>JANQDE010000056.1:1120179-1328088 GCA_037157785.1 Cephalotes varians
TCCGACTACAATATTCAGAAAGAATCTACCTTACATTTGGTTTTGAGGCTTCGCGGTGGTATGCAGATTTTTGTCAAAACGCTTACCGGTAAAACAATTACTCTGGAAGTCGAAGCATCAGACACGATCGAAAACGTCAAAGCCAAAATTCAGGATAAGGAAGGAATTCCCCCGGATCAGCAAAGATTGATTTTTGCCGGAAAACAGCTTGAAGATGGTCGCACACTTTCTGACTATAATATTCAGAAGGAATCAACTTTGCATTTGGTTCTCCGTTTACGTGGTGGTATGCAGATTTTCGTCAAAACTTTGACTGGAAAGACCATCACGTTGGAAGTTGAAGCGTCGGACACGATTGAAAATGTCAAAGCCAAAATTCAAGACAAGGAGGGAATCCCACCGGATCAGCAAAGGTTGATCTTTGCCGGAAAACAACTCGAGGATGGCCGTACACTATCTGATTACAACATTCAAAAGGAATCCACTCTGCATTTGGTTTTGAGACTTCGCGGCGGTATGCAGACTCTCACTGGTAACTATCACACTGGAGGTCGAGGCTTCGGACACAATTGAGAACGTGAAGGAAAAAATTCAAGACAGAGGTCCTTCCTTCCTATCAACAAAAACTGATTTTCGCGAGCAAACAATTCATGGATGGATAAATGGATGGATGGACTTTGTCCGACTATAAAATATTTAAGAAGAATCTACACTTCACCTTGTACTTCGACTGCTCCGATTCCATAATTGTGATCTCTATAGCGTTGCGTTGTATTAGATTGTTTTATTATAAATTAATAAATTCTGTTATATAAATTTTTAATTTTATTAATTTGCGTGGAAATCTTGCGTAGGGAATCTTGACGAATAAAGAAATTAATTTTGCGTACTATAATAATTTCTCACTTATTATAACTAGTTTATCCTAAAACCTTTAATTCCTTTGATAAGAAAAAATTAATATTGCAGATATCTCCATTATAAAATTTTTTTTAAACTTTATATTTATACAAATTGAGCTTAACAAATTTGATAATATCCAATGCATTTCTAATAGTGAATATTTTATACATAAGCTTGTACTTTAGCATTTTCAACGAGAGAGAGAGATAAACAAGTATCATTTAATACAGTAATGTAACATTTATCAGGCTGAACGATTGATTGTTTATTTTTTGTGATATTCCGAAATGAATAAATTCATTGGTTTGTGAATAAATATCGTCTGAAGGATATTGTGGCAGACTTTTTTTTAATAAAAAGTTTCCATTATCACTAACTGATGACGCCACTAGGTTTATTCTTCATTTCTTTCCGCAGGGATGCCTATCCGCACAATCATTTAAGCTTAACTTACAAATTCAAGCTCACTACATTGCGGGAATTCACGTACAATATTTTTGGACATCATATTCAATCATTTATGCACGTTTTTATAGACGTTTTGTAAATGACAATGCAATTTAAGAAAAAGTAGAAATAAGATATAATTTAAGATGATAATAATAACGGAAACAAATAAGAATAAAATAAATACTAGACCCATATGCATATTTGACATAATAAACAGAATAAATCGCGAAAGTTAAAATTTTTATATTACTTGGCTTTTCTTCAGAATTTAAAATATAATATTTTAAATCAATTTATCTGAGGAATTAGAAAATTATGATTTTATTTCATATCGTTCTGACCACAATCTCATTCTTTTAAGCATTTATACGCTTTTATTATTTGATCTATTGTGACTTTTATCCGGATTAAATTATTTTTTTATTTGATTACGATTATTGGCTGTCAGATTACTAATTTTATGTGTTTTGCTGCAAAATGAGTTCAATCTTGATGTATTTTTTTATTAACATCAAGCTCATTTTTTTATCTTGTATCACTTTTAATTCTTAATAATCAATATACAGCCTATTTTCATCCGAATTGGTTGTCCGAATTGGAAGTCGAATTTTGGTACTCTTCTCGCACTCGATTGCGATTCACTTTTTTACGGCACTGGTCTAAATTTACGACTATTATAAATCAACCCTAAGAGCTCAGGATCCTCTTAAATATACTTTTACAGAACCACATGGAGATCATATTCAACATCACACAATTTTCACATTGAGAATGGGCGAAATTGAGCCGAAATGTTTGTGGACATTATAATTAACACATGTATTTTAATACATATGTATTTTTAAATAATTCTGTATCTTAATTTGCGCACTGGCTCCTAACAACCTCTTTGTTATTATAAAAAAACAATGGTTTCTCTTACGGTCCAATAATTTCATAAAAAGTCGTTTGTAGAAGAAAATTAGAGAAGGCAGTTACTTATAATACAATGAATCTTTTTACACACAGAAAAACAATAATTTCTATAAAATTACAATAATATCGAGATATAAAAAAGGGTTCATAGAAGAAAATCGTAATAGTTTAATTTTTATATGCATATTTTTATTTATAATAGAAGAAATATTTTCATAAAAAGACGGATGATTTCAATTGCATAAAAACTACTCAATAATATCGTGACACAAAAAGCCGTTCAATAACAAATGAAAATAAATATTACATTTGAAAGATCCAAAAGTCCGTTGTTGTCGGTACAGATTTCATCTTATTTCCATGGACGAAATAAAAGCGTTATGTAATTGTTAACGGTACCGTTGTTGCGCGTTGCACAATTATTTGCGGCGCGCGTCCGGGTGCAATGAATTAAAATTTTCGCGCGCCAGCGAGATGCGAAAATATTTTTTTCATCGCAGAATTCAATAACCATACACGGCGAAAAACATGTAATTTTACAGATAACATATTTTTCTATCACTCTCATCCTATTCAATCTTTTAAAAAACATAGTTGTATGATAACTACCGCGAAAAATCACACGTTGGAAGACAATTAAAAAATATGTTTTTTATTTTTGTCTATCTATTTTGCACTATTTTTTTTTATCATTCAAATTATTTGTGTGCAATCGATAACTATAAAAGAATTAATAAAATAATTTAAATGATAATAGCATTAATAGAATAATTTCGATTTTAATGTATGTACAGGAAATCAGTATAAAATATAATATAAAATAATAATATTATATGTTAAATAACATAGTACATGTAATAATTTAGTCAATTTTTAAAATAAGCTTTATTCTTAAAAATAACAGAGTCGCGTTAATGCTTTTCGGGAATATGTCTTATGTTTTTTAAAAATAAGAATTTCGCCTAAACTATCCTTTTCATGTTGACTGGCACAATTTCAATTTTTTGGATCTACGAAGATGATGCTTTTCACGGAATATTATACTCCCCAATTTCTCCTCTTCTAATAAAACTTCAACGAATCAAGCCCACAGTCGTTTCACCGATGATTTCATTTTCGCTTTGACGATCATTCCGCTTTCGGATGGATACACGTGACACACATTGATCATCCGTTCACGCGAGCGTGTGTCACCCGTATGTGTGCGTGCGTATATTTATGTGTACGGCTAATGATGAAAACGTTATCCACAGGGAGGCGGGCAAGCCGCACTCTGTGTACCATACCCAGTGTACCTTAGGTAGGGCTGAGAGAACTCGAAGAGAGAACTGCGGACTTGCGTTCAGTCTAACTCGGTCCTCGAACTGGTCCCGTGTGCGTGGCGTGTGACCGGCGTCAGTCACAGCATCCGCGTGGTACTCATCGCGTTGCCGCTTCCCTGACGACGCGAGATAAGCTTACCCCGACGCCGTTGGGCATAACAGTGGTACAGATTATACTCCGCGTCATTTTGTAAAAGCGAGTTTCTCGGAGACGGATAGTCGAGTTTTGTTCTATCTCTTGACGAGAGAGAGAAATATTTTGTAAAGGAAAAACCTTAATTTTTATCATATTAAAGTATCATAGCAGGAGGACACAGGCATATAAAAAAAATTTACTCGATAAAATTTTACATATAAATTAAAATTTCACACACTAATTCAGTCGCTTCTTACTTATTTCTTACTTATTTCGAATAATAGACTTCGGAAATACATGCTAGCGGACATTCAACTCTATTTCACCGTTACACGGTGGATGCTATAAAAAGAATCGACCAAATTTACATCGACGAAATGACTGCGCAGAAAAATCTACATATAAACATTTTATTTCTACTTAACGTCTTATATCACTGTGTTATCTAATTTCTCGTACGAAATCAATAGGGAGACAAGGCGAATAGTAATAAAGAACGGGAAAAGGATTGGAAAGGGTTGGAAAGGGGGATCCGGCTTCTTTCTTTCTTGGCTAACTCAGGCTGATAAAGCATGAAACGGTGGGAACGTTGAAGGATCGTCGATACGAGATTGAAGCGAGCTGCGGTGTTGCGCGAGACAACAGATCCATCAGCGAAGATGAGCGGCTTGACGGTTTGTTTGATACTCCTCTCGACGGTGCCAGGTAAGTTGCGAGATAGATCAGAAATGCCTATTAACTGGAGAAACCCTTAACACCTTGAATTCTCGCATCATCGTATTCACAATACAGATTATTATATTGAAGATTATTATTATCCTGAGAAAGCGTTATACGCTCGAGTCTAGAACAAATGTAAAAAATGTCAATTATAACGCGCCAAAAATCTTATCATACAAAAAATCAATATTGAATTTTATATCAGATCGATTTCTTAAGTTTTACACATCTAAAGAGAGACTCGCGTCCGCAAGAATAAATTTTTTTCAGTCAAAAGTTTCAAAGAAGTATATTCTTCGCTTTTAAGGGAAGTGTAAATTGTATTAGTAATAATTGAAAACAACTCTTCTCTCGCTTTCTTCACTGAATATTCGAGGAAACTCAGACTATTGAAGATGACTTTATCTCGCGTTCGCATAAAGCTAAATTTTCGCAATTGTCGCTCGTTGTTTATTCGATTGTTATCAATTACCAAATACAGTTGACCAAACGTAAAACGGAGAGCTCAATTTCCGATTAAACGCCACTTGCAAAATGAAAACATACAAATATGTAACGGGCGTATTTGACGCAAATAATTTTGTATAAAAAAATTAAAAAATAAAAAAAAACTAAATAACTATTTAGACATCGATCGAGTCTGCAATTTAAAAAATAGAAAATTTAATCGAATATGAATATAATAAAATTTATATTTTACTATATTCCTCTCTTTCTCTCTCTCGGTCTTTTTAGTTGAAAACATTCGTGAAAATTATATATAAATTTAAAACATACATGTACGAAGGTATTAATAAGTTAAGTTATTGGACTTTATCCGAATATATACGTTTTATATCGAAACCTTTTACTGACGAAGGATCCGTGCAGAAATTAAACTCCAGAAACAGGAACAAAAACGTTCCATGAATCGTTAAATACGCTTCTGCGTCGTGTTTAACTCGCGTTCATAAATTTACTGTTCTTTTTCTTGCCGCACATATTGTCTGACTGTAATATACAGCATCGACCTTACCACCGATTTCCCGTATGCGAAGCAACGAATATAAACCACAGCGAGCTCGCGATGTTCTACAACACCGGCCCTCATCCATTAATTCTTCGGTCAGTTCGATATCCGTTATCATAAAAGTACCGATGTATTTTCTTGATTTTCGTTTTTTCCAACGAAGTCACGAATTAGAGATCGTGCGAATTGAAGCTTAAAATTAAAATACAAGATTTTGTCATCTCGCACGCTTGGCGTTTAATTATTGAGCTCCTCTCGTGGTATCTTCTCGCTTCAAAGTTGCCGGGAGCCGACTGATCGAGGAGTTGACGGACTTTTTGTCTCCGCATTATTGTCGAGAGGACAGCAAAGATGCAGCAGCGGGCTCTTTAAGTATGACGGCGTTTTTGCGATCGTCTTTGTGACGCAGCTGCGAGCCAGAAGTCGCGGGATCCACGGAGGACATAATTCGATTTCTTTCGACGTCGAGATATCGTCGCCGAGCCGATCCTTCCTCGCGTTCCCATCTTTCTCGTCTCCTCTCGGCGCGCCGCGTCGCGCCGCGCTCTCCCTCGCTTGTGCGCTTTCTTTTGTGTTTTCTCGCTGTTCTGGTGGTTCGACCCGGTCTAAATATAGAGGCGTCGCAAGGGTCTGTCCCGCTGACGGGTCAGAAGTAACTTGCCGCTATTAACGGACGAGGATCGTGAGCGGCCGCGGGCGTCGTACGCGAGAGATCGCGAGATATACAGAAACTTAAACTTCGAACGCGCGAGCCTCAACTCCGGATGGAACTGGGATGCGGAGAGAATTTATTAAATTTTCCCGCGCGAGCTTTTCCGCGCCGCTCTTCCGCGCGAGCGAGCGCGCACAGAAATGGGATCTGTTATTTCGGAGACCGATTGAGATAGGTCGCGAAATTTTTGGAGAAAAATAAGAGAACGCGAGCGAACTTAATTCCTTTGTCGTTTCGTCGAAGCGAGAACAATTGGTACGTCGTCTATAGAGAAGAGGAAAATTAGCTTTTAATTTGTCAAAGAACCAGTTATTACCGATATACCATCGTTTTTCCGCGTTCTTTGTTATTACGGTACTGCCAATTATTTCGCCATTCTTCCTTCAATTACGACGCAACCCCCTGCTCCGAAAACCAATACATTACTTCTGCGAGTCTTTCCATTATTCTTTCATTAATTCGAAAAGAATAATAACAGACAATTAGAGTGAAAAAAATGTGCGTTCAGTACTCGATAGATCCTTGCTGATCGTTACAATTGTTTTCCCTCAGCATCCATCGTTTCACCCCCGAAATCACCATTGGCATTTCTGTCGTTTCGACTGGGTTCGCTTTCTCACGGTACATTGGTTCCTTCCATGGACCGACTGTTTCGAGCGGACTCCATTCCCCAAATTCCGCTTCGCTGTTTCCTACTGTCATAGCAGTTTCTCTTCTGCTCGACATCGACTGCACGAGCGGCGGGCTTGCAAGCTCTAAGCACCATTCGCCATCCTTAAGACCCGACGACTCACATCGAAAGACTCGCTTCTTCCGTCGTTTTCCTTTCTCTTTACTCGCGATTATCGAGCCAAGGAGATCGGAGGAAGCGGAAGAAAATCCTCCCGCGACAATCCGTCAGTCGTCACGTGACGGAAGTAATATAAGAGAATCGAGTTTGCCGGATGCTCGCGAAACGAGCAACAGAAGTGGAGATTTAAAAATTTGATGCTTCTTGCAACAGTTTCATTTTTAAAGTGTACCTTTTTACCTCGAATCTGTTCTGTGAAAAAGACAATAAGAAACATTAAGATAATAACGATGCTTTTTCCATTAAACTCTCGGAAAGACTTGGAAAGATACAAGTTCTATGATTATGTTATTAAATTAAGAAAAGAAGTTGTAAAATAATTATCGCAAAAGTATCCCGCAAGGGCGCAGGGACGAGCTATCGATAGTTTAAGATTGAAATTTGTAATAATCGATTTGTAAAATTTGACGATTTGTGGGGGAATTGCTAACGAGATAACTTCGCGACGACTTTCCTTCGCCCGTTCCTTGCCGACGCGGTGGAAGTCGGCGTGATTATCGGCGATTATTTTCGCGATTCCTATGTTGCTACGGCGCCGCTTGTTAGCCTGTTATTTTTTTCGCCGGAATCGGGTTACGACTCGCCGGAACACGCGCACAATCCGAAATGCATGTGGCGCGATCGAATGGATAAAGCGTGCCCCGCAGTAATGGTAACTGGTGGGCGCGGGCCGAGCAATTTGCGCATACCCGGATACCCGCAAATTGACCCCGGTCGAGATTTTTATTCGAATTTTCCTCGATTCTAGCCCATTTTTGCGTACAATTCCGCGTCCATTACGTATGCTAATGAGTTTTGTAACTCGGACGTGCACGCGCGGTGCCCTGTTTGCTTTAGCGAAAACGTACGAGCGATAAATCACGCTGAAACTGGCGGGTAATTGCACGCGTGTCCGCGGTACGTCGTGGTAAGTATTCCTTTCGAAATCTGATCTCCCGTTTTGTCTGCGATTAGATCCGGTCTCGCGGTCACTAGCGGTGCAACTATGTAAATTCTCAAGAACATTGTTGCAACAAGGAGAATCACGGCCAGAAACAAATATCAGAACTCTAGCAATGTTTTAATTTTCCATTAATCTTTTATGTTTTCATATGTCACCTATCTAAAAAATTCATAATTTTGTTTACAAATAACTTATTGGGATGATACATGTCGCATTTTAATTTTGAACTGTATGAGAAAAAATGTTTCATCCTCTTGAAAACTCATCTTCATTCCTGTGGAAATCGTAACAAAAACCGTGAAAAATGCAAAAATGAAAAATGCGTGGAACGTGCGTTGAAAATCGATGGAGGATTTTTTCATTTATAACTAAATAAGTTTTTTGTATTGTATTTATTGCGAAATGTTATGAGTTTTAACTAAGTATAAAATTAATAAGGAAATAAAGTAAGGAAATAATTATAAAGAATTATAATTATAAAGAATCTTTTTAATTAGCAGGGACGCGATAATAATTTTTGTTATCTCGATCCAAGATTCCCAATTGCGACCGATTTTGTCAGTTTTGAATTCTTGTTGCTAATTAAATCTGCATTTCTGATCGATGGGCAATTTTATGACTTTGAAATTGAACAAACCAGTGCGGTAATGCATGTATGTGCAAGTACATGCACGAGTACGGCGAGATGCATTTCCATATGCATGCACTAACAACCCGGATGGATGTATGCACTTTCGGCATCCCGACGTATACGCGTATTTCATTTTCACCGAAGCCCTTTTACATTGTTGCTCGAACACAAATACCGAACACGAAAATGCTTTAGCCCACTATTGTTCGCGGTGAGAGAGAGTCACCAATTTATATCAGAAATTCTAACTACCCGCTGCCGCCGCCGGATGATAATAGCCTGAACGCCTTACGTTATTTATGGCTGTATGTGAAACGGTATTAATTAATTTCCGTGCCGACGACATTCGCTAAATTTATCGCGTATAGTAAAATTCGCATTTCGTCGCGCGCAATTCCACATTTCGCAGAAAAGTTACGCGATTTTCTGAGGATTCGCGTTTGTGATCCGTCGCGCGCAATAAAACGTTTTTAACAATACCGAGAGAGTATTTATTGCCGTCAACAATAGTTTGTTGTTCGATAAAGTTTTATGCGAATGCGCGTATCCAATAGCGATTTTATTCCGGTAGCAATATTTTATTTGTTATTTATCTTTCGACATTTTCCATATTTACACGAAATGCAATTCGATAATTAAATCACGGAAATGTATTTTGATTTTTTCTCCCCCGTCCTCCCGCTCAAAATCTCATCAGGATTTTAATATATACAAAAAAGATTATCATCATAAATGTACGTAAAAAAACATGACAACATTATTATAAAATAATATCAACGATTTAAATTACATTTCGAAGTTTGCATGCGTCGTAGCGTGTCCAAGATCGAAATTAGCTGTAAAATTACGTCGACTCGAAGTCACAATCACGAACGGATTTTTAAATTCGCCGATGACTCCGGGCGATTATTAATCAGAATACCGATCCAATCCGTCCGCTTTCACATCACGGACCTGCGCAGCGTTTATTTTCATTTACCGTCTCTCATCGTGTTCCATGAACATCGTGTGTAACGAGAGCCAAGCTTCCTCGTGTCGTGACGCGTCTCGTGTGTTTCATCAGAGGCCCTATAACTTAATAGTAACTTAGTTTCAGGTAGAGGATTATCAGATGTGGCGGGATGCAAGTAACGGATCTCTTCGAATATATGACGAAAATTTCGAACTCATAGTAATTGAAACCAAGGAACTTTTAAAGTCTCTGAAGTCTTCAGCGTTTTGAGTATCTCCTCTTTCATAACTTTATGTTATTATTTAACTTTTCTATTTAACAAGCACAAATAACATCTTTATTTTCAAGTATTTCGAACGTTTTATTGTTAGATATGCAAATATTTCTCTGAGAAAAGATTTTCTAAACACTTGAAACTCTCTCAAATATTTCAGAACTTCCGCTTTCCGATAATATTTGTAGCAGTTCGAATCTTTCTACGATTTCAAATTGTTTGAAAACTTTCAGGTGAAGGACCCGAACGCCCATCTCTAAGCGCAAATCTCTTCAATCGTCCGTAATCACTGCGTTGACGGGTTTGTTTCTCTTTTCCCTCCGTTCCACTCGATCTCGAATGATGGGAATGTTTATTGCTTTTCGCAGCGGCGGATAATTTCAAGAGTAATCGCGTCTTCACGCAGCGCGTATCGGAAGGCGGTTGTTATAATATGCCGCTAACTGCGTAAAATATAAACTGATCGAAAGACCGATTATCCAGGTGTCCAGATTGCAGGATCCGGGAACGGTCTGTCGGAATGTTTAAACGATCGCTCTCACGAAGACGTGATGCAGCACCGCGAACAAGACGCATCGCTCCTGCGGTCGCTAATATCCGTTATAATAAGCGAACGGTGCACGCGAACCTGATATCGCGAATCGCGGTTTCCCGATCGTCATATTCCGTTCGCACACGTCGTGACAAATGACGGGTGCAAACGGCGGGTCGAACAGACTTCTGCGGCTTCGATAAGTAATTCGATAGAACTGTGTCAGTGCCCGTCTCGCACCGGGGAAAACTTCGTGCGCCTTAAAAGCAGTTTCTGTCGCGGAAGAGTAGACGTCGTCGTCGTTCCTGGGAAAAAAGTCTCTCTTTTCGTATGATATACGCGGAACTGTATCGTTCTCTCCTCCCCAAGCGGGATCCATCTCGTGGCTGACGGGAGTGAAGATCAGACATACTGATAGGAACTTTCCCGGAGAAAAATTACACAATTTCTTCCTCTTTTTTAAATAAAAGTAAAATCTGAATTTTAACATGCGTTTAGGAAATTATTAATACAGTATTTTTTAATGAAAGAGGAATTATATAAAGAGAAAGCGAGAGGCTTTGGACTCGCATGATTACGCGCTTACTCTGATCTAAAACTCACCTTGGATAATCTATAATTCATGTCTGAATTATTGTTAATTATTATTTAGAATAGAATTCTATTTATGATTTTATGTGCCTTGTAGTGAGAGAAAAAAATCGTAAAATACGTAACACGATATGCGACATACAAAATTATAAATGGAATTCTGTTCTCCTAAAGTCTGACGCGAATGATAGATAGTAGGCTTCAAGTTTCTGCAAAGTTACTCTCGACATTTCATATTTTGCATTAAATATGTGAATAAGAAAAAAGAAAGAAGGCGCGAAACTGTCTATCGCGGTTTTAGCGACGGATGTTTCTTCATAGGACCGTCTTCTGCATAATTGCCGAAGTTTAAGAGATATCGGGAAATTCGTGAAAGGCGCCATAGAAAATCCATGGCATTAAAGTGCGAAACTTAGGCTCGCAGTTCTCGACGATATAAGCGAGACAGTCGAGGAGGAGGGAGCGGAACCCCTTCCGGCACTTCTCCTCGCGCGAACGTCATTACTTATTCCCGCGTAGCGCGGAATCTGGTGACGACAGATTTATCGGGTGAAAAATTCACGGGGGAAGGAACACGACGCCGTCGCGCGATGTCTTCGGTTTCGGACTGCCAAATGGGAAAACGTTGTTCCTGTTGCGGGGAGATTGCCCGACCGAGGACGTCAGTCCGGTTCGAGGCGCGAGAAGGTGCGCGCCGCAAATAAATCGACGTGACCGATATCTCCCATCGTCGTCGGAAGTCCATCTCTTCCTCGGAAGAAAAAAAAAGATCGTTGTTTACGGAAGCCGCGAATAATTTAGATATCGGAGATAACCTTTTTTATTTTTTTCCCCCCCTCTTTTATTCACGTTTTCTCTCGGCGATTCAGGGAAAACCGCAGAGAAGACGGGGATCGATTTTTGTGCAAGCGGGTTGCGAAAATTAATTACTTTTGTTCTGCGCGCCGCAGCGGGCTCTTACGCACGTCTGTAAGCGTGCGGATTATGTAAATAAAATATGTGGTAAACGCTTTTACTTTTAAATAACAAATAGATATTGTTAAATAACAATAGCGCATCTTTAATTATTTGTTGTGCTTTTATTTTTATTTATCAAAACAAATAAATATTTCGAAAGTAAAAAATATCACAGCTTCTGTTTTGACGCTTTCATTTCCATAGCATTTTATATAAAATATTGCCGAAGATATGGATGATGAATAACGAATTAATTATAAATCTAGACGTCCGCTATTTAAACTTCTAACAGCGATAATATAGAAGAAAATTTCAAAATACAAGACAGATGCTTTGGATAAAAAAAGACGAGATACTGCGAGCTGTAGCGTTTTTCGCTTTTTTACTTTCGGACAGACGTTCCTACATTCCGTCCTGCGAAGGAAAAGCACTTCCTTCCGGTCGCACTCGTATTATTCAGTGGTCGAGTACCCGGGATATAGGGCGCGCGTTTGATACTTTCCCGAGGCACGTCGAAGCGTCCGATTCTTTATTTAAGCATATCCGCCGCGTTTCTATGCCGGAACGTCTCGATGAGCTTTCTTTTCCTCCCGACATCCGCAACGATTGTGTTCGGGGAGCATGACGAGCCGGACAGTGGGCGGGATCGCCACCGAGATGAGTATCGTTAAGAGGTAGACACGTCGAATCTGCGATTTCGATCATGGGAGCCTTAATGGACGCGCGTGACTAACCGTCCTTTACCTCGCGCGGCGCGCTGTCAAAGTCGTTGACACCGGAGGAGTCGAGATCATTGATCGCGCGTCGTTTGCACATACGCGTACCGAGAGCTACTCGAAGGAAGCTCCACGTTGAAGGATGTTTCGGGAGGAAAGATCAATACTTGGCGTGGCCGACCAGCGGGTACATAGACGTGAAGAAAAAAGAAAAGAAAAATGACATGAGAAATGTACAAAGCAAGCGAAAGAAAGAATCGAAACGTAAATTGCGATAGCGTAGCTCGTGATCGTTCCGCTCCTGCGTTACGACTAACGATACGTCCGTGTCGAAGCGGAGCGCGTTAATTTGGACGCGAATAGGAACAATGAATCATTTTGCCGCAGCGCTCTTATATCACGTCCGTTTTCGGTATTTTATTTCTTTGCCCGTCGAAACGTTCGAAAGGCGCGAGATTATCAAGCGAAAAATTTCCATTGATCGTCGACTTGGTTCAAGGACGGACATACTCGCTGATCTAGCAGCTGTCAGCTTCGTAGTCTTTGATTTATCGATCTATGCAAATCAGAAAGGTAATCCGATAATCTCGAGTGACTGGAATTATTGCCAGCGCGCGATAGGGAAACTGACTCGCTCGCCGGCAGTCAATTACATAAATTGGGGCCTCGCGAGTTACTTTAATTAAGCGTTTAATTCTTCGTTTAATCCCGCGGAAAGCCACGTCACGTCTTGTAACCCTTGCAAGAGTCGGCGTTTCGACAGAGCTGGATCCCCGCGCGGTAAAACGCGGTTGGAGGAAAAGGGGGGACTCTTCGACGAGGGTCCGAGAATATTACGCGCTGAATACTTCAATGTACCTCGAAAACGGAATTTGCGCGCTCTTTATTTAAGTGTCCGATTTACGTCGTACAATCGCATCTAAGCTTCTTAAGAGATGAAAACGTACAATTTAATTCAATTGATTTAAATTTCAGTTTGAGATTCAGGTCATCCGATTAAGAATTTGTTTATTGTCGCGTTTATCAAAAGCGGCCGCTCCTGAAAGGGATAAATTAATAAGAGAACTTAAATATATTCGAGAGAAAATTAGAATCTTGACGCGGTACGTTGGCAGTATATTTGCGACAATTTACGATGCATTTTGTAATAGCAGAAGAGAGAGAGAGAGAGAGAGAGACAGGTAAACCGCAAGTTGCTCCAAGTTTTACTACTGGCCGTTTTATCATTGGTTGACTGTAGGTCCGACAATGGAGATTACGGAAGATACTAGAGAGAGAGAGAGACTAGCCGTTTGAACAGATTTATATTTCTTTTACCGAGAATTTTTAATCTTCACTAGAAATTTGTTGTCGAGAATAAACGTGAAAATTCTGTTAAAACGCAATAAAACGAATCTCTTTATCATCCGTTTACATCTGCAAAAACGGAATCGTGTAAAGCTCTTTGTGCGATCAGCGTAAGATTCCTTCGTAGCTAGAACGCTTTCATAATTAAAAACGCGAAAATTGAAAATTTTTGCGAGGAAAGAAATCGGCTCGGAATTCGTCGTAGACAACAAGATAGTTCTCGATAGGCTCGAGACGATTTCTTCGCGCCAGCAAAAGTCATTCGTTTTCACGACTCCTCGGAACGATTTATTTTACGCCAGCCACGTTCGTCTCGTTGACGTCCATCGCATCGCCATGCGGCTGGCGGTTCTACGGTATAATTTTTGCGCCGCACACGCTGGACGTCACGACGTGACCGTATATTATATTGCCGTGGAATTATTCAATTTTAATCCCACGTCACACACCGTACTTGCGCGACCGCGAGATCCCCCATGTGCTTGACACACGTCTTTCCCTTTTTCTCGTGGCAGGACTTATTGCCAGAGTATGTGCGTTGTCAAGGTATTTGTTGTACAGTACTCATTGTGCGATACCGCACGATCGTGCAATACTAATGGAATGCACGTATAAGTGAATAAATAGAAGCGAATAAATAGAAAATTTTTATTTTGTAATCGTAGATTGTGATTTAACAATATTTAATATATATGCAGAGGAAAAAATATTTCTAAATATATAAAAGCAAATATCTGTACGTATAATTATATGCAACTATTAATGTATGCGTATTTATTTATTATATATAATATGTGAACATATAAAATTTGATGCGTGTTTCTGTTTAAATATTGAACTTCCGGAAGCGTGGGAGGTTTAATGGCACGCCAAATTTTCCAAGTGCCAATTCGGCGTGCCATCGTAGCTTTTCACGTTTATAGCTTATGCCTTTGGTCGTAAAGCCCGTTTTCCTCGCTTTCAGGAATCCTCAGCGATTGTCCCGTGGTGCGGCCGCAATGGGGAACCGTAAGAGAGAGAGTTCGCCAGGACGGTATTCTACAGATTGTTTACTCATGCGAGCCAAACCGTAAACTCAAGGGTCACAAAATAGCGACTTGCACCGCTGATGGTTGGGACCATGCCGCTCCGAAATGCGTACCCCGTAAGATACTGCTTCTACTTTAAACTTCGCATCTCGTTGCGAAATCGTTGCGTAACAACGCGTGTCTAATTTCTAATCTCACAAGTAGTCTCTCGAGATTAATTGCAAGATCACAGAATCTGCGATCAATCTCCATGATCGCGTTCTACGTCGCCGTCGCTTTGTCTCAATTTGACATTCGTCAATTCGCGGAACGTATTTGTTTCTTCTTCAGCCAACAGTGTCAACTAATCGCCTCGATGATTATTCATTCATCGATTCGAGTATTTGTGTACCGCATTCTCGATAATTAGTACAAAGTGTTATTGGGAAATTGTATTTTATTTTAAATAATTCTGTAGGTTCATTTATATTGTTTAGAATAATCAGTTGTTTATGCTGATATAGATGATTAATTAAACCATTTGTAAATCGCTTATCTATTCTGGACACGTCTGCATTAAGGAAATTGTTTTGAATTATCCTCGAATTGGAATCCGATTTGTGCATATCACGTATCGCACGATGGTCCCTGTTATGTCCATAACTATGCGGCATTATACTAATTTGATCGACGTAAGTCAATTATCCACATGAAAGGGAGCTTAACTCCTCGTGCCTGGCTCGGCTGAAGCCTCGACGCGCGTGTTCAATAGACTGACGGACAAATCCGTTTACTGCGAGATGTCGCTGTCGAAATAAAGGGACTCACAGCGTCAAACTCTTAATACCTTAACGTGGTTTTGCTTAGTCAATCGATTACCAAGCTCATGATCGACAGATGGAGATTGCTGGATGATTAAACTCGTTTCCTTTCATTGCTCGTTTTGATTGCAATGCACGATTCAGAGATAAATTTGATTTTAACGTATCTATATTGAAAAGCACTATTTTTCGTTTCTTAATTATATTATAATTTTTATATTCAGATAATTATTCAAAAGCTTCAAAAAAGTCATATCCTATGAAATTAAATGTTTGTATCTTGTTCGATCAGATTTTAACGCGTCAGTCTAATTGTAAGCTAAAATTGGAATTATATTTAAAATCGCATTTTTATGAAAGAGGCGGAAGGAGGGGAGAAATATGTCAGAAAGTCCCGAAAGTTTCGAAGAACAATTTACCCAAGACGCCCATTTCTATGATTTGTGGAAACACGACTTTACCGTGGGATTCAATTTTCACCGATGCTCAAGTTATCGGCATATCTTAAGCCGAAGGTTGGCATTGCTCCCTAGACTGCGAATATATAGGGTGTCTTCCGTTCTTCACCTTCAATTCTACACCTTCTTGGAATCGGTGGAGAACTTTTTTAATTAAAAAAAAGAAAAAGAAGGCAGCGACTGGATTATTTATTTCAGCTTGTGCTACCACCATTGTATTATTCGCATTATCAGATAACTGATTTCATCTTCTTTCTTACGCATGTTTATGTTTATGTTAATGATAGATATAATATATCTCTCTGTCATTAAACCGAGATGTATCGATACATAATGTTGAATCTAATATTTGCTTGTAAATCGCGCGATCATAAACGTTTGTCCGATCGCCTTCTCTCGATGTTGCCCCTTTAGGCCCTTTAGCATGCATCAGAAGCTGCGGGGACGAAATTCCCCGGACGGGGAAAATTCGCGGAGTGGCGTTTCGGTGCTCCAGGAACGCGTCTCGTTCCTGGATCGCACGTGCTATCGGCGGCACGAGATTCGCCGACATGACATAGTTCGCATTCGCCTCGATGGAGATAAGCCGCTAAGTCATACACCCGTCCGGACGTTACAAGCATACGTACACGTCCCCCTTTCTGTCCGCCTCCCCCCCTTTGAATCGTGAATCGACTTTGGTTGGGATGCATCGCCTGTGTGCTCGACGAGAGGAGCGCTTACGCTCATCAATGATTAGGCGTGCGTATGCCTGTAAATTACTCGAAAATCTTGCGCAACGCGAGAGATATTCGATAGGACGAGGATTACATATATGTCTGAAGGATCAGAACAAAAAGCTGGCGCATCGAAAGTTCTAGTTACGAATAAAATTGAAAATTACTGCGAATGTTTTTTCTCACATCTGGATTAAACGGAATTTTTTAGCAAATTTTTACAAAAACTAATCTTGGTGGATTTACATCGCGTATTCAATTGCTTTTTACTTAACTGATACGAGAACACGTGTAAAAAAAATACATTATTTGATAGTAATTTCACACCATACGCGATAAAAGGTATCTGTCGCCATGTTGAATCATCGTGTTGGAAAAATATATATATATATATACATATGCAATGAAATTAATTCTCTGTAATGCGACCGTAATGTAACCGAAATATCTGTAGAAACATTTTTGCTCAGTAAAACGAATATTCTATTTAAAGTCCATTCGGCGGGCTTGTATGAGTAACGAGAATTTAATTAAAATTCCTTTAATTATAATTGCAAGATGAATGTTTTATTTGTGCTAGTACAATAAACGTACAACGTGATGATATTGTGTTGATGAATATTTACGTTTTTATTCATTAACAATTTGCGACAATTATATTATTCTATTCGCGAAATAGGAGATACTTAGCTGACGTTACGTTACGTTCTACATCCACTGTGTAGATATATACCGACGTTTCCGTGACGATCTCTATGTTGGTGATCAACCTATCGCTCCGGACAGGAGCAAGTTACAAATCGCAAAGGATCGTCTTAAGACGCCGGAGAGGATAGACGATTTAAAGAAGCGCAAAAAAACGAAGGAGGGCAAGAAGAGGAAAAAGAAGAGGAAGAGACCGGCGCAAGCGAAATCCTCGTCAAGACTACCTACGGCAACAAGATTAAATGAAACCGTGGTGTCTCAACTGGATATCAGCTGCGCCGCGAAGAAGATCCTCGGAAAGGGACTCATCAAGGCCCCTTCGATCGAGCATGCTCGCGCCGCCAAATACGTCAGGTTTGTAGGGCACCAAACTGCAGAAAAATTTTAAAATGGAATAAAAATTTTATCTTGAGCTTGTGAAAAATGTAACAGGACATTAACATTAACTTTTTTCAATTATATTATATAAATAAATATTAATTTATACATTTATACAGTCTGTCTAATAAGAGCGTCGGTCTAATTTATAGAAAAATTTAGTTAACAAAATTTTAAAATATTCTATTTGATTCTATTTTGATACATAGCTAAAATGCAATTACATTAATAATGTGTCCAGGCATCGATAATTGATTAATATCTTCGTACTTTGCACTAAATTGATAGCGTATTCGTGCGGTAAGGATCTCAATATCCGACGAATCTCTCGAGAGAACTGCTTTAATATTTGTCTTCCATGAATCTTGTATAATCTATCTTAATATATACCCAAACATTTGCGATGGGATTTGCATCGGGTGATTTTCGAATGTTCGCAAAGGAGCTTCGAAATGCGGCACTCATGACGGTTATGCTTCGTTGTTGCAAAAATTTAACGACAACTGAGATCGCAAAGAATCAAGAAGAAAAGTCTCTCTGCAGCTCGCACAAGATTCCAGAATATAGCTTTTACCAATTCCGAGTTATACCGATCATGCTCTTATTGGATAGACTGTATAGTATTCTTATTTTTATATATATTTTATTATGTATATGTATGTCTATATAATTATATAACATGTACCAATTTGAAAAAATAATCAATATAATTACAGAAAGAAAATATAATAAATTGATATTAATTTCCTATTTCTTTTTCCGCGAACTCTAACAAGATTATTTTTTTTATCATTCCAAAACTCACTTAGAATTCTTTCAAATTTCGACTGTTTTAACCATGCCAAACTATTTTCATAAATGAGCAAAATATTTCGTCCTCAATTTCATTAGCTAGTCTAATACAAATAAAAAAATTTTCATTACTTAAAGAAATTTACAGAAACCTTTAAAATTTAATTTGCTGATTATAATTAGGTACAGATTCGAATAGTTAAAGAATTATGCTACCGTCACGTATATATGCCGAGTCCAACTCGATATAAAGATCGCAAAGGATTAAAACATATCTAGAATAATTGTTCTGTAGAAGGAAGAACGTATTATCGCCATACAACCGATATCTCGTTGCGATTTACGAATGCACGGATGGTTACGTTTTCGTGGATTCGACGACGGACAGGCTTTTTTGCAGCAACAGCACCTGGCTGGGACGTCGTCCGAGATGCGTGAGGGACAATCGTAAGCATAAAAATATTATCTCCAGTCAGTGTAATAATCACGCGTATAAAATATAGCAAGCGTAGTTTGTGTTTGACGCACGTCAATTATATTTTTCAATCTAATATGTAAGAATCTCTCTGTTTGCGCGTGTTACGAAATATATTTGCTATTTCAGAACCGTCAACGGATAAGGTAAAACGTTGCGATCAGGGAACAGGCGAATGCGAACACGTGTGCGAGGATACACCAAGCGGCATAAAGTGCTCCTGCTTCGATGGCTTTCGAGCTAAAGGACCGTCCTGTATCGGTAATCCATACGCCCACAGCCATATACAAATTTGCCACTGCATATTCCACATTTTTATATCTTTTGAGTCAAACGCGCACACATCTCTATTTTACTCTTTTACTCGACATGCGATATTTTCGTCGATATTCTCCACGAAATTCGCGTACCATCTTCGTATTGACTACCTGCACATATCGTGTATTTGCTGTTTTCGATGTTTCCCTTCGACATGCCAGTTTTCTATCTGCCGCACTTTATATTCGTAAATTTATGGAATCCACGAACGTACACGAATAATACACGTTGGAATGCTCGCGAGATGAAAATAATTTTAGCCAAGGGGATATAGGTACGAATAGTAATTTTAGCGCTCTCGTACACCACTACCGTCTTAATAATGAGATTATCGGTTTCGGCGCGTATCGGATTATTTAAGAGTCGGATTGCGCGTATTGTTGCGCGATATTGGCGCGATATCGAGTTTAAAAGCTGTTATCGAGTTTAAAAGCTGTCGACTCGGACATTTCTCCGCGTTTACCGATTTTCTACTTTCGCCCCCTCCTCATCCTGTGATACGCCTCATGTTTGCAGACCGTATCGCGTTTGTAGCCCGATGATTGCCCGATCAGCGTATAACGTAGCTGAAGTGTTACAATATGCGATAGCGTGTCGATAATATGCGATTGTTGCTATTGAATCTCTCACTCTGCAACTCGTGATAAAATGCTAATATAAAATGATAAAAAAACTCGTTATAAAAAAACATATCGAGGAATAACATCTGTCTCCCTTCAGCGGAACACTCAAATTAATTATCCAATTTAGTTCGTTTGCGTTAAAAATTCATCAATCCTCGCTCTTCATAAAAAGAAATGAAAGTTATAAGAATGTTTGAAAATTTAATTACAATGTTATTTCGCCATTTATAAAACTGCGAAATGCTTAAAATTCGATTATCGATTTTCCTTCTCTCTGATATTCTCTCAGACATCGACGAGTGTGCAGAAGGCATTGCAGAATGCACCGATATTTGCCGCAACGAACCTGGTTCGTATTCTTGCGAGTGTCATCGTGGTTTTCAGCTGGGAACCGATGGTCGCTCTTGCCAAGGTTAGTCATATAGAAAGAAAGATATCTTTGACAAATATTTACCAACTCGTCGGTTTCTCTTTGTGTCGGCAAATTTAGTTTTTTTCCACTTACTTTTCCACTACATTTACTCGTCTGTGTCACTTAACATCTATCGTAGCTTCACAAAATTTTTTTTATTTCGATGCTCTTTGATTTAATTTGTTATTTAATAATTTGTTTTAATAATGGACTTGCCGAGAGAAAACTCTCTGTACGATATGTACATATTGCTCAGACGTCAATGAATGCCTCTCAAACAACGGGCACGGGCCTTGTCAAGGCACTTGTCGCAATCTCGAGGGTAGCTACGAGTGCAATTGCGCGGATATCCCTGGGTACAAATTAGCTGCCGATAATCACACTTGCGAGGACATCGACGAATGCGCGCTAAACAACGCGAACTGTTCTCACCTGTGCTTAAACACGCCTGGGAGCGTCTTCTGTCTCTGCCCAGACGGCTTTTACCTGACGAACGATTGGAAAACCTGTCAGGGTAAATGCATCTCACATTTGTTTTCGATCGATTGTCTTCTATTTTCAATCTTGTAATAAGTTATTAAAGTGTTTATCAAAAAGTTTTAATTGTATTATTATATTATTAATTTAATTGTATTAATCTTCTTCCAATTAACCTTCTTCTAAGCTTAAATTTGTTTCTCATAATTTAGATCGATTGATTTTACAATATTTATTATCTATAAAAAAATCTCTTCTTTCATTCTAAAATTTGGATTGTAAAAACAAATTAAAATTACATAATTATAAAAAGTCTAACTTACTTTTTTCTTCTGCAAAAAAAAGACGAGTATTATAAAGTCTGAGTTATTTTTTTCTTCAGATGTTAATGAATGCGAGGCAACACCGAAGATATGTGCGGAGAATACCGAGTGCGAGAACACAGTGGGATCGTACAAGTGTATAAATAGAATACATACGCATGTGGTAACGAAGATTCTTCGAGAAGAAGACTACGACGAAGAAAATGGAGATGACGAGGATGAGGACAATAACAATGATGATTACAGAGAAGAGATTACCGAAATACCGCAGAGTTCGAAATGTGAGAAAGGTTTCAAGAAAAACGAAAATTTGGAGTGCATTGGTAAATATGATATCTGATAAGATAAATTTTTCATTTGATAATATCCCGATGGCCAATTGAAATACAATGTCTAGACATTGACATTTTCGAGTGAAAATGTTGAGATTCTTCACTTGCGAGAACTTTACGCTTTTTATTTTCTAAATTTCTTAAAAAAACGTTTTATTTCGCAAAAAATAAGATTTAAATAAAATTTCAAACGAAATCAGGCTGACGAGAGAGGGGATCTATCGTCAACTTCAGAGATTGCGTTTCATTCTTGACGCGAAATCATCTCACTGACATTCTTTCCTAGATATAAACGAGTGCATCGAGAGTGAGTCGCACGGCTGTCAGCACGAGTGCGTGAACGAGCCGGGTGGCTATCGTTGCACCTGTCGAGCTGGTTACGAGCTCGAGGAGAACGGTGCGACGTGCAAAGATGTGGATGAATGCGATGTACCATCCCGACCATGTTCACACATTTGCCGCAACACCGTTGGCGCGTATGTGTGCGAGTGCTCTTCAGGGTTCATGTTGACGGACGACAACGCGACCTGCGTTGAGGAACTCAGAAGCTGTGCCAATCTAACGAAACCCTGTTCTCACGTTTGCGAGGACACCGCGGAGGGACCACGATGTGTCTGTCCGACTGGGTACGAACTGCTGGATGACCGTGCAACCTGCATGGATATCAATGAGTGCGCTCGAGAGACTCCGTGTTCGCACTCGTGTGTCAATTTGGACGGCGGTTTTGTCTGCACGTGTCCAGACGGTTTAGAAATTCTTGAACATGCGAGTAAATTTAACTGTACCGATATAGACGAGTGCAGCAGAGATGATCATGGCTGCCAGCACCGATGTGCAAATTTGCATGGCGGATACGAATGCACCTGTCATCCAGGGTTTGTCCTGGACATCGATGGCAGATCCTGTATTGATGTGGACGAGTGTGCGGAAGAATCGCATGAATGTTCGCATAAATGCAACAATGAGGAGGGTGCTTACAAGTGCGGGTGTCCTGATGATATGTTCTTGGATGATACTGGCAGGAACTGCGTTCTCTCCGATGCGTGCGAAATTGCGAATTGCAGTCACGTCTGCGAGAAGGATCGGGACACCTATAAATGCGTCTGCCGAGAAGGCTATATTTTGCAAAAAGATGAAAAAACCTGCTTGGATATAGACGAATGTCTCGAAGATGAGTACGATTGTTCGCACGAATGCATCAATATCCTCGGAAGTTACAGATGCGCTTGCCCACAGGATATGAAACTTCTTGAGGACGGCCTCACCTGCGGGGACCCGATATGTCCTCAAGGTCTTCGACAGGATGAACATGGTCAGTGTCAGGATATCGACGAGTGTCTTGAAGGCGAGCACGAGTGCTCGTATTTGTGCTACAACGTGTACGGATCTTACCGTTGTTCGTGTCCTTTAGGCTGGATCCTGGAGGACGACGGTCTTACTTGTGTGAGGAGTGATCCTTGCTTAAATTCCTCGTGCTCACATTGGTGTGTTCCATCAGACTCGGGTTATCTTCTTGACGGGGACATGTGCAAGGACAAAAATGAATGCGAGGACAAGACGATGAATAATTGCAGTCACGATTGCAAAAACGATGAAGGTTTCTACTCGTGTTCCTGTCCGGCGGGAATGAAACTTGGAGAGGATAAGCGTACGTGCATAGTCACTCCGAACGAATGTGCGAAATCTCAAGCAAATAATAACTGTACTTGTCCCGCGGGATATACTTATTCACAAGAAGAGAGTATTTGCAAGGACATTGACGAGTGCCAGGACGAACGAAAACACAACTGTTCCCACGACTGTATTAACACTGACGGTTCTTACTACTGCGAGTGTCCTTTCGGCTGGTGGCTGCGGGAGGATTCCAGGACCTGCCAGGAGTTGCCGGATGATCCTTGCGCCAAGAATCACGGTTGTTCACATACATGCGAACAAGATGATGACCGCGTTCGTTGCGGTTGTCCGGAAGGATATGAGCTACAGAATGATGGAAAGACTTGTCGGGATGTGGACGAATGCTCCGAAAAATCTCATGCGTGTAGTCATATTTGCGTAAACGTCGAAGGTGCTTATCACTGCCAGTGTCCTTCGGGATTTCGATTGGAAGACGATAACAAAACCTGCCTAGATATCGACGAATGTTCGTCTAAAGAAGCCAATTGCTCTCACGGATGTCTGAACATGAACGGCACTTTTAACTGCACTTGTCCTGAGGGATACGAGTTACAGAATGACGGTAGGACGTGCGAGGCTGTGGACAAGTGCGTCGCCATGAATAATTCTTGTTCGCACGGCTGCATAAATCATAATGGCAGCTATGAGTGCTCATGTCCTGCGGGATATCGAGTCGGCGAGGACGGTAGGACCTGCGAGGATATCAACGAGTGCATCCAGGACAACGGAGGATGTTCGCATCTTTGCGCGAACACGGAAGGTGGTGTTGAATGCGCGTGTCCCGAGAACTACGAGTTGCTGAAGGACGACAGCAAGACGTGTGTAGAGATAAATGCATGTTCCATTGATAATGGAGGATGCTCACATTTTTGTCATTATGAGGATGGCCGATTATCCTGCTCTTGCCCGCCTGAAATGGTCCTGTCCGAGGACGAAACGGTGTGCACATATGAGAATGAATGTCTGCAAGACAACGGCGGTTGTTCCCATTTGTGTTACGATGAAAATGGAAACGTGACTTGCGCCTGTCCACCCGGTATGATCCTGGCGGAGGATCAGAGGTTTTGCGTACAAGAAGATGGTTGTGCGATCGAAAATGGCGGTTGTTCTCATTTCTGCCATGATCGTGATGGTAATGTGACATGTTCGTGTCCCGTGGGAATGTCTTTGTCGCAGCACGACGACACTCTTTGTGTTCACGAGAACAGGTGTCTTGTTGAGAATGGCAAATGCTCGAATACCTGCGTCTTTATGAACGGTTTAGCCGTCTGCGAGTGTCCCGAGGGTTATCTATCATCGCAGGACAATACTACCTGCGTGGACATCGATGAGTGCCTGGAGCTACAAGACAACTGCACTCATCAGTGCCTGAATATTCCTGGCGGTTTTAACTGTAGCTGCAACATCGGTTTCTCGCAGAATCCTCAAGATTCGACTCTGTGCGACGACATCGACGAGTGCGAAATCGAAAACGCAGGATGTTCGCACTCCTGCGTAAATCTGGTGGGCGCCTTCAGATGTCAATGTCCAATGGGATATGCCCTAAAGCAAAACAACAGGACTTGCGTTTTAGTGGATGGCTGCAAGAGCGACAACGGGAATTGTTCCCATCACTGTCACCAAATAGACGGTCCCGATGGAATTTCGAGCACTCGTTGTTCCTGCCCGCTTGGCTTCCGTCTGAGGCGCGATCTTAGGACCTGCGAGGACATCAACGAGTGCGAGGAATTCGAGAATGATATAGATTCTGACTGTTCTCACATCTGCGTAAACACCGAGGGCGGTTATCACTGCGAATGCCCAACTGGTTACATTTTGATGCCGGACAACCGGAAGAATTGCGTAGATGTGGACGAGTGTTTGACCAGCCATCACAATTGCACACATGACTGTGTAAACTTGCTAGGCAGTTACATGTGCACTTGTTACAAAGGACATTACCTGCACACTGACAATTCTACCTGCTTAGATATCAACGAGTGTCTCGAGCGGAATGGCGAGTGCTCACATAATTGCACCAATACCATCGGCGGCTATTTCTGCTCTTGTCCGACGGGCTACGAGCTGTCGCTGAATAAAAAAACTTGCGCCGATATCAATGAATGCGCGAGCGACAACGGCGCTTGTGATCACAAGTGCATTAATACCGTGGGATCCTTCCGCTGTGAATGCCCACCGAATCACGAGTCGTGGAATGGATCCTGTCGACCATCCGATCCTTGCAAAGATCATAATGGCGGCTGTGAGCAGATCTGCACCTCGATAAACGATACCGCGGTATGCTCGTGCGAGAAAGGCTTCCAAAGGGATGAGGTCGATGATTTTAAATGTCACGATATTGACGAGTGCAAAGAACAACACGGCTGCGATCACATTTGCATCAACAATCCTGGCTCGTACGAGTGCAGATGTAAGGAGGGATTCCGAATGATGAATTCTACTTGCGTAGGTAAGTGACATAATTAGTGAATTTCAAATATTTCTCGTATATTCTCGATCTTTGTTAAGCGTACATATGTCATTAATGATTCATGGACTACTTTTGACAATACTTTTGACAATGAGATGTTAAAAAAACTTTAAAGATCTGTTTAAAGCTTCTAGTTTATAAGATTTCTTGAAAACAATTACATTTTGGAAAATTACTGAAAAGAAAGAAAATATTTTAGCTATTATTTATAAAGAAAGGCAATCAGACAGTTTTAAAAATTGTGATTTTATAATAGATATAATTAAAAAAAGTTTAATGATTTTTAGTTTTTATTATTAAGAAAACATCAAAATATATAAAAATAATATGTAACAAGAAAATATTTTTTTATATCCATACGTCTCTTATCTATTTATGACAATCTTGTAGCTTTTTGGCAAAAATAAATTTTTTATCATTTTTATTGACAAGCCTACAAATATACGTAATAAATAAAATTGTGAAAAAAAGAAAAAAAATGTTTACTTATCAAAAAGCTTCTAACGGCGCATGTTGGCCGCTCTCAACTTTGCTTCTTCTCTGCTTGAGGAGTAACTTAAATTTCACGTTACCGTTCCTCGCTTATATTTCCATCATCTTAAAGCTTTTTTAGAGAAGAGAACCACTCACATCACACTAAAAGGGTCTTTTAGAGATGTGAAAGGTTTAAAATAATGACATGTTCAAGAATGAATCATATATGTTATTGTAACATCGTTATTGAATATTAAGTCACATACAAATAAATCTCTATCTCATTGATGAGGTATTTTCTTCTTAAAAAAAAAAGAAAATTATTCATGAAGCGAATATGCGTAAAGCGCAATGAATAATAAATGTAATAAAGGAAGGAATTACCTCGGTCCACTTTTACAATTCGCGTTGTTTGAATTCATTTTATTATCATGGCTAATTTTCTGTAGATAGTATCGTCACCTCTGGAAAATCCGAGAGATAACGCGCGGTTACACGTTTTCGTCCTCTTCTCCCTCTCCCTTACTTGTGTTCCAGTTTCGAAGCTTGCTACAAAGTTAGACTCGCTTAGCTCGAGCGGAAGTTTCTCGCGGAGCGACCATGTGTCTGAGCGTGTGCGTTTTTTTCTTTCTTTCCTTCTTTTTTTTTAGACGTCGACGAATGTGCAGCCGGTATTTGCAAGGGCAACAAATGCATCAACGTGCCGGGCAGCTATCGCTGCGAGTGCGAGACGGGATATCGATTTCACGGTGATACCTGTGTAGGTTCGTGTGTAGGCGGAAACGTGTGTTCTCGAGAAAAAACGATGTCGCTTAATCGTAACTGAACTGAGTTTACTTTTGCCCAGACGTCGACGAATGTGCGGAAGAGGCGCCCTGCAGCGAGAGATGCGTCAATACACCCGGCTCTTACTACTGCACGTGCCCCGTCGGATTTCAACTGCAGGGGAACGAATGCGTAGGCAAGTTGAAGCGCGCATATCGCATTAAAAAGTATAACAGTGTTGTATGACATGTAAATTAGTATCTTTTTTATATATCCTTTTATTCTTTTATATATATAAAATATTAAAAAAATCAAATCAAAATTATTACATGAGCATTTACATAGCTTCTTTTACTTTTTGATATCGCGAGTTTATCACGATCGTGCATCAACAATGTTACGTATGTATTTACGTAATCGTGTATATATTTTGTGCACACTGTTATAACATTAATCTCGAAAATTCAATCCACGGCCGCAGATATCGATGAATGCGAATGGCATCGCGACAGATGCGATCAAGAGTGCGTCAATACTGTAGGATCGTTCGTTTGTGCTTGTCGCGCCGGATACACGTTAATTTCGAGGTAAGATCTAAGCGATATATACAGCAGTGGAGTAAAAACGGATATCACATATTCTTTATGCATGGGATTGCATAAGCAGAAGTCAATGTCAAGACGTGAACGAGTGTCTAAACCGCAATGGCGGTTGCACCGGCGAGTGCATCAACACCGCCGGAAGTTACTACTGCGCCTGCAGCAAGGATTTGGTGTTGGCGTCCGACGAGAGAACTTGCGTCTCGCCAACGTCGAGATGTCGTGCCATGGAGCCACCTTTACACGGAGAGGTACGGACTGTCGCACGGTTATCGCAAGCTATATCAGATGAGTCGAGTCGAGTCGATATATAACAAAATATATTCTAAAACATCTTCCAAAGAGATGATACGCCGCACACATTTCCAACATATCATGTTCCACTTTGCATTTTACATGCCGTGTTAAAATGTTTAAAAAAATTCTGAAAAAATTCGGAGTTGCAAGAACAGCTGAAAAAATGGAGAATTTAAAGGAACAACCAGTGGAAATTAAAACGACAAACTAAAACGAATCTGCAAGATTTTTAAATGATATTAAGATGGAACAAAAACGGGATAGTCGGAAGTTGAAATAATGTTTATAATAATATAATAATATACTTATACAAATACGTAAGCTTTGTTCTCTCAACTATATTATTCATTCTCGCGTTTTCTAATCGAGCAGATCAGATGTCCGGGTCACCCTTCCGGCGCATCCGTCTACCCGCAGGGCGCCAAGTGTCATGTCCGTTGTCACAGAGGTTTCCGGCTAGAAGGGGCGCACACGAGACACTGCGTTAGCGACGGCCATTGGAACGGGGAAGACTCTATATGTCTGCGCGAAGTCGCGACAGACCCCCTTTACAATTCAAGTATAAACTCGGCTCCACGATCCCGCGGCTGCCAAGAAAAACGCTGCAGGCGCCCTGTCCTTCGCGTCCGTAACTTTGTCGAGAAATTAATCAAGATGTTTATCCGATAAAATTTTTAACGAGCTGACTGTTGCATCGAGCGTCGCTTTAGTACGAACTGCTGTAATTCACTTCATCGTTGCATAATTATTTTTGAAATTCTTTTCAACGTTGTTATTTTCATGTAAAATTTATTCCCGCCGCTTTTCTAGACGCGTCTATAGCATTTTTTTCGGGGGAGGGCCTGTGCATCGTTTTTCTTTAGAGGAGCGTTTAAGCAAGCATCTACACCAAGTAGATTGTCTAGCTCTCATTGAATTTTCCTTCAATTTTCGAGATGTTATTCTTTCCAATTTACATGAAAAGAACGTTCGGTCGCGCGATCGAACGTAAAATATCGCCCGAACCGGGCAAATAACTTAACGACGAAAATTCTCGAACGCGCTAAATTAGTCATGCCGCTCGGAGCAGCTTTTAATAATACAAAGTTCCTGTGTAGAGGCTGCCTGCTAACGAGATCATACGTTAACGCCGTCCCTTAACGAGCTTACTCGGACCGGCGGGTTTTTACGTTCCGGCTCTTTTCTCGTTCGTTTTATCCGTTTTGCCGGCTTTTTCATTCCCGCGCGCATTTTCGCGGTTCTTTCCTCCATGACGCTAATTGTTTCGTTTAATATAAAGGAGATTTTGATTCTGCGCCCGTCGTGCCGTTTCGGTTTTTCCCAGTTTACAGCTCGAGAATCCACTCTTGGCACGGGGTATTCAAATCGGCTTCCATTTTGAAAGCGGTGCTTTTCGAAGTGGTTTCTATTTCGCGTCAAACGATATTATGCGCGTTTATGGTTTTCTTCATAAATAAAGAGCGTCTTTACGTTCTACAAACGTGATAACTGAAAATTCTTGCGTTCAATTTAACGATAGTAGATTAAGTAAATTATTAACGTTTTAATTGTAAAAAGAGAATCGAATTTTGTATTTATCATTGAAACTAATATTTTCAAAGAACTCTCTGTTACGTAATGACATAGTTGTTGTTATTCTATCCCATGTAAAAACCGATAGAAGCGTGATAAGGCTTTCACGAGCGACGTGATATACTTTCTGGAATGAAATAACGTTTCTTGAACACTAGCAGCCGATGATACGGGAATTGCTCGCCATCGGAGTTTCTTATCGCGTTACGGCGTTACGGTATGGGAAATTGGGCGATCGGTATCAAGAGTTTAACTATCGATTTTATCACCGTAGACATGCCACGGCCGTTCGTGAGTTGCCCCCAGGACATGGACGTTGAACTACCGGCTAGGCAAAACACGATACGTGTAACTTTCCCGCAACCAAAGTCCAACATGGATTGGTGGAGGTAAGAAGCGCATTATATAATAGAGCGGAAGTCTTCAAATTCGAGGTTACCGAAATCGATCGTTTGTTTGCTGTCGAAAGTGTGTAAAATGTTATATATAGATTTATCTCGCTCGAATATTGTTACTTTCGTTTTCAGACCTGTTAGAGTTACACGAATTATTTCTGTTTTGAGTTTAGATACAAAATCCATATGTGATATAAAAAACGGATTTATCGCAGAGCGATAGATATTTGCGAATGGCAAATATTTATTTGGGTTAAATTTGGACATTCTGATACATGGAGGGTTTTGAGAAATGTCTGTATAGGGAAAAATAAAAAAATATCCGAAAATTTCTGTCTGTCTATGTAAACGAAATAGTTAAATAATATCGAGTGACACAATTGCAATGCGTCTATCTCGCCGCGCTGCTCCACTACCCTTTGTTTTCTTCTTTTTCTTTTTCCCTTTTATGTTTTTCAGATACGTACATGCTTCGCCTCCATGGGCAAAGCAATTGCAAGCGGATCTGCCGGCGGGTACGACGGTCGTTACCTTCACGGCGTGGTCGCCGGTCTCTAATTACACCAGCACCTGTAGGATCGTGATAAGAGTCCGCGGTAAGTCCAGCACATAGGAGAAAAATCAGAAATAAAAAGAATTCGCTTTGGGAAGTGGAAAAGAAAATGGATCTCCCTTGCGAGCTCCTTTTTCTTGCGTTAAGTATCATCGTAGTGATAAGAACCGCCATTCTAAATAGTATAAATAAACGTGGCAGTGAAGCAAATAGTAATAGTAATATCATTTTTCTTGTGCTTCTTAAGAATCATTACGCTTCATGATATTTTAATAAGGAATTGTATTAACAAGCGTACTAATGAACTGAACGCTAATGAAATCTATACGGAACTAAAAGGCAATCCTACGAAAGATGTAATGAGAAAGAATTTATCTTGTCGTATTTTAACGCAAAGAGTGACAGTCTGTCTCTTCTTAACTTTCAACTGTGCCCTCCTGAGAGTTCAATTGAGCGAATAAGGATAAAAGTAGACTAGAAAACTCGACAGCTCCGCGAAGCGGAATCTTTGATTTCATAGATTATCAATCTACGATCAAAATCCCATGAAGTTTCTTCCATCAGTGTCTTTCTTTCTTCCCTTTTATTTTATGATTCGTCTACTTTTCCGAGGAAACTTTTCACATAGGGGACAATTGATCGGGACGGGAATCAGCCTGGCACTCGAATCGTCCCGACGCAGGTAAACTTTAGTTTCCGCGGCGAAGTGCACTCCGTCCCGTCCCGCTTAATTACTCATTCGGAAAGTTCGTGAAACTCGCTTTAAGCAAGTTCTCTCCGCAACGTAGCGGCTGGAAGAAGGAGCGCCTCGTTGCATCGTTGCGGTCGATACACGATTACGCAGAATAAGCTCGTGCCGATCGGACAAACTCGCGAGAATCGCGTCGATACTCCTTCGCGAGTTTGGCAGCAACCCCGGCAACCTCGTCGAGTTTCGCGTCAGTCTATTATGCCCCGCTTTACCTCGATTATGTTCGCTCTACATCTCTACGCGAGAATATACGAGATAACGAGATTCTTCGGGAGAGCTCAGTTAATCAAGATGTTTCGCCACGATATATTTTCAGATACCGAAAACCCCAAGGTTACAATGTGCCCCGTGTCTTTCGAAGTCAGGCTGAGCCCCGGAGAACGAAATCGTCTGATATTCTGGCAAGAACCGACCTTCATCGATAACGTCGGCGTGGAGCACATTTACAAAACGAGGGTACGTACTTGCCAAGAAGCTCGTCCCCGCGTCTCGTATCAGCATTCGAATGCAGAGTTACATGTACGATCTTCTGTTATATCTATGAAATTTCCTCAATTTTCCGTAACTCTGAACGCAAATTCGTGTCTCCGGTATCGAACGGTCGAGACTTCCCACTCTACTGTCGGCGAATCCAAAGTTAATTAACTCCTTCTTTTGCCGTTGACAATCGGGCATATTAATCGAACTAGAATATCGTCCATTAATTATCCGCTCGCGTTTCGAGAAAATGAGACTCGCGAAGAAACTGCTGCAATGCGGCGGAGGATAGTATCTACGATTTTCTTCGCGAACGGCATCCGTAGGAAAAACCAGCTGGATGATTAATCATTGTCGGTCGACGTCCTGTTTTTATTGCATCCTTTTGGCGTCTCGCCGCGCGCGGAAAGCGTACGTGTACTTTATTAACGTAATAACAGAGATTACCCTGTCCGCGCGATAACCGGCGCGCGGATAATTGGTGGCTTGCGCTCTCGATAGCGTGGGTTATGAATGGCCTTGGACATTATGCAACCTGACGGTTAATCTGATTAGGCAAATTGAAACGAGAATCGTGCGGCTCCGTGCGCTGATCTCTTTAATCGGGTCATTTGGAAGAAGAGAATAGCAGAAGGACCGAGATCGATCACGATCCGATTTTGGACGAATGCGAAGTGTCCGCATACGGACAAGATTGGCCGATACAACGTTTTCGCACGTGCACAGCGGATATTTTCCTCAGAGGAAATTTCCATGCAATCGCGTGAAAAGTTAATTATCGTATATCTCACACAGGGACCTGGACACGTGATGTATCCCGGCATTCACAATGTGCGCTACGTCGCCTCGGATGCAGCCGGAAATCGAGCCGAATGCCATTTCTCGATACACGTGAGAGGTAAATTTATGCTATTGTGCCCCGTGGGAGATTGAGAAGGGCTTCGCGGGCGCGGAGACGCGAACGCGACGCCGCGAATTCCGTTCGACGAATTCCCTGGAATATTGTTGCATTTTTCTGCCATAAATATGTAATGTAATTATCGATAGAAAGCGCAATTGATCCAATATTTGTCTCCTATATTTACAGAATCCACGGATAATCGCGATTCTGAGGTGAGTACGAGAATAAATTATCTTCATAGACACTTCACGTGTTAATCTTAACCGATCATTTTTTTATTCAATTTATCCTCGATCTATTTGTTTCATTGGGTTATATAAATCTGTAGATGAGACGAGCGTCTCTCTCTTTTTCTCTCTCTCTTCTCTCTTTCTCTCTCCTTTCTCTCTCTTCTCTCTCTTACAGCGTCAATTCTCGCAAACTTCGTAATGACTTCTCAACCTGACAAAATATCGAGTATCTTTTATAGCCGTTTCGAGAGAAGTGGTTCTGCCGCGCGCGAGTTTTGTAGAAAGAAGTCTTTTTCGAGGATATAGCCGTAGATTAAAGCGCGAAAGAGAAATTCATGAAAGAAGGAATCTCACAGTGCACTTATCTCCTCGTTTAGCCGAGATTCTACAGAAGAAGGATGTTGATGTGCCCTGGCAGACTGCCCCAGCCCGTGCCGAGTTCCTCGTACAGAGTGAGTAGACAAGAATACTCGCGATTACACGCGAAATCGTTGAGACTCCTTGAGGAAGTATCCTAACTCGACTTGCAGTGGCAAATACCGAGTGGTTGTTACTTAAAATACACCAGAATCTTCTCGGGCGCTTATCAGCGACAACCGGAATATCGACAGAACGGTTACCAGGACATTGGGCCAGGGGCCCCTTATCGCGAACTTCCGCCTATCCGGCAGACTCCGAGTCGTCCAGACATCGCCAGAACGTACAATACCGGCAATCGTAAGTATTTGTACGTGCTACGATCCAGACAATATTCATTGGAACAAACTGAATCATTAATGTAATGCAAATATTAACTTTCTAAATAAGCTGAATATTCTACGATGCAATTTGAATATCTTTTGATATCAAAACGATATCTTCAAAATACAATTTGGATCTATAATTCTCCTCGTCAGAATTCAGGATAGAATTCCATTTGTAGTCTCGTGTAAAATAAACGAATGTGCATATATATCAAAATGCATGGCGTATAAAATTATAAATGGAATTCTATCTCGAAATCTGACGTGAATTATAGATCGTCTAAAGGGTTTAACGAATGGATAAGAAATAGAAGTTTCATTTGACCAATATATTTGACAAAAGCGTGTGACGGATTTAAAATAAACATTATTTACATGTATAAAGAGCAACGTACGAGAATGATGTATATAAACGAAATGTGATCGAAATGCAAACCGCAGCATGTATCACAATCGATAATTTGATTAACGATTGATCGGAATGAAAGTGATCTGAATGGAGTCATGAGGGGGAAATCGAGAGAAAAAAAGGAAAAAAGAAGAAGAAAGCGAAGCTTCGAGACCGGAGGTATCGACTATCGACGATAGTGCTGCATTATGGAAGACACCGCTGATGGTAGCCAGCGTCTCGAAAGCGGCATCGATCCACCGAGAGAGTCCGCAGCCTCGCGATCGGCGGTCTAAAGTGAAACGTGTAAAAGACGACGAGAGGCGATTTGCAATTACGACGGGGGAATCGGGGAAACAAGTGATCGGGATGTTCAACGTGCTGGCACCGGGAAAGCTTGTCTTAACCTTACGATCGACACCACCCTTCGTGGTCGAGAGCGCCTTCGCTTTAGCCCTGACGATCTTGTTAGCGGCGCCGCTGATCGTGCGCGTTTACCTCCTTCTCGTACGTGCCCCCGATAAATTGTCTTGCCCCTCGCCTTACGAAATAGTCGGGCGTGAAAACGTTACGCGAATATCTCTTATCGGGATTCGCACGGCTTAAAATAGCGCGCGACAAACGCTGTAACTTTTATTCTTTTTTTTTTTATTTGCCCGGCGCGTTTCCTTCGATAAACAAGAGCCAAGGGGCGATTTGGCGCTCCGGCTTTTATTCATATAATGTAACGCCGTCGACGCGCTATCTCGAAAACGCGCGTTCGGGAACCACGCTTTAAAACGCGGGTGTGCATCGATAACGCTTCCGCGGTGTTCGAGCGGAAGCACCGCGCTGGACTGTAAATTTTCCAATTTCTTTCGGCGTAACCGTGATATAACATTCGCTTTTATAACACAATGGCGGTGCACACCGCGATATCAAATCTATTGAAGGCGATAAAGTACAGTTGTAGTTGCGTACTACATTATGAAGTCAAAGTGAGAAAATTTTCCTTCCCTCCCTATAGAAGCGCATATAATTGCGAGAAAGATTCAGAACAAAATTAAAGTAGTTTGTCGAAAAATTTTCTTTCTTTTTAAAGGGAAAATGTCATTTTTTTAATGTCGCGTAAACGGACTGTCACGGCGGTTTTTTGTATTTTCATAAAGTAAAATTAAATATTTTATATATATATATATATATATATATATACACATATATAGATATAGATATATATATATTACACATGCGTTACGTGTAGAACAAGCCGCTGAGAGCTCTCACGAAGACAGCTTCATCCTCGCGTTGCCGTCATCACGATCGTGCTAGTCGATCATTGATCGACTGCCACATACATTATCCAGTTCGAATCGAAGTGGCCGACTCCACGTCGAGTTCCAGTCTGCATCCAAAATCCGCTTGCAGAATTAATTCTACGCCGATTCTACAAAGTAACGGAGGTATCTCAAAGAGTTCAAATCGACGCGGGATTCGAATTGACGAGAAGATCGAAGATCACGAATCGAAGATACGGAAATGTCCATCCTTGAATCATTCTTTGCCCTTTGCGAATTCGCAGCATCCGATAATCGATATATCGAACCTCAATTACAAAGCCTATCGTCACAAATTGATTGAAGCAACTCTGAGGAAACAGTACGACGATATCCAGCCGCCGGGCGACGTCGTCTTGAACTCGTTGCATCTGAACTCGGCCGACTCGGTGATCGGCGTACGATTGAACGATCGATACGATCACAGTCTTTTCGACTTCGTCGAGGAGTACTACAACGTCGCCGAGGCAACGAGTCAAAAGAACGTCAAGCGTCTTCATCCGCTAGATCATTTCTTGTCGAAAGGCGGAAGAAGACCGCGAACCAGCGAAGAGGAAACGGAAACGATTTCCGACAATGGCGTCAATCGTGAGAATAGTAGAAATCATCTTCTGGAAAATATCGACAGCAATCCAATATTGTCCAGCATGGACGATAATGGGAATCCGTGCGTTCGAGCGCCACCAAATGATGTTCTCGCGATCGCGATGACCAATCGAGATTTCAAATCGGAAGTGCCGATTTTGAGAAGGTCGAGTCCGACGCAATCTCGTAAACATGTCGATAAAACGATAACCGGACATAACATGGAAAATGACTGTCCGCAACCCGCCGACCCTAGTACGAAAAAAGAGTCTTCATGGACGAGAAATGATCGATCGGCGAGTGCCGAGAACACTTCGAAGGTCTCGTTATCACGCGCCGCTACTTCGCTGGAAAGGCGAGAAGCTACGGGATCGGGGACCAACGCGGATCGTTCGCACGAATCCAAGAAAAAATTGGAAGATTACCCACCCGCCGTGTTTCCGTTGTCGAGCAAATGTCGCTTGGAAAAGGAGGCGGAAGGAAGGTCGAATTTTATGTCGGTGAGCTCCAGCGAGATTGCCAGCATCCGCAGCGACTCCAGCAAGCGTCGGGAGAACGAAGTGTCGTGCTGTTCGCACGAGTCATCGATCAGTCCCAAGAATCGCGTGTCGTCGCGTCCCCCTTGGATGTCAGGGAATCGAGGCACCTCCTTCAACAGGAAATACGGAGGAAATATTACGGAGATTTCCGCCGCGAGGGTCGCGGGACCAATGTCGGCGCGCGGGAGTGGCCTGCAGAAATTGACAGTTTCGTCTCGGGGACGTTCGAAGGAATCCTCGACAATGTCGACGAGTCGTAATCCGACGTTGCCCGGACGAAGAGCGGCGAGTTTCGTTGCGTCGCGGGGAAAGGAATTTATCGGGATGACGATCGAACAACAACGTGGAGAGAATCAAAGTCTCGTGACACGGCCACGTGGACAGCGGAGTAAATCAAAGGATGTCAGAAGCGTCGCAGTCGCGAAGGATGACGAAGAGGGACGAACTTTGAAAACTACCGATTTGCCTTCCAGGGAAAAAATGTCCGCGACGTCGTTTTTGTCGCCAGCACGTACGCTGGTTCGCCCGAGAAAACGCTCGTCCCAGGTCGCTTTCTCTAACGTACCTGTAACTGCGAGCGAAACTTTGGCGACAAAGGAGCCGGAATTAATAACGAGCCGATCTGGCACCGACGCTGCGAGAGGAAAATCAGTATTCGAGAATAATGCACCGAGACCCGGCCCCGAGTCGCCGCTCGTGCAAGATCGACGAAAGAGCCCGGCGAAATTAAATCGTGGCGGAAGACGACGGTTAAGAAGCGCGGAGAATCCCTCGAAAGGCGCGTCGCTAAGCCCGCAGATTGAATTATCCGCCGAAGTGTTAAACCCGGCCGACGATACTGATAAATCCGCGATCCCCGACGGCGAGAAACTCGCGGGGCTTACGTCTCGGATCGATTCGTGGGAGAATATGGAGGCCGGGAAAAGCGAGGAGATTCAAGCGGGATGCGCGAAGGCGAAAGGAATTGACGTAAAATCTAACAGCACCAACGACATCGCTCGATCGCCGAAAATTATATCCAATCTGCGAATGAGAACCGCCAGCGTGAACAATCTTCCCAAGAGCCGCGGATCCGCCGCGGCTTCGTATCCGGCGCGGCGGGATGCAAATTCCGAGACGAAAAGCGGATTAAACGGCACGAAATTGAATACACGATCAAACGGCGCGGTCAACGAAATGAGATACGATGAGTTTCCGCGTGCCGAGGCGTCATCCCTCGCCCCGCGCGAATGCGGTAACGTCGTGGAGGCGAAAGAGACGCGGCAGGATGATATCGCGGGGCGCGATGCCGACGAGGAATTGCATCTTCCCCGACACGATTCGAAAATAGGACTCGCGATGAATTCCGCTCTGAAAAGGTATATTAAGATGCTGAAACAGGGCCTCCTGAATCACGGCGATAAAGACGGCGTCGCCCTGGCGTCCTTGAGCCTCTCCGACGCTATATCCATCCTGTCGGAGCAGAGAACACCGCTGTCACCCGAGGAGATTCAAGAGTTGCAAACCGTGCTGGATAAAATCGAAAGAAATCCCGAGCTATTGTGCAAACTGTCGTGCCCCAGTATGGAAAGCGTTTTGTGAAAATACATATCTCGTCGATACCGGTATTAATATTTACATCGTGTTTTAATGTAATTAGTCTTTGTTGTAAAACGATTCACAGTTACGGTTCGTTGCATGTTAAGCCGGACGTAACGAATTTTCAAATGTAAACTCGTTTAAATCGAAACGGTGAGAGTTAAAACAAAAGTACAGCGCGAAATAATTGGCAAACAGATAAAGTCGTGATCGACGTTTGTACTTCTGCTGGCGTTATTATTGTTATTATCGCCAAATCGCATGTGTACCGTAATAACAAACGTTAAATATGACTGAAAATAGCACAGATTTGATTTCGCGCGTGCGATAAAACTTCTTGTTGAAAATCCGACAGAAAATTGAAAACTGACAAAGGATACAAGAATACATCGCGATCAATTGTTATATGATTTTTGGCATGTTTATTGAATATTCTCGATTTATAATTTCATGATAACAATTGAGAGAGAGAGATACTCTCACATTTTTTTTTTTTTTTAAATACTCTACTAAAAAATACTATAATATTACTTCAATATATCACGCAATCGCAGCATCAATAAATATACATTCGGCATACATAAATATTCATTCACTAGTGCCACTTACAATGAAGGCTAACATCTGCATCGTAACAATAGACCAACGGCTAAGTGCTGTTGGCGCACCACGAAGTAGTTAATGAACAGCTCGAACAGTTGTCTCTCTCTCTCTCTCTCTCTGTCTGTTGTTGCCAGCGTGATTTACATACGCCACGGTTTGCGCTGCAATCTCTTAGGCGTGTTAGCCCCTTGTTAATAAGACATAAAGAGAAAAAGGGGGCAACTACAATGCACAGACTGAAAGCGGTTTCCGGGATGACAACGACCACTTACCGAAGATGAAGCTTGATTGTCTTCGGCTTCTTACATCTTCTGTTGCGTTTCAGCTATAATAATAGCAACAACAATAGCAATAATGGTAACGATCAAAAAATAGAATCAGACTAAATAATTCTTATTACGATTTATTAATTTTTAAATTCGTTTATTGAATCTCTATTTTGAGGTTGTCGAGGGCAAATTCGGAGCTCTATACTTGTGTTATTCGTAGAATCCGATATTGACAGCCACCGTTACAGTGTTGTCAAAAGCGCCGAAGTAACATGGAACATCGATATAATATACTTTAATCCCCTTCTGTATCCTTTGATGCATCAGGCTTTCAGTGTATCTAATCAATCTTGGTAATCTGACGTAGATTGACTTCATATGATTAATGACAGTATACACCCGGTACTTGGAAAGTTTTTGTTCGCCACTTTTACTCTCCTTTCTCTCTTCGCTCTCCTGTTCGCTTTTTCGCAATGACTCTGCAGCATCTGCATTCCAATGGCTCGGCTTACGACATTGGCGGCAACTACCTGACCCATTTACTTAAAAGCCAACGTTAGTTGGTGATTCAGTAGCTAATTACAGCGATAATCGAAGCTTTCGATGCGCCTTGAAAACTCACGTCGCACGATTACGATGGTGAATTAAAAGATCTTTATTGCGCGGAAGTCCTTTAATTATAAATTGCAGAAGCTGCGTCGAAATTACGTTCATACGAGAACATTGCTTTTCAAATGTGAATTAAAAACGTCGAACGTTAAATTTGCGCTTTTATTCAGAAAAAAATTAGTGTTTTACCTTGTGTTCTTCTCGTATATTGGACGATATATTTAAGAAAGATAAAAAAATATATATCGTGAAGAATGAAAAAGCCATTGGCCTTTGGCTTCACATTAATTTCTAGCTACATATGTCGCAGGCTTCAGCGATATTTGATAATATCGGGAACGTGTGTTCTCAGATCGACACCCGGATCGACAACAATACCATCCCCTCCGGCAGGCGCGGGAGCAGCAGCTGCAGCAGCGGCAATATCAGCAACGCGCCACGAGGACCGATCACGTAGTTTCACTACCGACTCATTACGGCGCGGGCCGCGTCGAGACTAGAATATTGCCGCCGCGGCATGAATGTTGCACGTAAGGGTTCCGTGAACGACACGTAATAGGCGAACGTAAGTTAACTCCCGCCAGCCCTCGAGGAAAGGCTGTCGCGTAAACCGGCACCTGTGAGCACCGCAACTGGTATGAAGATCGATTCCTGTAATTAACTCTGGAAAGCGTGTCCTAAAGGAAAATGATGTAATATGGTGTTCTGTAACTCACGTACCCGATATTTTCGTTTCGTAAGCGGTGGCGTATTTTTCTCATCCATTTTTTGATACTTTTTTTTGCGTAATTTTTAAATAAAGGATATACGAACCTGTTAAAAGGATAGTATAGTCAGCATACGTTCGCCACGAATCTCGGAATTGTTTTCGAAATTTCAAGACACTTCAGACGAACTCGTGTCTCGATCGGTGATGTCGCAGTAGATTATTTCCGCATAACCAAGTAGATCAGTAATGGAATAAACTGCCATCGTCAAAATAATGCCATTTAAGAGTAGATATAAATATAGAATAAGAGAGTCGCGCGAACCGACGCGGCGCGCGAGCGTGATCGTTTTGACAAACGACCAATAAAATCGTACATTTGTTATTTACGCAATAGCAACAACAGTGAATATCTGCGGCTGCGTCAACCGCGACGGTTCGCGGAGATCGTCAATTTTTTTTGTAATATACATACGTACATGTGTATGTATACACGTATATTTAATACATAAATTTTATACATCTATATTAATATATGTACGATGACAATCGATCGTTATCGTAACAATGATATGCGAGTGACGGTAGAGGAATATTAATAAATAGTAAACGAAATATCTATCTGTCTTTGCGCTACCGCAGACATGGGGTTGGATCGCACCCTGGCAGGAATAATTTTGGACCGAAATACGATAGACAATTTTTAGGTTTTATACATGTATACTCTACGTAAAGAAAAAAAGAGAGATTATGTACATGGAATCTCGAAATCGTCCGAATTCGACGTGAAAGCGATGTAAGAGGAGAATTATCTTCTTCAAACGCTACGTAATATTTTCTGTTAAATGCAACGCGATTTTGCCGATTCAGTGCGGCGCAAAGCTACACCCGTACGTGCGATCTGAGCTCATTTTACGGTAGTCCGCTTCTCCCTCGCCCTTTGCGTTATACTACACCACGATATTTCGTCGTTTAGCGGACCGCATCGGGCGCCGCGATTATTAAACGCACCGGTCGCTACCAGCTTACATAACGAGCACTATTAATCGATCAATGATGCAAATGTGAACAATTGTTAGTTTCGCATGAGCGTATATTAATGAGAGCAAACACACGTGTTTTCCTTGTATCTCGTGTCGATTTTGAGAGTAAACGATAACCGATAATCGTTTACGACGAAAGGACGACGGTCTCGTAATAGAAACGTTTTAAGGAGGTCGGATTTCTGTCGCCTGCAAATATCTTACAGCGTTCTGTCGACCTTATGCCTGTGACAGAACGTTACAAGAAGAACGGAAGTTAATTATTCGTCGCGCCAATTCTGTAAACAGACCTCTCGCAATGGCGCTTCGTGGGTTATTAATTTTCATTTCCCGCACCTCGAGAACTTGTTATTCATCATTTAATATAGCAAAGTTGGGAAGAAGAGAGAAAGGGGGAAAACAATGATGTTTCCTAATGATTCATTCCAGTAATTTCCAGTAATTTTTGCAAAAAAAATCGACGAATTTGTGAGTGCTTTCGTGATGATTAAAACGTTCGAAGAAGTGTATGATTAATAATCGCACCGTAAGAAAATCATTGTCAATTAAAAATTATAGTTATTCCACTCGCAATCAATTAGCAAAACGCATCGCGAAACAAATTAATTCCATAATCGAAATTGAGTCAAGTTGTATGAAATATAAGCAATATTATATATCATTGCTCGCTTTCTTTATTCATTTGCGTCTCGATATTTGTATATTGCGTAAGACATTTTAAAATCTCGAGATCAAACACTAGAAGCGTTTGATCTCTTCATTCACATTTCTCTCTTTCTCTCTATCAGTACCCCTAAATATCACCCTAAATATCACTCTAAACGGCAATGAATCATGCGACTTAACACCAGATTCTGTGTTCAGTTCGCTCGGAATATCAGCGCCCGCGTGTGATTTTGATCCTTCAGTGTCTGGCCTTGTCAGTGGGATGCATACATTTGGCAGGAATCTTGTCGCGGGCAAGAAATCGGGTGGTGGGTTCGCCTCTCGTATGCGAGACAACCACGTTAATTGCCACGGAATATATTCGCGAGGAACGCTATGTCACACGGAAGTTCATTGGGAGCGCGCACGACGACGTAATCGGTGCCCGTTAATTTCTGTTCAACGTACAGCGGAAATCGATAATGCGAATTTCGTCCTCCACGTGATGCGGTTATTAACGCATTATGTAGCTGGTAGCTGGAACTGTCTTCCCGTGATCGCAATAAAAATTGCATTGACATGGTAATTAAGGGGGGGAAGGCAGGAATACGCCGCCGCGATAGTCGTTGATTAAAGTTAAAAGTTTCACGCAAAGATTTTACATAAATTTTACATGAGCGGTATAACGCGAATTTTGTACGAGTCATCGAGGCTTCCTCATTTCTATCTGAATAAAGTCCCACCTTCCCCCGTCTGCGCAAGACAATGATCTTCGCTTCTTACAATGAAATCGTACAACGCTATACGAATTAGCTTTACGTTATTCTATCAAAAGTGGCAGTCGACGGGAGTTCGAACGCATAAATCTAGCGGCTAATCGTTACGTACTTCCATCCCCTGACCTAAAATTTCATTACGCTCGGGTGTCGCGAGAGGGAAAGGGTGCGCCGGTACGTGCGAAAGGATTTCTTTTTTCTTTCTCACTTTTCCCGCGTGTAACCTGCCGGACAAAACGGAATCCATTACAGGCCTACATAAGGAACGTCTGTGTGCCCGATTCCCGTAGCATTTCCATTTATATTACCTTATCGTTATTCTTCCGCGCTGCTTCTTCCCTCTTCACCCCGTCCGTTTCTCTTTCCTCTCACTTTCTTTTCCTCCCTTCCTCTCGCTCTCGCATCCCTCCCCGTCGCACCTCTCCGGCCGTTTATTTCTGACGAAGGACCACGACGAAGACGCATCTGCTCGACCAACCGGCATCGTCGCTCGCCTCGTACTCGATCCTGTGACCGCCGACGTTGAAGCGACGACCCGGGCTCTGCGGCAAGGTAAGAAAATATCGTCGCCAACGACAAATCGCGCGATGATAAGAGGTGGAGAGGAGAGAGATCTGCCGTGCGAAATTCGCCGTCGACTTTCGGGAAGTGAGTATCGTCTCCCCTGCAGAGGGTGATCCCGCGTGAAAATTTTTGGCACGAGCCAAGCGCGGGAATCTTGCTTCTTGGCAAATTCATTTTCAAAATCCGCGTCTCTCTCTCTCTCTCTCTCTCTCTTTCTCTCTCGCAGTGGAAAATTACGCTTAACTAATTTTACGCTCGCGGCTTTCGTATCCGAAATCGGGCTTTTGCTCTATATCTCGTCGCACCAAAAATTTGCATTATTCATCAAAAAGCGCGTGGTACAAATGACGCTAGGGGTACAATTTGAGTAATAATTTACGCGCGTCGACAAACAAGCTAATTAAAGCCGGCAATACAGTACATTCCGATGCGATATCGCGCGTTAATTTCGGATCAGCGTTAATTAATCAGTCATTCGGCGCACCGCGATTATCGCAAGTTTGCAAAGGAAATTGTGACGCGATGCGCGTTCTCACGTTATTAGAAAAACATCATTCATTTATCGAGAATTTAATTTATCGCGCCCGTATCTCCATCGGCGGATTTTCGCTCGTTTATAAAATGGCAATCTCGATATGTTACGCCGGATAATATCACATAATGGGCATTTTCACGCTTGCGAAATATTAACGATTCGATGAAAATTGTGTCCCGCCCAATCCGCGCGGTTATTAAGCCCGCGCAACGTGATACGTATGCGTGATACGTATCGAATGCACATACTGAAATGACAGCTTTTTATGATGCATAAACATCGATTATCGAGATATCAACTAATTTTTGTTTACGACACTACATGTCCGAAATGAAAATCAAACATATAGGTATCAGATAACGTTGATATTGGATAATTATGTAGACATTAGTTTATAAAATGTCAATTATAATTATTCATACGTAATTGTGATATCGCTAGAATGCAGTCTCGCCCGAGACGAATTCGGGTATCGTTCGCATTTTCACGAGCGTATTCTTCACGAATAATCCGATCCTTACCTCATTATTGCTGATCCGCGTCACCTTCACGTTATCCGTGAATATCGGCTCCGTCCACGTGATCGCCGTTCCGTTTCTCCCGACGACCTCGATGTCCCTCGGGCAGTCTTTGACTTTCGGTGCCTCGCCGCCTAGGAGTTCGGGATTAGCAAATTGAAGTAACGGCGAGGATCTTTCGCTGCTCGTTTTATCGCTCGCGCCACATTGAGCGAGGAAATTGCGGGCTGTGAGAAAAGTCCTCTCGCAGGCCGAATCGAATCGACGACGATGTCAGAAAGTTCGATTTCCGCATCGTCGTCGAATGATGAATCGGCGACTTGGCGCACTCGCGAAAAGTACGGCAAAGAGAAGTGGAAGAAGTCCGTGAAGAGCGAGATTCATTTATCGCTCGTCGCGCGTAACGTGACGTTGGAATCACAGAACCGGGGGTGGGACGAGCTTAATTCAAGTTTTTCACGCTGCGCGTGTCCTCCCCGGTAAACATATTTTTCATCCGGACCGAGAGAGGGAACAAATGGACGAGGGGGGGAGGGAAAAAAATTATGCTCTCGTAAAAGAAAGGGAGTATAATTTGATATTCTCTCTTTTACATCGTACACTCGTCGGTTCAGAAAAGCTTATTCACGCGCGAAGTCCTTCGCTCGTTACGCGAGAAAGAAATGGCGAGTCGAGTTTGCGCGCGCGGACCTGTCCGCGGAATCAGGCCAGCGTTTCCCCGAGAAAACTCGTTGGCTCGAGTGTCAGTGATGAAGCTCAGGAGTTTACATTAAATTAGTTTCGTCAACTTACTTTTAGGCGCACAAATGAGAGCGCTGTATTCTTACGAGATTCGGGCCGAATCGTCAGATGCCGCCCGGTTAAACGAAACCCAGCTTTGCACCGAACGCGTCCGGAATGCAGCGTGTTAAATCGCCCGAAAGGACTCGCTCGAGGAAGTAAACAGTCGAGGAGTCAGCCGAATTGTTTCCACCATTTTTACCAGCAGATTTATAACGCTCGAGAAATTCTAAAGATATTTCTACTCGTTATGAAAACTCCATTTCTCGATGCAAAAATCGAATTGGAATTAGAATTGGAATTAGAATCACGGGTGAGGATAGCGAGTTTTTTATTCGAGTAATAATTTACCGATTTCCGCCACGAGAAGTAAGTTTACTCGGAATCATATATTTAACTCGCGGTGCAACGCGAGCTGCCGTGTATTTCGCTCACGTCCCGGCAAGACGCATCGGGAGGGTAGATCGGAGGAGTAGAATGGCGCACAGGGAGGAACGTAATATTCTTAAGACGCATCTAAAAGATCTCGACGCCCCGGTCTTAACGTGCGAGACGTGGAGAACTTTTGATACGACGACGTTCGTCGAGGCGACGAAACAATTTGCCAACTCGCGTGCTACTTTTCCAAGCGCGAGCTTGTTCTACCACGTGTTTACATCACCGAGCGAACAGTCCTCGTCGCGCGCGAATCCCGAATTATCATCGCGCACCAAGAAACAAGGAAGGGAATATTTCGTGCTGTTAATCATTGAGAGACTGCAAAGTTTCACGACGGCTAAATGATGTACGGTTCTCCATTCTGCGCGCTGTAGTTTATTTAACATATGTTCCTCCGATGGAATTAGCCGACCTACGGCGCGTTACCTCCCATCTCCATCTGTTATTAATCAAGATTCGCGAGGATTCAAAAGACGTTTATCCATTATCTTTCGTAAAGTGCAATCTCTATAATCCGGATTAATTAATGCAAGGGCGTATCGTGGATTACCGTGGAGTAACTGGACCTTAAGCGATTCACATTTTCAGGGAGCTAATATTTGATGTATTATTTAAACCAACATTTAACGGTAAATTGTTTGCAGCGATTTTTTGCAGTCGGTTTTTCTAAACCAAAAATCATTAACGAGCGTGCGTTTGAAAAATCGCAAAGATCGTACTCTCTCTCAAACAAAGAACGCAATAATTAATTTCAAGTAGGTATATACATTGTCGGAACAGAAGAGATAGTCGCAATTGGGCAATTACGAATTAATAATTGCTGTTTCTGCTTGTTGTAGAGAGGACCGTGATTATCACGAGCGCTCGAACGAGAATCATCGTTAGCGGAGCTTATACGTGTAATACGTCGTTAACACGCATCCGCGCAAATTAATTACCTTTGACGATAATGCGTAATACACAGCTCGCCTGCTTCTTCGATACCGGGTGTCGCGCGAAAAATGTGACCTCGTGCACGCCGGGCTCCAGATTGGCCTCGAGCCGTGTACCCCAGGAAGGCTTCGATCGCACGTATCGGAACCAATCGAGATCCGTCGCCGGTTGATCGAAGGTCACGAACGCCTCGTCCCTGCCCGGCGGTAACTCGGCTACGACGTCCTTCGGACACTCCAATCGGGGCTTGCTATATCCTGTCGCGAGAAAAAGAACGGTGCGATATTCCATCGCCGATATACAGCGCGCCAATTTTTCAGGCGCGAAAACGCGAAAATGTGAACTAAACAGATAGACATACCTTCTACAATAATAAATATAACAAATATAAACAAATACTCAAAATTACGAGTGATATAATTAGAAAAATATTTGTTATTAAATCACTTGAGCGTCTCAAAGTTTTACTCTTAGAAAGAGAAAAAAGGAATCCTTCAAATAACAATTTGTGAAACAACTTCGAAGTAGCTTTAGAGAAAAGAAGTTCGATAAAACTTGAATATTTTTGAAGAACTCATCGCTTCATTGGAAATTTAATTATTTATCGATATTAAAGTATCTTGAATTTATAGATATTCATTAAGTGAAATAGAGAGACGAAGAGAAAAAACTAAAATCACTGATAAATCGCTCGATATTTCCTTTTTTGTGGAAATTTCTATACTCACTGACGCACTTTCCGTGCTGCGGTCCGTCCCAGGTTCCATCGGATCGACAGGTCAACTCGTACTCACCGCGAAGCTGATACCCACGGGGGCACTTTAAAAAGCACCTCGTGCCGGGTCGATTGGGCATTTTTCGCCTGTCGCGCCACAACTTGGACGTGGCTGATCGAGAGCATATTAAATAGCCGCGATCGACCGGATTTAACGGCAGGCACGCGATACTATTTATATCTGGAACGAACGAAYGAGATGAAGACCGAGATTATATAATATAATCTATGAATTATGACACAAAAATTCTGATCATCAACGAGAAAAACCACCGATCCAAGACAGATAATATAATTCTCGTTATTTTTTAAATTACAATTCGAGGAATTCTTTCACGAGACATCAAAAGCTTTAAAACGCTTTTACCAAATTAATAGATATTGATATTATTCCGCGATTAAGTATATTTGTTTAAGTTATATACCTAATTTATATCCGATTTCTGATTTACATTAATTTCTGATAATTCGATAAAACGATAATTCGATAAAACTTCCTTTTTCTTTAACGCGATATTGTCCCTTGTGTAATCGAGGAAATGAATAAACGATTTAGTTTATTTATTTCTATTCATCGGTGAATATGATTTATTTCTATTCATTGGTGAATAGATATCAATTGCGCTCGCGCTAAGTGCATCTGCCTTGAACTAACAGCGTGCGTCAACGCGAGTCTGGCACTCACGTACGGCTCATAAAGCTCGCGAACTCCGAGCGTAATCTATGTATGCGCTCAAAGCGGAACTCTCCACATCGACGCGGCGTATTATGTCAGCCACGTCAGCCGCGTGACGCTTCCACGTATCAAATACGATATGTATGTATATAAGACAGAAATTACAGATGCCAATGGCGGCGTCAGAGGAAGGACCTATCGCGGCTGACGCGTTCTGGTGGAAGTCGCTCCTGCGTGACAGCTTTGCATAATACTACCCTTGCGGATGCGCCGCGACTAACCGGGTGCCGGTTGTACGCTCCCCGCTAACGCGCAGCTTCGAAATTTACACGAAGTTACACGTAATTGAAAACGTTGAAAAGTTTACGAAAAAGAGGACGACGTTGAGCGGCAACTTTTTTCCTGCAGGGAAGTCGCGTTAAAATCGTTCGACGAAAGCGGCAACGAGCACACCCGACACACCCCGTACATCGCGTTCACTTATCACGTTTATCCGTTGCGTTCATCCATCGCGTTCGATCATCATGCCATATCGGGGCGCAGCGGTGATACGTCTCGCGCGAAATGAACGAGGCGCGGAAAGTGATTTGTCAAGGAGCACGTACCTACGCAGGATTTCCCGTCGGATGACAGGGCTTTCTCATCCCCGTCGCAGGCGCAGAAGAAGCTCCCATCAGTGTTCTCGCACACCTCGGTGCATCCGCCATTATCAATCGCGCACTCGTTAATATCTAAACACAGAGATCCAAATGCAAATGTACGTCCTCTTTACAATCGATTCGTTTCACGAGCTTAAGAATATTAAAAGGTCATCGAGAAATGAATATTTCACAAAAGTGCAAAGACATCGAAAAGCCAACAATTAATGAGATGATCTTTTATTTTATCTTAACTATCTATTTTGGCCTCTCCTTCTCTCTCTCTTTCTCTCTCTCTCTTAAATATCGTATTAATTAGATTATTGCATTCTTTATTGCGTGAGTTTTTTATGAATGCGAATATTTTAAAATAAAATCATAATATATTTTTCTATATAATTAGATTCCCTTAATCATGTTACACATAAAATATTAGGCTAGTTAGTCTGGCTTAAAAAAAGCTTATTTATAAAATATTCTATATAATATCTAATTTATAAAATATTTTGTACTTTACTTTAATACATTAAATGTAGCATATCTCGTGACATATTTATTTTTCAATAAACAATTTGATTGAATACTCTTTTATGCACAGAATAATGAGATGAATTAATTGATGTAAAAAAAACATGTGTTTAAAAGTAATGTACGCGACTATCAATTGCAAATTGCTTTTTTAAAATGCAGTTATATCTTTTTTATTACCAACTGATGCATTTCCGTGTATAGAAATAATATTTTATAAATATTGCATAATGGCATTGAAACAAGATTATGAACAAATATTTTGTATCAATTATATTAATATTGTATATTATATTTCTCATTATCTCTCGGACTTGATCATTTCTCATTTCGAAATTATTCGCGTGTAGCTTCGATACACACTCTGTAATTGATTAGGAGACTAAATGGTCTCGTAGAGACGCGAGTTGTCTTTAATCTAAGATCGGTTTGACGTGATCATGCCCTCGGGCGAGCGTCACGACTGTTAAACGAATCTGTCTTTTAACGGACCGGCAATCGTTCGTCACATCACATCGAAACGAACGTTATACAAGGCCTCTTTCATTCGCGCCGTAATGACTCCTTCGCCGGCGATCTCGCGTTCTTTGGCCCCCGATCTGTCTTTCAATCGTCGACGAGATTACGTTAAATTGACCGAAGTGGCCGAGTCGCTATTGGCCGGAGCACTCTCAATGATAGCCGAGAGCACTCGGCTTTCGCTGGCTTTCACGGCTTATAAATCTGCGCATACGGGGTGTCCCATAATCTCGGCTAATTTTAGCGATATAGAGTTTGATATCGACTCTCCTCTCCGTTTATGATTAATTAATTAAAGTCGGGATTGAGACGCTCTCGGAGACGCCGCGTATAAATGGACGGTTTGGAAATGGAGACACAATACGAAAATTAATCGTATTCAAAGCTAAACGAAGTCTTAAATCATCGTTTATCATCATGCTGTTTTTATCCTTCGTCCCTCTGTTTTAATCCCACGTTTTGCGCGGCAGTTTCGCAATAAATCTTCCAATACGTATTCTTCCCCGTATGAAAACGCAAGCAAGATGCAAAAACGTGGACGCAGTTCATTTATTCGAGAAAAGAGCGTCGCTGCCGTAAGAACTTCTCGCACCGATGCGATGCGACGGGCAGCCGCAACGAAAACGAAACGCTGAGCAAGAATTTCTTTCGTTGGCGCTCCAGTTTCCCTAGAAATCCACCCGTGCGTTTCTTTCAACCGAAACACCCCGGCCGTTTCTTTTTAAGTCGCGCACACCGCCGGAGATTGTAAGATTATCGCGATAGTCCATTTTTTGCCGGTACAAAAACGGTACGCGTCTTTCGCCTTTGCGGGAGCGAAATTAGAATTTCGCTTTGATGCGGGAATACCGGCGGGGGATTCTCATAAACGTGACATTTCGCGTGGGATCGGCGTGTATTTACGACTCTTTTATCTTCCTCGCGGGAAGAGCACGAAGCGCGGCTTTTCCGGTCTTAAAAGGGGAGAACTTTAATACTCTCACCGATCGTTAAGACGACGATCTTTTACATCGCCCGCGAACGCGTCGTGGATTCTCGCGGCCGCACATTTCCGTCTCGGGGGCAACTCGTAACGTCAATCATTTCTAAAATGCCGTTTACGTAAACTTTCCTCCCCCGAGGCTATTTAACGGGATTGCTATGGAAAAAGGAGATGAAAACAGATTGGATTTCCATGGAATAAGATTCGCAAGTCGCGAACGCCTGTTACTGTGTCAAAGCTACTGTATTCATGAGCCATAATGTTCTTCTCGGTATTCATCGTATCAACTGTAATTGAAGGATTTACGCCCCGCGAAATTGGATAGACATATCCGGCGTGTGTCTGCGTCGTAAGCCGTATAAAAGAGAGATCGTGGGATGAAAATATCTCTCTTGAATTGTCGTATACTTTGCGAAAAAAAAAATACTAGACGACACTCTAAGTGTCCCTTATAGATCCGAATAAGTATTCTCGTTTAGATGTCAATTATTCAATTATTCGAACACTTTTATTTTGCTACGAGATCTGCGATTACAAAAGTTTCTCATACACGTATGAGAATTTTCGTACACATATGAGGATGTATTCGAAATATCGCGACAAATACACGCATGAGGAGCCCACAGAAACGTATTTCGTCTAAAATGCCGATAAAAGCGCCGCGTTTTTCCGACTCCCGCTTGTGCGCGCCGGCAAAACGGATTGCAGCGGGGGCTGCATTTTGTGCGAACCGCTCCGAGATATTCGAAAGTATTGGGGGAGAAACTCGCGGGACTCCTAAGAAGGTTACTCTCTCGAGGAATGCACGATTGGCGGAAAAGAAAAGGCTCTTTCTCTCTTTCTCTTTCTATCCAAAAGCAACCGCTGCTGATATAGGTATCGTCCTTGCGGGGCCGTGGAGTTACGATTCGATGGTACTTCGTTCGCCGTCTCGCGGAAAAAGGAAAGAGAGAGAGTCCAACTCGGATTTCCTCGAGGAAATACTAAAGCTACCGCGTGCTTTCGTCGAAAGGATCGTACAGGAGAATTGTCCGAGATGTTTGCGATCGAGGGAACTTAAGCGGCGCCAGCCGCTTCTCATAGAAACGAAATACCTCAGCTACGGTAAAAAATATTATGGAGAATGGTGTCTCTCGCTCGAGAAGGATTCGCAATTTTGCAGGTGAAAACTGAGAAGTAAGAAAAAATAAAGAAATATATAGGAAGACGTGAAAGAATTGAAAAGACATACGCGCGACTTACAAGTTATTTTGAGGAGGTAACGCGCGTGGGAAGCTTACGCGTACGGGATAATGGCGTTTCAGACAAAGTTTTCGGGCACACGTCGCGGAAGATCACATCTCCATTCCTAACGGTAACACGATGCTCCCGACTTATTAACAAGAACTTATTAGTTTAACTCCTGACTTAAGCAGCCGTTCTAACAGGCGCAAATTTGCAAAGTGGATTCATCTGCGCTTCTATAATTCGAGCGCGTAGCTGCGTCGTCTAACAATAAACTCGGGGATGCAGTCAGATGCGAGTCTTATTGAAATTAATGTCAAAACCTCGTTTACGTCAAAACATCTCCGAATGATTTTTAACAAAAGCGAGACGTTCTCGTAGAATTATCATATTTCGTAGAGAATTTATTGCTGCTATTAATCACTTTTTAAAAATTAATAATATGAGTCACCTTTCAAAACGCATTTTGATCGAGCACAGTTTATCGTGGTAGAACGGCAGTTAATCTAGCTCATAAATTAACACGCCAGTAAGATGAAAGTCCGCCCTATTCTCAAGAACGAAAATCGAAAATTTTCCATTATCGGACTCACCGATGCATCCGTGGGAGGTCTGCTCGTAGCCCGGCAGGCAGGTGATGGACAGGCTGTCCAGGACCGGCTGATCCTTCAGCTCCATAGGTTCCGCGCATCGATAGGAACCCGGGGTGTTAATGCATCCGTAGCGACACAGCTCCGTCTGAAGATCCGGCACCGAGCATTCGTCCACGTCTACGGGAAATGATCGCCATTTGTCAAACGTCGCCGATACGCAAGTGTCGTGTCGAGCGAGATCCCGTGGATGCTCGCGCGTAAAATCTGGACTAATTGTAAGTACGTTTTATCGACTTGAGATTTATCGCGAAAATTCCGTCGCGTTAGTTATCCGCAAAGTGTCGTATCGGGGTCAGCGTCTCGCGGATTTGCGATCTCAAGCTAATGGAATTATAAATAAAAAGAGAGGAAACAAAGTCGCGAATTATGTATAATGCAAGCGAAATTTCTCGATCGATCACCGTCCAATTGTCTACCTTGGCACGTCTTCCAGTCGTCCTCGAGCATGAAGCCGTCGGGACACAGGCAAAACACCCGGCCCATCGTGGACAGACACGTGTGGGAGCATCCGGCGTTGTTAACGCTGCATGGACCCATGTGCCTGTCACGCTCGCACGTGTGATTGTCGGCGGCCAGTGACGCGTCTTGCAAACCCTCGCAGGAACACTCGTATCCTCCTACGAGATTTCGACAGGTGTCCTGGCAGGGACCATGACCGTTGTTCAGTAAACACTCGTTGACGTCTAGATAACAAACGTCGCGCATTTAATCCGATGCCACGTGATTTGTCTCGCTCAGACGCAATTAATTAACTCCGTAAGATACTTTGATGATGTTTGAGCAGGGCAATTACCACTTTAGAATCGCTTTAATTGCGATAAATAAATAGCGTTTGCACGAAGGAAATGAAAGATAAAGATTCGAAATGAAAACCAAACTGAAAGTAAAAATATTTAAAGTCAAACTATACGGATTGAAATAAAAACTCGACGTGAAAGTTGCGCTCTGCGTGTAGTTGGCGCATAAAAAAAAATCTCTGAAAATTGCGTCCATTAATAATAATTACTCGCACTGCGAAATCGTGCTCACCGACGCATTTATGCCCGTCCAACCTGAATCCTTCGTAGCAGGAACAGACGGGGCGCCCGTTAATTTCATTGCAAACGTGCTCGCAGAATGCCTCAGTGCACACCCCGTTCGAATTTTGCTTGATCTCGCACTTTGGCACCTGTCCGACCCACTGACGATTCCTGCAGACTAATCGGCTCGCGGAGGATACCATACGGAAGCCAGGCACACATTCGTAATCGGCTTCCAAATACTCGTGGCCCGGGGTCGAGGACCTTTATAATTGTGACATGAACGCGGCGAGTTATTTTTATAATGAAATTCTATTGTCTCTGGAAGATTCTGGCATTAACGCTAAATGATAAAAGGGATCAGATTTTAATTTGAAAGCACATTGTGAGAGAATTTACCATTTCCGGATTTGGAATTAAATTTACATATTTTCTAAATCCTCGCTGATCATCAATATTAGATGTTTGTTAATTAGATAAAACGTATATCTACTTTGACATTTTGACATTTTGATCTAATAGAAACCGAACAACTTCGAAGAATTGAATTATTAAAGTATATTTATCTTGATTGATATTTTAAAATGATGAGAAAATAATGAAGAGAAGTTGACTTGAAAATAAAGAATTTGATTAATCCGTACAAACGAAGATATTTCGAGTCCGATCGATTTCTATCCATGAAATTTTCTCGTAACTTTGAAAGATCCGCCACTCCTTTTATTTTATCTTTTTCTAAAATAAAGAACAAACATTTATTCTACAAATTTGAAAATATATTCATGAATTTTTATAGATTTTTTTGAATTACTTTAAATAGATGAAACAATGGCCGGACTTGAACTATCCCCGTTGTACGAAGGTGCCGTTTTTCATGTGATATTGTAAGGGTTAAAATTAACGTCATTCCGAGAAATTTCGCACATGTGTTAGCGTTTGTGTAAATCGTTGACACTGGGATTAATATCGAGCATTGAATTATGGATGATAGAAAGGAGAGCACTTACTTTACATATTTGATCAGCGCGTGACGAGATAGAGGCGCCGGTAGGAACGTTCCGTTTATGCAAGATAAGTCCCCTTTCGTGCTGTCGTCCTGCATCGCTCCCGTCACGCCTGTGACTTTCGCGTTTTCGTCGCCGGCCTCCTCGACGCTCTCCTCGGAATTAATTATCGGCTTCCTCGGCGGATGAGAGCCGGAAGTGCGATGGATCGGCAGCTCGTCGTAGCGCGGCAACGACAGCGGCTTCAGTCGCGACGTCATGTACGCGTTGTAGTCCTTCAGAGTCCTCTCCAGCACCTCGTTCTCCAGATCCAAGATCGGTAGATCCTCCTCGGTCTTCGAGTAGCCCAGCATCTTTTCGGGGTCGTAATGCGAGTTTCCGAAATCGATTTTACTCTCCGGCGAAGCGACGGCGTCCCGATCCACGTTTTTCCCGTTGACTTCGCTTGCTTCCGCATTCCGTCCGGCCGATTTCTTTGGAGGGGTATCGAAAATACCGTCATCCAGAATCGAAGAGTCCTTCAAGGCGGACTTGAAGATCTCCATCTCAAGCTGTTTGGAGAATTCCCTCTCCACCGTGTCGGCCGCATAAACGCCATGACGTGACGTCGTTCTCATCAGCCTCCTCATTGTTGTCTCGAGCGTCGGACGACGCTGCAGGCTCGATGATGTCGTCGTGCCGACGGCTTCCGTCAACGATGCGCGATCAGGGGCGACGTTCGAAGAGTTTTCGATCGTCGGCTCGGACGTGTTGGTCCCGGCGAGGTCGAGTTTTTCGAGGGCGCTCAGTCCATCATGCGTCTTCCTTTTGCGCTTCGACCGTCGCGCGACATTCTGCCGCCTGTCATTCCGCAGGGTGTCCTTTCCACTTTCTCTGTTTCGCTCCTTCTTGTCCTTCTTTTTCCGCCTTCGTCGTTCCGCACGGGACTTTCGCGCCTTCCGATTCTTCGGTCGCAACTTGGAGAAAGGGTCGTTCTTCTTCCGTGACGATCTATCCCGCTTGCCCGTTATCTCATTTTCGCGACTGTCCTCGGTAATCTCGCGATCCTTGGTACCAGAACTCCCTAGTCCTTCCTTGCCCCTACGACGCTTTTTACGCGTCCGACTGCCGAAGTTGCCCTCTTGCTGCTTGCTCAAGGTCGCTGTCGGACAGATAGCGAAGGTAGATATCTTAGGGTAGGTAGATGTCTTCAAAGATATGTCGATTGAAACCATAGATTGAAGTAGATATGCGATTAACAATCGGCGAAATCTTTGCCATTCAAGTTTGACAAAATACAAAGATAATACATGTTCACATCGATATGAAAATTTTCCGGAATAATGTGAATTCGCTTAAAAACGGATGTCGCATCTTACTCCGCGAGCATTTTCGGATGCTTGCCGCAGACTGATTTACGCGGAATATACGGGTTTCCCGTTAATATTAGAGAGAGACGATTTTACTCACTGACATTTACGTTTCGCCGAGATGGAATTTTCGCACCATTTTCTGACAAAAGGAGGTGTTTATCCCCGCGTTCATCGCCGCGGGCCTCCGCTTTCGCTTCCGCTTCCGTCTCCACTGGCTCCTTGATAACGCCACCAGACGAGAGCGTCCTTCTGTTTTCCTCGAGAGTCTCCGTTCCCTCAAAAGATGCGTCTCGGCTGGCGGATAACAACAGCTCTAACCATCTTTGCTCTCGCAAAAAACAAGGGGTCTAGGAGACGTTGCTCAGTCTACTATCTACTAAATAAATTATCGAAGGAACAAAGAGGGAACGGTGAAATTGCCCTGCCGCGCAATTTTACCGTTTCAAGACATTAAACGGTCCATTTAAGTCTCGTTAGGCGTTGTTCTAAGTGAAGATATTTTTATATCGATGTCAATTTGTAAGGTTTACTTACTTCAAAAACGAAAATAATAAGGTGTTGAATATATATAAAAATGCATTGTGAACATAATATAGGTTTAATACATAGGTTTAATAATAAATTTATTTATATAAATAATAAATGTACTTATAAAGCGTATTTGAAAAGAATGATATTATCATTAAGTGAATTTTTCAATCCATCTTTCATCAACGTTACATAATTAATTTCGACCAGTTGGTGATATTTCGAAACGACGCTTCTTTGACGCTACCATTTCGATAAACCTTTGTGATTTCGAGCTATAATTACAGCGTAATTCTATTAGAGAAAGATTCTCTTGTGATATCGAATGTGATGATCGGATACGCAAATTTATACGACAAAGCATATGTCGTGAAGCGAGAACGTCGCTGGAGCCTCGTGAAGAGTTTCTCGTTTCTCGTGTTTCCTGCATCGCGTTACATTCGGAAGAAAAGTCGACGAGCAAGCGATAGGTTTTACAACCCTGGGGAGATTGTCGATACGCGGCGATACTTTACCTATACTGCCAATGGGTTCCCAGAGTGTGCGACCCGTCGCCGGAACGATCCAATCCCATCCTGTCCCCGAATGTACTGCGTGCCCCGGCATTTTGGCAGAATCCTGTAAACACGAGTGGACTCTATGTTCAAGAGCCGACTCGATTGGCAGCAAAATAAGGGTGAGAACGGGAGTTGGGGTAAAGGGCCATCCTTCTCACGACTACATCTCCGCGGGCGATGCAACCAGCGAGGCGAAAATGCGGAAGTTCTATTGTGAAGTTTGTCGGAGCCTCGCGCACACTTGCGCCACGAGCTCGGGCGAAACTTCGACTGTTACCGCAATGAAACTACGCCACGCGGAACCCCGGAAGTCATCGGTTCCCGCCCGTCATTTCGCTTCGTCGAGCGTACCGCCCGCCCGTCGATATGGAAATTCTTTAATGCGCGAAGATGGCGATAAAATTGAGTTGATGGGAATGAGAAAGGAGGAAGCGGAAAGACGGCCGCGCGATCTCTAAAGGACGAGCGAGAAATATCTTAATCCCTTCCTCCGGAGGATGTTCTTTAGACGTCTGCGAGACGTTTTTCAAATTTTTCTGATGGTCGAGAATGCAACTGGCGCCACTGAATGTAAAAGATCTTTTACAAATCTCTCTTTCGGAGATAGCGCACGTTGGGAAATAATTTTAAGTGATAACATTTCGTCTATTCATTTTAGGAACGTGAAATTTTCTCTCAATGAATTTGCGATTTTTTTTCACTCGTGGGCTATACGGACGCGCTAACAAAGGGATGCCTATGGGGTGTGCCCGGGAAAGTTTCACGGTAGATTATACTTGAAACTTTTACGAGGCTCTCGATTCAAGAATGGGCGGTACCGGCCGCATTTTCCCTCACTGTTGTCAGGGAAGAAAGCTCATCGAGAGAGGCATCCTTGAATCTAATCTAGGAGATATCAAGTAGCAATTGGTATAATCCAGCGATAATCGACTTTCTTCGTTGTTATTACTATATCCGAAATCGTTAACGAATGCAGATACCCGCACGAAAGGAAAGATTATTCTACAGAGAGATAATTCATTTTCGAATATTTTGTGTATCTAAATGTATATAAAATATTACATATTTAGATTTATATATTCTAATTAGATTTTGTGTGTGTGTGTGTGTGTCTCAAGTTAAATTTGTGTGTGTATGTAATTTAGAGATTTATATTGTAATTAAATTTATAATATAATAATGTAATACATATTAAATTAAAATTATATATACGTGCACGTGCATTCTGATTTAAATGTTTTTCGTATTACACGGCACTTAAAATTATATAAATATAATTCTACCTTGAATTCTGATATAAACTATAGATCGTATAAATATCCAGAAAATAAGAAAATATGCAGAATTATGATAAATTTTATTTATACACTCTTCGATATTTGTAATTGTTATTCATAAACCGATTGTTTTTTGGTAAAATTTATTATTGGAGAAATATGAAAGAACAGAACACACACATACGCACACAAATGCTGCATATACATGCGACAAAGGCGGAATGAAGAGAACTGTTCCAACTTTAGAAACAATTAAAGCGAGCAACTAAGCTTCGCCTTAGGCAGCAGAGAGTAATTCATTCGTTTCTCTATCGTAATAAGCAGCCGACCAGAGCAGCGATTCTGTCACAAAAGTTTAATTAAATTCAATCAGTGATAAACGATGATTATAATATATTCCACTGAAGATAAATCGCGTCATTTTTTCACTTTTATCATTTTGATTGCTCAACGAGTACATAAAAAAATCGTGAAGCTAGTATTCTCGATTTACGTGTGTTTACACATTTGTACCATTGACTACAAAAGTAGCGGTTTTAGGGGAAGGTGGTTTGAATCTTTTAACATCGCCTAAATCAGCAATCGGGGCGCTTGAATGTTTCATGTTTATTTTCACATTGTCTCTCGACAAGAATAACGTAATGTATGACACATTATGCCGGCGCACGGGCGTGAATAAATGAGTACATTTCGGCGAACGGTGCGCGCACCGTTACCCGCGCGCCTGCAATTTTTCATTTGTCGCGCGCGCATACAGATATACGCGGTCGTTTTCCAGCGCGACATTCCACGTCTGTAATATTCACGGGTCATCACCTTTAAAGTTACATTCGAGTTTTCACGAGTCCCGACCCCGGTCCAAGGCCTGGCGGTGCGAATCGCCCCGATCCCGGTACCGGGAAAGATACTCGGGACCCTCGTCCGGAAGCGAATCTGAATTTCGAATGTACGACGATCAATTTTTGAGCGATCCGAGGTACGCGGGACGAGGAACGGCCGGAATAATTTCGTATCGAGACGCATAATCGCGGCGCGCTTTGAATAACTCGGTGTAACGCGGGACCTTGGGAAACCGCCTGCTCTCGGAATTTCCCGGCAAACCGCTTATCGTTCACCTGCGATAAGCTCGACATCAGCGAGAGAATTTCTACATCGGCTCGTATCGCACTGACGCGCGGAGCGTGGCCTCATCGTTGATCCCTTGTCAATTTTCGTTCACGACACATGACGCTGGGAGACGAGATTACCTCCGGTAATGTTGCATCGCCAATCGAACGAAATGAATTTCCGGAGCGCCGGAGCTCGGCCGATAGGGCTTTCCTCTCTCTCTCTCTCTCTCTCTCTCTCTTTCTCTTTATCTCTCGTAAAAGGATAAATAATCTTCTTCTCTGAAAAACATTCCTAGCGATTGATGAAAAACGGCGCGGCGTGCTTCCTATAATTATTCCGCATTATGCATTAAGCTCACCTCTTCAGCGGAATAATTTATTGAGCGTTTGACGGCTGTCTACAGAGACGAGTATGAGAAAAACCGATTACAAGGAGATTGTGTTAGATCATAACAGTGAATTATAGATCTTGCTCAAGAGTTATTAACAAGAATGATTATGAACTGCGAATTTGAAGGGTGTTCTTTATTTTTTCACACTTACGCGATTACTATAATATTAATTAAACAATCAAATGCATAGCTGTCGCACAAACATTTTGGAACAATACAAATTATGTTTCAACCACATTCTAAATATTTTAGATCTTCCTTAAATGCATTTTGAAGTTTTATCGCAACATCGCTGCGGTATTTATGAACGATATTACTCCATTTAAGCAGTAAGCACTAAAATTGAGTAAAAAGTGCAATAAAAACGGTATACATGAGTTTCATCCCCCGTAAATCTTGCGCCATTTTGTTAATCCTGTTCTACTCGGAGAATATGCAACGACGTAATTACGTGCGAATGTACCAACCGCGCGAACAACCACATAAATCGTAAACAAGTTAAGTGGTGAAGTTAGATTGCCCGGCGCTCATTGTTTTTTCATTGTTTAAGTGGATCACATGCATAGAGAGGCAGAGAAAGATAGAGGGAGAGAGAAAGAATCCACTTAATGTTAATTCGTAAATCTGCTAATACGCGTCCAGCGGCAAAACTAATTACATCACGCTATAGAAAGACGCCGTGGTGGGCGAGAGCTGGCATTGTGATTGCACGGTCCATAATGCATCGCGAAAATTAACAGACCGCGCTTCAAGTCGCACGCGATTCGTAAAGGGGAAAGCCGAGGTTTGAATGGAGTTTCTCCCGTCGTACACGCCGAGGAAATTTCCCTCGGAGATGTAGTGGACTATTTCTCATTTTTGAGATATGAGCTATCGGACGAAAGAGATATAAGGGGCATATTCTTTGCGCTTTAAGGAATGAAAGGATTTAATGTGAGATTGCCGCTCCGTTACGCCGTTCTTCTCCATTCTTTCGGAGAGCAAGAAATCTCCTTGTGGAAGAGAGTCTTGCTCGACGCCAAAATAATCCGTCGTCCTTAGAATGTACGATTTATTATTGACTCGTATCACTGCTCCACACGACCGGTTTCCAATTAACAGATGAGATCTAGTTAAATGATAATTCTCGCGTGTTTTCTACAAGACCATGCGCGGTGAAAGAAGGCAATTAGAAGCGGAATCTCAAACGGCTAATTTTGGACGAGAATTCGTAATGGGGTTTTAAAAATCATGAAACAAAAATTTACATATTATCACGGTCTCTTAAACGTTCTTTATTCATGGTTCCACCTCTTCTTAAAATACGAAGCAAGCGTCTCGTCTCGGTTTTTAAGCTTTATCTCGGATGCGCACACGGACGTTGGACGTGGACGTATTTCTTTTCTTTTTTTATTCTCTATTCTTCAGGCGCGCCATATAAATTAAAATGCAGACACAGGCTGACGTGCTCAAGATTGAATCATCTTGCGTGCTTCGAAGATTGATCACTGAATTGATTATTCGCAAAAAACTAGACAACGTAGTCGATTATTCAACGTAGTCGGCTATTCTATTAATTCTAATATAAACGGCTAATCTTTAAAAAGCTGTATTTATTGAATTTATTGAACATAATTAATATATGTAATTATGATTATATATTACTATATAATGTGTTCTCAATTAGCGTAATTTATAGTAATTTAAATAATTTACACGATAATAATTTAGCTAATTATTACTAAAAGGGACAGAGAGACAGAGAAAGAGAGAGAGAGAGAATTAATAATTTAATTCACTAATATAGCTAAAAATGCTTATTAATATCAATTGTTTATGTATGTATATAATTAATGTATATAATTAAGAGTTATTCAATTTAATAACTGTTTGCCACACGAATTTTATTTGAAACTAAATCAATAACGATGTGAAGTATCGAACAAAGATTATTCAATAAACATTAAATATTCATACGCTTATACATGCATTATATAAATACGTTATTTTATACTAAATTACATAACAAAGTAATTAAAAATCTAAGTCAATATCCTGTCTACGAATATAATAACGAATGACGTCCCGATATTCAAAAAATATTTCTTCAAGAGAATAAATCAAAGTATATGCCTTCCCTTCAATATGGAATAAAAAAAAGAAAATCGCACTCACCGAGCGGCAGAATAATCGCCACGAGAAACAAGACGGCACAGGCGAGCCTCGCGTGGCTCGCACGTTTCTCGATACACATAACGTGACACGTCGTTCACCCCGGCATCCGAATACTCGTACCGTGTCGCGCGGCCGCTCGCGTGGCTCTGAGTGCTTCTCGTTAGATTTCGAGTTTCGAAACGCGCTCCCTCTCTCCCTTCCACGTACTTTCTCTCTGTCTCGCGCTCGCTCGCTCCAATTTGATCCGCGCGTTGCGAGACTCGCGCGCAGCTCCCGGATGCTGCGAGCGGTCCAGCGAAGCGCCTGCTCGATGGCAACCCGTTCTACGATCTCGCATGCCATCCACGGTTGGCGCCACTCGCTTGAGAAACAGAAGAGTATCGAAAAGTGAACGAGGGTGGCTCTTACCACGGGAATGCTATTTTACAGATCTCTTCTTTTCGAACCCTTCATGAACGAGATGGAAGTTCGTTCAAAACACAAGTGTGACTTGGTTCTCGAAGTATCAAAATTTAAATCTTAGAAAATCGTTTTTCGTAAATTTCCCAATTTATTAGTTTCTACTTATTTATGCTTTTACGTTATTTTTTCAAATATAAATTACGTTGTGAGGCTACCTACGTAGGCCAAACGAAAAGACAACTAAGAATTAAACTTAAAGAACATAAAAATAATTTAAAACAAGATCAGTCTAAATACTCGGTTATCTCCGAACATAATATAATTGAATATAACCATTCCTTTGATTGGGATAATACTAAGATTATAGATCGCGAATCTAATTTTGATAAAAGAACCGTTTCAGAGATGATCCACATAAAGCAACAAAAAGTTGGCCTGAATTTAAATAGTGATACCGAGTTACTCGACGATTCTTATTTCGATATATTGAACAAACTGGCTTGTTATTAATGTTTTTAAAAACACGCTGTATTTATATCTCTATTTATCGAACTATCATTTGAAAATTTCTCATTGTCGTTTTTGACGTTATCACAACAAGATCAGATACAATCAGACAACTGTTATTATTTATTTAAAATTCCAAACTCACTGTAAGTTTAAACATTCTACATTTCAATCTATAATCATATTTTTATCTCATTCTATTTTTTATTAAATGTTATGTTTATTTATTTCTGTTATTTATTCACTTTATTATTATAATAATATTACCTTGATTTTATTGTTTTTATTTTACCGCTGAAGAAGACTTAGTACAGTCGAAACGTATATATTAATCGTTTATTTTAATCGTTTGTAATTTTAAATTTTGAATTAAATTGTAATTACATATATACAGAGAGATAATTTTTTAACTAACATCCTTTTTTGCTCGTTTTGGTCATTTAATTCCCGAGATTTTCAAATAAATTACGTTATTTTTGTTTCACAATATGCGCAAATTGATGTGTTAGAAAGTAAGAAACGACTTTCCCTCGCAAATCCAGGGTGACAGTCCCGCGCTCTCGCGTATGCACTTCTGCACTTCTGCACGCGCGACTGGACGTCCACATGCGCCATCGTCCTCGTCGTCGGTTCGACCTAGCTCCTGTAACTCCCTCGAATATCGATCCCCCGGCGTTCGCGCGTTTCGAACGACGCAAACTCAAGTTTAAGCCGAATAGAACACCCTCCCGGCATAGCTAGTTCATGCCCGGCGCATCACCTCACCCCCGATCGCATTCTCTCCCTCCGTCCTTTCTCTTCCTCTCTTTTTCTCTGTGTCCCTCTCTTCCTTTCGTCCTTGTGAACAGGAGGCACGGCAATTGGGCAAGATGACCGACCAGGAGGATTTGGATTATTACATCATGTTCCCGTCGTTTCCGCCGTCCCCAAAGGATCCAACGTTGACCGCAACCGGGCAGGATCAACGGGAGGAATTCGTGTTCGTGTACGAGGAGGACAAGCGGCCGGTCGTGATCCTGCTAGGATGGGCCGGCTGTCAGGACCGATACCTGGCCAAATACAGCTCGATTTACGAGGAGAAGAGGTATTTTAAATCGCTGATATCGCGTGAAACGCTGGTACCGCGTGCGATACACGTTTAATTCCCGAGAGATCGGAAATCCTCATGTTGGAAATGCCACGATTCTGTGGTCTCGAAGTACTCGCGTGCGTACCGGGTGCGCATTTCACAAATGGCGTGAAATCCGAGAATGATTTTACGAAAGAACGGAGATGTCTCAACTCGTAGCGTTTTTACGATTTTCACTTTAGACGATTTATAATACACGATATAATAAACTAGATTCTATCTATAATTCTACGTGTCGCATCGAAATCGAAGATAATTGTCGAGTTGAAAATGCAACGATAATATTTTTGTGAATGTAAACGACAGCATCGCGTGTCGAATTGTCAAATTGAGAAATTCGATCGCTAACGGCAGTCGATGTTGTTCAGCGTCGCGCCTCGGAACGCAATTAATCTTCTGGTGATCATTAATCCCCGTGTTGCATTCTCGCAGTTGCATCACGCTGCGTTACACGGCGCCGGTGGAGTGCCTGTTTTGGCGCCGGGACAAGATGCCTTACATCGGCAAGAGGCTGCTGCAGGTGATCACCGACAAGCGGCTGGACGAGCACCCGATATTCTTCCACGTCTTCAGCAACGGCGGCGCGTTCCTGTATCAGCACGTCAGCCTCGCGATGCAGAAGGCTAATACGCCATTCAAGGTAGACGCCTCGACGCGGCGAAAATTGTTGCGTCTCTCTGCGTAAAGTCCACTTCGGACAATTGGTGCAAAACTATAATAGTATATTATTTGTAATTATATTTGTCGTGTAATACGAAGAAATCGGAATGCAAACATATATAAAATATACACTAAGATACATCGATACAGCGTACATCAAAATATACGACATATAAAATTATAAATATATATAAAATTTAAAGATAGAGATTATACAAAAAAAATTATATAAAATTAGAAAGATTATATAAAATTTGAAGATCTAATGCGAATTATAGATCGGCTATGATGGGCTCGATTCAAAATTTATTGAATAGAATTCTATTTATAATTTTATCATATCGTATAGGGAACATTTCAAACATTAAAATGTGTATTAAAATGCAGACACATGTATATAAAAATGTACGATGTGTAAAAACTTTCTATTCTACATTTCTAAAACCAGACACGAATTATAGTTTAAAGGGTTTAAAGTAGAGGACGCAATGTGTACAGAGTGATCATCCCTGAAATTTTTGTTCTATATTTTTTTACTTGAGGTCGATGATATGAGAATTTTTAATTGGAATCTCAGGTCAGAGGAGTGATATTTGACAGCGCGCCCGGTGAGAGGAGGCTAACGGCGCTTTTCAAGGCGATCAGCGCGATTATCGGTGGTCATCCTCTCACGAACCTGCCGATGTCGTTCGTCCTCACGTTCTTCCTCTCTGTGCTCTGGTTCTTCGAGGTACAAACAGCATGTTGACATAATTCTCCATAAATCTTTCATTATCTCACGAACATTAGCGGCATGAAACGATCGTAATCTTCATTAATTTCCGAACACGTCCGACACGATCTCATCGCAAACGTATGTTTGTCAGGGCGGCGTACCATATCATGTCCATAGATCGGATCATTTCAGAGCTGTACCGACGCTGTACAGTTTATATGTCGATTTATGATCGTCAGGTAATTGCGCAGGCTTTTAGCAGAACGCCCATTCAAACGAACCCGATCGCCCTCGCTGAGGAAGCCTATTCCTGGCCTCAACTGTTCCTGTACTCCAACAGCGACACTCTGATTCCGGCATCGGTGAGTTCCATCTATTTTTTACGCTAATTCCATAGTACTTTCGAGTGACTCTTGAAATAAAAATTCTTTTAATAAATAAAAAAAAGGAAAAATATATATAGGAAAAAGGACACAAAGGCTTAGTTTTTATTTATGTATAAAAATTTGAATAATTAAATGTATATATCATTATAAACAATCCTAGATGCAATGAGAAGAGAAATACAAGAGAGATTTATGAGCTCCTGTCTTTCATCAGGACGTCGAGAAATTTGCCAGCCGGCGGGCCGAGCGGGGTGTGCGGGTACAGCTTGTTTTGTTCACCAATTCGCCACACGTCAAGCACTACACGACCTATCGCGACGTCTACGTGAACACCGTGTGCAGCTTCATTCACGAATGCCTGATCTCGCCGAGCCCGTCAAGGAGCCTGATGTCTCTGGACCGCGGCGACGATCCCGGCTCCCAGAGCTACGACACGTTGCCGGGCCTCACCAAGCGCGTCGTGTTGCCTCACGAGGCCAACAAGCAGCAGAACTAGTAATCCGAAAGACGCTAATAGATAAAATAGTTGCCCGCTGGAGGATCGCGCTGGAGGCACGCGGCCTCGCGGGTGCAGGCGTAAAGGGAGAGAGGATCAATGATCAATTATTATTACGTCTATATATAGACTAAAAAGTCTATGAAGGGAATGAATTCGAAGGAAACGCCTGGAATCCGTTTTGCGCAATTACGATCTCCCAATCTCCGTAATTGGAAATTGGTCTTCAAACTGCTAAATTCTTTCCCTCCTGTCGTTTCTTTGTATTCCCTTCTATTCATTGCAATGTCACGGGAGATTTTTATAATTGGAATGGTCGACTTCTTTGTTGAAGTTAAAGTGAACGAAGAGGAATATTTGCGATGATAAACCCAGACAAAACCAGAAAAAATTTTGTGGGACAATTCCCGATTTCGAGGGATTGGGAGATCAAAATTTCGCAGAATAGATTTTCCTCACGATTCTTTCGATTCACTCGCTTCATATAATAAAAAGGCGACGTCCGAGATGCTGGAAACGGTGCTACGTTCGTTAATGTACAGAGCTGTTTTATATATGAAGTTGATTATTATTTTCGAACGAAAATTGTTCAAATAAAAATGTGAATTTTTTTGATGGGCCGAGCGAGAAACTAGACACACGGTGGCGTAAGAGTTTTCAAATTAAATGTACTTGGATGTATTTTGATAACTATTTGAATGAGACTAAAACATGAAGATTTTTATTAAAACTTATCTCAATTTTATTTCGATTTTTTTTTATTTCTAATATGCAACTCAAATGTCACAAACACACACACTTACTCGCGCGTTATTTATTTCCCACAATCTGAAAATTTTTTAAAGACTTCGCGATATTGCTGTTGCATCCGATGCAATTCTCAATGGGTCGGAACCGAGTTATGAACGAGTTATGTGCACTGTTTGCGGCATCGTGAGCCTTCAAAATTTCCTGATTTTCGCCAAAAAACAGCGAAAGAACCGATGGTATCCACATCCTCTCTCTCTCTTTTTCTCCTTTGCCTCAGTCTCCTTTACGTTATCCCCGTCTCAGCTTGATTCTTCCTTCGTACTCTTTCGTTACTCTTTTCGCCACCGCGTGTCCGAATGACCGTCGTTTTAGAGGGTCGCAAGCTCGTAGACGCGAATGCATCTGTATATCTTTCGTACAATAATCTGGATGATCAAATCTCTCGTTTGTTGAACGATTGCGCGCGTTCTTCTTCATGATGATGGCGTCTTCACGAAGGTGTCGAGGACTAAGAGAGATTTCTAGGACGAGTTGCGGATGCGTTTGATAGAAAATCGTACACAATATCGTGCAATATGTTTATCGCTTACGCTCTTTCCTATGCAGCGGAATGAAAAAGCCGCACAAAAGAATCAAGCTGGACTTGATTTAGCTTACGCTATTCACGATTCGAAAATGCATGGCATTTAATATCGAAAAAGAAAACGCAGGATTCTCGAATTGTATCAGTGATAAACTTTCGAGAACGCTCGAGGCACTCGAGCGTATAGCTCTGTATTGTTAACGTCTCTACATATATATATATATGTATATATACATATATATATTTAAAAATAATATAAATATATTTTGATCTGTCGATTAGTTGTACGAATAAAGACTGATAAATAAAGCTACAAAGCCTTATATTTTTTTTATTAAACAAAATGTATATCCGAATTCGTTCTATCGATGATACGTCAGTGTACTTCTTCTTTTATTAAATCGAATATCGATATTTCTTTATAATCAAATATGAAGTTGGAAAGGTTATTATCAATGCGCAACGTATAATCCGCGGTTTTCTCATTTTCATCCAAGCGTCGCTTGGCTTTTAATTTGCTAAAAATATACATACAAAAATAATATACACTTTTTGATCTGTCTAAAAAACGGACCATATAGTTTCAAGAAATATTTAAAAAGAATTTGAAAAGAAAATTCAGAAAAGATACCGATTTCAATAAGGATCAAAACCGTCTCAAAGTTTCGTATTCTCATTATATCTTATTCTTCCTCGCCGCGACGAATTTAAACACTGTCCGTACCAAGACGCAAAATTGTGAGGAGTATAATAGAATTAACGCTCTGTCTGTTTTCGTGGTAAAAACAGAACGAGAAGAGCAGGAGAAGGCATTGCCAGAACATGTGGACAAACCGAAAGGCAAATTAGCTTCTTTTTCTGGAACAAAGTAAGTAAAAGAGATCATATATATATATATATATATATATATATACGTAAACATATATGTAATTACATATGACATGAAATTAATTTTCAGTATCATTATAAAATCACAACGACACAATCGAAGAAAAACTAAAAAGACAGCTGATTGTAACAATTTTCTGTTGGATAAGGATGGAAATAAGCGGTGCTCAGAGGAATATACTTGCATGGATACTTATTCAAAGTAAAATTTCTATCTTCTTGTATTTTGTAAGTGATACTGCACATTGGCTTTTATGTATCTAAAATTTTCAAATCTGTACAGAATGCGTTTTGCTAAAGTCAATGGCGAGAAACTATTAGAGTTTACAGGGGATCTAAAGGCACATGGCGATCAAAATAAAAATAATCTAAATTCTCGTTATAACAAATTGAACGGCAACCGAAAATCACAAGTCGATGCTGTTTTTAACAAAACTGAAGCAAAATCCTCTAACAAGGATCTCTTGGCAGTTAAAGTAAAACGTGATATTGTACGTTTCTCTGTTATTTAAAAGAGCTTGTTTAACTGTAATTAATATAATTAGCCAAAAGATACGATTTACATCCATCAAGTAGCAGAATGGCATTAAAAGATATAGATACATTAATAGATCAAAATAAATTATTTTAATGTCACTCTATTACTTGTCATAAGTCTTTCCTGATTTATTTCGAAAATGCTGGTTACAAAATTGCTAATGTTAATTGAATGTTAATAAGAATATTTTCCGAGATAGATAGCAGAAAACATAACGAAGCAGGGGAAAAGATTACGTGTAACTTCCATAAAAAGAATTCCAGCGACAAACAACTTCATTTATGAATTTAATCCGTTCGCCAAAGAGGAAGAGTCACGTCCGTTAACGTCGCAAACTCATTTATGGCATATGAATAACTCTGAACAAACATTGCCTCATTCTAAGACAGGTGTAGAACTAATTAAGTTAAATATTAAGTCGCTTTGCATTGTACTCCACTCGAGTTTCAAGATTTGCATAATCAGTAAAAACAGTCTTTTAATATTAATCAGATGAAAAATATTAATATTATAAGAATATTATTTTAACTATTCAAGATATTCTACATTTTTCGTCTATATTAATATTCATCAATTATACATAGACACTAGGTCACTCACGAAATCTGCGTTAAATCATGCAAATTTTACGAAACGAAAGTCGTCCACCGCTTTGCCAGAATTGAATTCACATACCGATTTCGTTGACCCAGATTCAAATAACATAACAAATTCATCTTCGACGAAAAATACTTACCTACCGATACTTGGCATAAACAAACAAGTTGACAAAGAGTGTAAATTTCTATATTTTTTACCGAATAATTTCGATCACTTTTTTTCTTTTTAATTTCATTTTTTTATTTTTAATTGTGTTAGATTATAGGCTTTAAAATCACATTTCGTTCTTGCTTCAGGCGAACAAAACGATATAGATCACGAAGTGGAAAACGTAAAGTCTGCATGGCAAGCGTTACGAGGGGAAAAAGACTGGACGAAGGGTAAAGATCGCATTGGCAATAACCGAACAAAAAAATTGTACGAGATACTAGAGAAGATGACGTGCGAGATAGATAGAGTTCAGAGAAATTACATGGATCCCAAGACAAATCATTACTTGCACAGAAGCGCGACCAATGTTCTCAGAACGAGCAGCAAACCGAGTTTACAGGAAGAAGCCAAAATTGTGAAAGACATAATCTTTCCCGATAAAAAATCGAGGATCAAATCGGCAGTCCCTCATCTGAGAAACGTCGATAGCGAAATAATTGGTAAAAATATGGCAATGGTACGATTTGACGAATCTACGGAAAATATTTTAACGGATAAGCAATCGAATAAGAATTTCCTCTCGTCGAAGTGCACTGCGAAGAAACGATCTATACACACTGAGGCGCACGAGTATGACATCGCCAATGATATCAGATCATTCCATACAACTGCATCGAATATCGATAATAAAAATCAAGATGCAGCTGTTAAAGATATAGTGAAGCCAACGTTTATAGACGACAATAATAAGACGAGAGCGAAGATTAAATCTTCCATCGAGGAGTATCTGCAACATTACTGTGACAACATTCATAAATCATGCAACATCGAGGAAGAGGAAGAGCGCTGTCAAGATGTAAAACCATCGGCAAGCGATATTGCGGATATTCTGGCGAGTCACAATATCGGATCGCAAGTCTTGTATGAAAATTTCGAAAAACATAGCGACGATTCGGAAGATTACGCAAGCGAGAACGATGCTAATCGCTCTTGCTCGAACACTGCAAATAATGTTATGCAAATGACGCCCGATGATAGCATTCAAGAAAATAGAATTCGTGATATGTCTCTTGAAAATACAGGATTATATAACGATACACAACTGACGAAAGCGGTCGATGCGAGATTCTTTGATATTCAAAAACAAGCGAGCGTGACAAATTGCCAAGATAACGCCTTCATTAAAATGGGATTAAACAAAAATTTGTCGAGAGACACACTGTCACAAATATTGCAGTCGGAATATTTGAAAAAGGACTTATCTTTATAATCCATGTGATATCCGCTGCAGAAATATCATTAATATATTTTTTATTCTTAAACATTTCTATATCATATTATATTTTAAATCGTTTGCAATTATTTCGTAAGTCTTGTTCTTATTTCCCGATTCTCATAATGCATAAGCAAATTTGATCGTCTCTCCCATATGCTAAAATGTTTTAAAAAATATATAAATGTAAACGTTAAAGTTTCTTTTATAGTCTTACGTTTTTTTATAGAATATACATTTTATATCTTAACCGCATAACTAAAATTTTTAATTTTTATTAGAACATATCACAAATTGTTTTCTGCTATAATTCTTGAGTGATACAATACATATATATATATATATATATATATTAATTATATATTATTAATGATGAGGTTCAGAAATGTGTGTCCTGCATTTCTCGATTAGTTTTTCAAACCAGTTCCGTTCCATCTCTCGAGTTATGGCACTATCTGTCAAAAATCACACTTTGCTGCTTCAAAAAAGATAATAAAAATTTATTTAAGATATAAATAAAGCATCATGATATGTCTTTAACTGGCCGATATGCGATGACCAAACGCATCACGTCAACATTTTTGTAAACATTCACAGCTCATTGAGAATCATTCTCGAAGCAAAACAGGCATCTCCGCACTGTCCTGATAAACCGATATTTGACCACTTCTTTCTTTTTTCAATAACAAATAATCGCTAGATGAGAGATAGAGCATATCACAACACTGGAAGTGCCGAACTGTGGCTTTGGTATATTATAGCCCCGGTGAAATTAATCGCTGCCGCTAATACGAAAACCGGCATCCACCAACCGTGTGAGGCAGTCACTAATTCGGCTGTCAATGGTCCACAGAGAATTCCAGGTACTGTTGCCTGAAAAGACACAGATAATGTAGTCAACTCTGCGGTGATCGATTTAATATTGGCTTATGCAGAAAAAATACATACAATTGTATTTGAAACTGCAAATGTAATTCCTGCATGATTCGGAGCTATATCCGCATGATTACTTAGGTGTCCGGCTGAGTTGCACGCGCAGAGGCCCATGGATATTGAAACAAAGCTGTAAGATAATAATTTGTTGTAAAATAATAAAAAAAATATTGGAATAATATTGTTATACATACATGACTGCAGCAAGCAGATTATCTACAGCACAGAAAGCCAATAGAAAAGCACCTGGTCCTATTAGGCCTATATTTGTCATCAATCTTCTCACAGATAAAACAGACCATCTTTTTTGTATCAAAGTATCAGCACTGTGACCAGCAACTGGGAAAGAAAATAAAGAAGATATTTTTTTTTAATACTTAAAACAAAGTTAAATAAATATATAATTGATATACCTACCAATCCCAATGAGAGAATTAACGATATAAGGGAGAGCTGTCAAACTAATGCTCTCCTTGTTCGCAGACAAGTTTCTTGCCAAATAAGTGGGTAGCCACTGCATTATTATATAATTGCTCCAGTTCATTGCAAAGTGTGCTATATACAAAGCCCACAGAGGCCAATGAGCAATGAACTCGGTCCAACGTAAGCTTCTATTTTGAGCCACCTAATCGATTAATTATAAAACATTAGTTTTTATATCAAAAATATAATTGAAACTAAGTTAAATGTTAGAAAAAAGTTTACTTTAGGAACAAATAATGGTATCTCATCTTGAGAATTAGTTTCCTGATACAGCATCAGCCATAATAAAGTCCATATAATACCTATTGTCCCAAATAAGTAAAATCCAGTTTGCCATGCAAAGTGTGGACATATCTGGGTAGAAAAATATATAATTTGTAAAACGTAATTTTTTTGATTTAACATATGTTGAGAGTACGATGGGACTTACAACGGATGCGACCACTTGGCCAACGGAACCAGCAGCTACTAGGTAACCAAAAGCACGTGATCTTTCTTCCACAGGAACGTTATGCGCGAATAAATGAAATATCACCGGTAGGCCTGCAAACAATACCATGTTAACTCTTAATCTCAAAATGCACCGTCACATCTGCTCCGCTCCTTCGTTGTACTCACCTAATCCTTCTCCAAGTCCTAAAATCACCCTGCAGAATATGAGTAATGGTACCGACTGCGCTAGCAACGGTGTGATGACCGTGCTGATGGACCACAGCAAAACCGCTAGCATGAGTACCGTTTTGCAGCCAAAACGACTCGCCGTGCTCGCACCGATGATCTTGAAGGAGAGAATGACCCATTATAGCCGCATTTTCATCAGCGGACGATACCAAGAGTGCGAAGTACGTCTACCTGACTAGTGAAATATCCGAAAGCGAACGCGGACAGTATCCATCCCTGCCAGTACAGGTTCCACTTGAACTCGTCGGTCATCGGCACGATGGCGATGGGCATGATGACCCTGTCCGCGGCGTTTATGAAATTCGCGGCCGAGCAGAGGGCCACGATGCGCGACGTGCGCGGCAGCATCCTAAATTTCGCCATTGCCGATCTCTGGGCACCGATCGATTAGATCCGATTTAACGATCGCCAATGGTCATCGCATCGCCCAGGTTCGGTCCGTTCCTGGTCAGGCTGCGCTTCCTCGCTTCCACGACAAGCTGAACGCGCGCCCGCGCTCTGCGGAAGCAAAATAAGAAAATGAGAAAAAGTCGAAACGTGTCGTTCGCGGAGAACGGAGATCTCTAACCTCCGCACTGTAGCACGACGAATGTTCTACGACGACGCGCCGTTCGTGCGCAGCGGCGGAACGATCATCGGGATCGTACTCGCGCGCTCGTCCCGCACCGACAAACGCTTCGCGCCAATGTTAGGAATCGCAATTAAACGTCATTACTAATGACGAGGACGCGAGCGGGACACGAGCACCACGCAGGCACAGTTTGACGTGTCAACACGACTGCAAATTGCAGCACGGTGATCCGATATTTCCGACAGAGAGAAATGTGAGAGGACAGTGTTTTAAACAGAGATGGAATCTATTTACTGGCGCCTCTATGCGAACAAAGAGAGCATTAAATTATATCCGTAGGATATTTTCAGCGGGTAACACATCCATGAATGATATCGTTTCGAGTTTACATTGGCCGCGTTCAGCAAAATGTTTATTTTGAAAATTGCATAACAATTCATTATAAAAATAATAAATTCATTATAAAAATAATAAAAATAAAATTTATTATAAAAATAATAAAAATAACTAAAAATTGAAGTAATTTAAGCTTGAAAAAGATATTAAAAATGTAAAAAATGAGCGTTAAATATATTTTAATAGTATTCTATGCAAAGCCACCAGTAAAACACCCGATTCTCAGAGAGCACATGAGTGGAAGGAATTTTAATTGAGAGATAATCAATTTTATTAATACATCTATTATTTCCGCAACCTTTCGAGAGTGGGAAGACGCAGATTCTACATTCTTTCTACATTCTTTAAGAGAATAAATTTCTACGAGCGTGATTATATTAATTCAATCGACAAATCACCTTTATTTAGCAACTGGAAATAGAAAACGGTAATTGCAGGAGACAGATAAAGTGCATTAAACTGCTGGGGTAAATCAAATTAATGACTCGCAATCAAATATTTGTTTTAAAAATGAATAATATTTCATATCAAGTACTTAAAAATGTGCATAGAAAAGAGTAGGTATAAATATAAATAAATACAAATAGCTAGATATAAATGTAAATAATTAATAAGTATAAAATATACAAATATGTCTTTTTTGGTAGCAAATATATTGGTTAACATATTCAGCTTTTTATCAGTATATGTTACGTAATATTCAAATAATTCTTTAATTATTCGGAGATATTTTAGCAAAAAATTTGATTATTAATGTAAAAATTATACATTATCAAGAATTTTATAAATATGTATTATGGCATGTTCCGGTATTTCCAAAGATAAACTATTTTGTGCGCGCGTGCGTGCGTGTGTGTGTGTGTGTGTGTGTGTGTGTGATTTTTTAAATTATTCAGATAGTTTAGCAAGATTACCTCGCTTCGCACTCTCTTATATTTTTAAAAAATGGAATAAAGATACATGTATACATTTTTTCTCAAGAAGAAAAAAGAAAAGAAATCAAATGCAAAAGGTGCAACAGAGTTGCCCGAGTTTCTATAGTTGTAATTGTCAGGGAAAAAAATAATATCACGTATTTTTAATAAAATTCTTATTAATTTGAGATCGACAGAGCTATACAAAGGTGCAGTCACATCGCTGCAATGGAATTGTAAAGATCGCGATGTCGCTGAAATTTTCTCGAACATAAGCTACGTTCTTCTTGCTTACACTTCATACACTTAGTGTAAAGTGTATTAAGTGTAAGCAAGACACATGATAGTGTGTCTCGCTTACACTTAGTACACTTTACACTAGGTGTAAGCAAGAAAAACAAACCTATAGTTACAAAGTCCAAATCCATGTGCTATTAATAATCGATTTTCGCATTAAAACAGTCGAAAAAACATACTCTTCAGTTGTTTTTCGGGCTCATCAGGTCTAATGATGATCAGGAAGATTAATCCAGAGCTGGCCGTTTTTCAACTTTAGTACCTCGTTGGTGATTAATAAATTTAGACAGTCGGAAGATGCACTCCCTCGGGGTGGTATCCGTTCTCGTCGGCGACATAGTTGACGGTGTATTTGACATTAGTGTCCGGGTCGACATAGGAGTAGCTACCGTGAACGACGAGACTCTCGTTCTCTTGACCGGGGTTCACCACCTGGCCGGACTCCTGATGGATCTGCCCGTTGGAGAGCTCATAACCGTACTGGTATCCGTCAATACCGATGTTGTTCGATGGTGCCTCTTTCACGATTTTTACTTGACTGTAGTCGTAAGGGGATGCCGCGAGGGCGACGGCCACGAGGGCGCAGAGGGCGACGATCTGCAAGAAGAAAACGTCAATTAAACGTCGATTAGTAATAACGATCTATCTATTAGCTTAGTTTTTGTTATTCACGATTGTTGATGAAAGCTAATCAAAGTTGTTAATAACAGCAGACAGTGCAAGTGGCAATAATGTTTCGATGTATCTATTTTGATGCTATGACTTGTGATCTTCTTAATCCGCGATAAATTTAGCGCGCTCGTTTCCATAAAAAACAAGAAGAGACTCGTTATAAATTCAGGGGAATACCTCGAATGGTGGGAATACCCACTGTTTTCATATTGAAGAATAAGGGCGAATGTATAGCCACTCTCGTTCGAAAGACAAGACTGATGTGGATAGTCGAAATCAACAGAGATTTTATAGTGCTTCTCCTACTGCCAAAATTTGACTGGAGTCTACATTAATTCACCTCTCACATTTTTTTTTTTCGTATTCATTAACGCGTGTATTCATCGTTGTCTAGATTTCGACCTTCGTAAGAATTTTTCGCAACAATCGAACGATCTCAATTGATAACTTAAAAATAATTGCACATGATCATTCGATAACCATCACATTAACGTAGAAAAATTTTATCATTTATTTTTAATAAAATATTTTGTTTTATTATTAATAACATAATTATTTTTATTGTTAATGTAATTATTATTTACCGAAAATTTAGATGTAAAATTAGCTATTAATAAGTTTTGGAACGCGAGTGGATCTTATTTTAAACTTGTACAGAATTGTGTAATATTGAGATAAATTAATATATGTTGTAACTTAATGATGATAATTATGTAAATATCGTACAAATATAAATTTATTTAAATATATAAACAATAAAATAAATTTACATATGAACGATAATAATTAAATAATAATAAAATAATTAAATAGGAATTAAATAATTAAATAATAACAAATTAAATATGCCATAAATATCTACTCAAAGGTATCCATCAAATTTGTTTAAAAAATCTTTTTGTAATAAATAGATAAGCAATATTTGAGGAATATTTCCAATTATCATTAATTATTGATGTAACCTTTATAGAGACGTTACTTTGCGAATTCTAGCTCTCATAAATTACCTTGGTCTGTAAAATAGCAAAATTATTGGCACTTGTCTCTTTAATATGCATATTATAGCGAGATTTGTAGCCGCCCTCAAGGAATGTTACTCACTAAAGCCTTGAAAATGAAACAACATATTTTTAACCTTCGATACGATCAAGAGAAACTACTTGTTTAATCTATTCGGATTTTTTCGAATTTATTGTACATTTGGTTACGAAACGTATTATCATTAACATGATGAATGTGTGATGGATTTTTAAATTCTGTTTCAAAGTTCTGTGGTTTAATTGTTGATTTAAAAAGTATTAAAAAGTACGTTTTAAAAATATATTTAAAAAATTAAATTTGTTATATGTTCATAAAAAAATCATTGAAAACAGTAACACATTAATCAAAAGATTTTTATATAACAACAAAAATAGTAATTAAAATATTTTTCTCTTTCTCTCTCTCTCTCTCTCTCTCTCTCTCTCTCTCTCTCTCTTTCTCTCTCAATACAACAGTTATGTTATTAAATATTTTGTCAGTAGTAAATGATGATTTTTTCAAATTATTTTTATAAAAATTTAAGAATAATTTTTTATATTATTTCCTAAAAATCTTTTTAATTGAAGTATATTAATATATTTCTATTGCTTTTTATTAATGTCATAAACTCATTGTTATATTTTATATAGAAAATAATTAAAATATTGTAGCAAATGAAAACATACATTGGAAAACGTAAATAATTGCTATTTTAAATTATGAGACATATTTGACAAACGAACAATTCAAGAAAATTATAAATTTTTTATTAGCTATTTCATTTTCCGTTGTTTTTTTTTATAAGCGTATTCTCTATGAAATATAATTGAATGCAAAACAAATGTAATTAGATACTAAAACATATTATTGTCTTTCAATTATTTCAAATATTTTAATTATTCAAACGCGTTTAAATTATTTTTGTCGAAATTTGCTACTCTATATGCATCAATATTTTACATTTAGATACTTTATTACATGATATAAAGTACAAACCGTAGACCAATCGAAATTTGAGCTTTATGACATGTCTTTATTACTCGTAAAAAATATAGATTATTTATATAATGTGTCTTGTTTTTGCTTCAATTAAAAGCTTCAATTAATAGTAGTAAATTAATTGAATCAAATAACGATGATTCGTTCGAATTGTTCGTTTGTTGATCCGTTGAATTTACTACAACCACATTCAATCTCGTTACTTGTTCATAAACGATAATTGAAGTAACATGTCGAACATGGAGAAGTTGTGAAATAATTTAGATACAGCAAGGATTAAGAAAAATTCAATTTATTTAGAACTAGATTTGTCATGTATACGTGTCATGTGTGATCGGAGATCGAGGGGGTTGAATTTCTTCGAGCCACGAGATTGAATGGAAAGTGCGAAAACAGATATGAGAGATTGGCAGGTAAGATTTCTCGTCAGGATTTAGACGGCCGGCAAATGTGCTCCCTCGGGATGGAATCCGTTTTCATCGGCGACGTAGTTGACGGTATATCTGACGTTGGTTTCCGGGTCGACGTAGGTGAAGCTACCGCGGACGACGAGACTCTCGTTCTCTTGGCCGGAGTTCACCAATTGGGCGGACTCCTGATGAGCCTGGCCGTTGGAGAGCTCATAACCGTACTGATACCCGTCGATGCCGATGTTGTCCAATGGTGTTTCTTTTACGACTATCGTCTGACTGTAATCTTGCGGGGAAGAAAGAGGGGGAGCCGCGAAAGCGACGGCGATGACGGCAAAGGCAATGATCTGAAGTAACATATTAAATAATTAAATAATTTGTTAAACGATTCATATACGGAAAGAACAGTTTTGCTGAAAATTGCTAAAAATTTAGCTAAATACAGATCTAAAAATAATTTTGTTTTAATTATCAAAATAATTATGTAACTCGGTTTAAATTGGTAAATAAAATGTTAAAACTTTTTGTAATATTGTCATCAACGTTCCCTAGCGTCCTACATAATTATTTTAATGATCAACAAAATTATTTTCAGTATCTAGCTAAATTTTTAGATACTTCAGCAAAATCGATTTTTCCGTGTAATCATTAGTTATAAAATAACGTTTTGATATATTTTATATTTTTATCGTAACTTATGCTAGTCTCTCTCTCTTTTTTGTTTCTATTCTCTGCTTCGCTTTAAAGTTATAATATATCTCTTCTTTTTTGCGAATCTCGTGAAATTTAAAATTTATACGTGACTACGTGAATATTTATACGTGAATTAATAAAATAAATACGAGATGAAATACATTTCTCTTTCGCACGAGATCAAGATAATTCTCGTGATGACAGTAACTGTCATTTTAATACATTCTCAAGATATTTTATGCGTTCCTTTGGAAAATGATAACGTCCTTAATTGATCCTAACAACGCATCGCTTGATAACGCGACGATGTAATAATCCTTGAGGTTTTGAACGAGCGAAAGTTTCCGAGAAGTCACATCACCGTGAGATTCACCGAGAGGTCATTCCAAAAATTTGTCGAGAGAGTTCGTCGGGATCACTGCGAACAATCGCGCAGACACTCATTTGTCTCTGTCGTCGTTACTGATTTTCGGAGAGCACGCACCAGCTTCATGGTTACAGGCAGATTCTTCTTCCTAGAGAACAGGTAGCGATCCGAGCCGGGATGGTTCACTAAACTGATTCGACGTGAGGCGTCGGTCGGCGATTATATATAGCCAGAATTGTGCGGCGATTGAAATTACGCCCTACCATCGTTCATGGCGTTGCCAAAATTTTCATGTTCATGTGTCGAAATCCTTAAATGACCGGCCGACCGTGCGGTGATGGCACAATAATGTTGCGCGCCGTCGAGAATGTCAGGTTGAAATGCGGGGGGCGGTTTCACCTGAACAGGTCGCGACAGATTGTAACTCTAATTCCTCGCCCGCCGCGACAGATGATTTACGTCCCGCATGAAAAAAGGCACGAGAGATTTAATTTTTAATTTTCTGCGGAATTTTATTTCTCGATATGCGAACGACGATCGTAATAACGCGCTTATAAGACCCGTTTGTCGAAATGCGTTTGTATTATTGGTCCAGGCACTGTCGTAATTCCAACGTTAATAAAGTCGCGGATTAATCTGGGAGCAATTTTAATGCATTTTGAGAGATAAGCTCCGCTAAAGGTCACACGTAAATCCATCCATGTCCTCATTAAATCTTAATACATTGGTCTTATATTATGTTTTTACATTATGCAATATGCACAAGCTCATCTTGATGCGGATATTAACACGCATGTGTACATGCAGCTCTAATGTATTTGGTCAACTAACTAAATTTTCTGTGAATCAAAGTTCGATAATCCATCATGCATGACTCCTATTGCGTCACATTACTATTCATCGTAATCAGCTGGCAGCAAAACATTTTATTTAGCGGGTAATAAAATTAAAAGAAGATTATATAGGCAAATGGACTTGTGAATTATTATTAGGAAAAATTTTTTATGAATTCATAAATTGATAAATTGACGTTGCATCCCGATCGATCAGAAACGAAAGTAAACATATTTAATTTATATGTAAACTTTATGGAAGGTTTTTCTTAATAATAATCAATTACATAAAAATAACATTTTTCTAAAATAATATGAAACTATATAGATACACAACATACGTACGTCTAAATGTATTTTAGAATTTATTTTAAGAATATGTTTTAAAAAATACATAATCGTAATAGTTGCTCGTAAAAAATATAGAATAGAATATTTATTGACTTCAAAATCACATCAAGAAGACATTTACAATATCAAGAAGAAGACTTGGTTTACATTTTTCATCACACATCTATTCTTCAAAAATAGTTATTTAAATTATGTCAATTTACATACTAAACTCATAAAAGTTAATTTATCTCCTACCTTTATATTTACATTGCACTTACCAACATCTATCATTTATTATGTTGTGTTCATGGAAAATATTTATATACACGTCTAATGTGATAATGCAATTGTGCATCAGCCCCATCCAGTGACATGTTTCGAAAAATTCAAATGTTACAAAAGATGATTAATTCTTTTTTTTCCGATTCAAGAAAACAGGTTTCTGATGTAAAATATATATAAAATATATAAAATATAGTTCCAAAATCGGCGAAAAGTATCATTTTTCAAAGAAGTTTCGATTTATTCTAAATATAATTCTTTTCGATTATCAATGTCGTGAGATCCCTTAAAATCTCAGAAAATTATTATCCACTCGACAAACGTAATTACAATTTATGACGACACCAAGGAAAGTAACTTTATTTTATTATTTTTAATAGCAAAAGTCAATAGTTGTTAATTCTTTGTTATATTTCAATTAGCTTTTGCTCGAAATCAAAGTTGATATTCAAATTGGCAATCAAATATCCAAATTGACAGTCAAGGTTTCGCTTTGTAAAAATTTAAAAAAATCCGAACTTTTTGCATATTTATCTTTGGCACACAAACAATCTTATTGTCTGACACGAATTATCAGCGGGTAATGAAGAAGAAATGATGCGCGCTGGCCGAGATTTGAAAAGAAAGTGTACTGTTACATAAGCGAACGGCTTATGCTAATGATCGAGATGCAGAGAGAAAAAAATAAGAAAGAGAAAGAGAGAGAGAGAGAGAGAGAGAGAGAGAGAAAAGGGGGACATGTTATGGAGAGTAAGAATCTTCTTCGTGAGAGGATAGAAGTCAACACGCGCCACGCGCCTTCGGTCTTCTCCATCTTCGATCTTCGATCTTCCATGTAATCCTCGCGATACCGTGTTCGTTATTTCATTAAGCAGCACTCTTGGAGAGTGATCTTATGAAAAACATTATATAAATTTGTTTTACATATTATTAAAAATCAGATTTCTATTATTATTGCTGCTGCACCTGTCGTTAAAACTATTCACTTTCTCCGCGATGTCACTTTTTTGCCTTTGTCTATCTTGTCTAAACATTGGACAATTATAAGCGCGCGTGCGTGTCATTATACATTATATAATATGCCATTATATTATCATTGCGCGTGAGGAGATCCTATCGAACTTTCTAATGCGTCTATGATCAAGGGGCCGTTATATCATGTATGCGTATGTAATCGGAGGTTACACATGGCTACATTATATTAAAGTACACCCCGCCTCGTATAATTGCGAACGTTTGCTAATAATACACAATGAAAGTGCCGTAGGCTGTTACCGATTAATACCTGGAGTCGAATTAGCCAGTCGGCGCGTAGTCGCTCGCATCATTGATGAAGGATAACGTTAATATTTCTGATAATGTCGCCCCTTCTATACCTTCTGTTCTTCATTAGTTTTCTCTGCAAATTATTATAAATTTTAAAGGTAGAAAGTTAATTAAATAAAAAGGAAAACGCTTAAATGAATCGAATCAATTCATGTGTTAATGAAAAATAAGAAAGAATTAATTCTCAAGTTGAAAGAAATAAATTTATAAATTGACAAGTTGCGATGGCCGATTCGTTTTTTAATTCTATTGCAAAATTCTTGAGGAAAAGAACAGATTTTTTTTTGTAAATTTTATATGCGATATGATATAACGATGTTTGAGAAATCAGAAACGCATGAAACATATACATATATGAAATAAATCAAATATAAAATTATAAGTATAATTTTATTTTAAAATAAAAGATAGATAAAAAGTATAATTTTAACGATATATTCAGCAATATTAAATAGAAATTCGATTTTTTATATGCAAAGTATGCGTATAATTTCTTTTCTGTATTGCTGTAATTTCGAAGACCGTTTTGAATAACATTGGAACATTGCTAAAATTAAAGCTGCGAATTTCTCGAAAAGTTAAACGAGAAATCGAGGCTTCTCTACATATATAGGACACCATATATAGATAATTAGCCGAGTTAGTGCATCGGCTCGTGGCGGCGATGGCGGGCCACGTCAGATCGTGACTTTTCTTTTCTGCGGCGAGAGCGTCTTCTCAAGGCGCGATATTATTGTATAATCGATTGTGCGCGACGGTATTACGGACGGCGCAGCTGGATGCAAAGCAGACGCGCGCGATCATTCCGGATAAACAGATGTGAGCCGTCCATCACGCGGCGTCGGCGTTACGTAAAGATCCTCAGCGCGTTACGCGCTGCGTGGTACGAGGACCCTTGAGTTGACACCTGATCTCTATCATTCTATGCTAACCTATTCTATTAATAACCTGTATGCAATATTTCAATTATTTCGACAAGAATTCTTCCTACGAGATATCGAAAGACGGTTTCGTGATTGGCGAACTTAAAAAAATCCCCATTCGAAAAATAGAAGTAAATAGAAATGTGAACGAGATTTCTTTTTTTTTTTTTTTTAATAAAAAATGGCTATACAGAGAAATATATAAGACTTTTCTTCTTTATATGTCCGGGAAAATCGTCCATTTCGAAATCGTGTTGCGATTCTAATAGGCTTCCCGGGGAGCGACCCCGTCGATCCCGCTGAGAAAAAGACGAGGTGGAGAACGACGGCGACGCCGCTTTTCAACGAGGAACTCGCACATGGATCGGGAATTTCGCAAGAATTCTGCTGGACCGCGCGCGCGGGGTCGTCGCCATTGCCAGCTAAAGGCGCATCTTGCGTAACATCACCGCTGCGAGCACGACGGCACGGATCCTAAATGCCACTACACTCTGTTGGCGAACGGGTCTATACATCGGCTGCGCGCATGTATTAGACGACGAGGTGAAGTCGCATGGCACGGCTTACTCCTGATCTATCGTTCCCCTCCGCGATAGAGGAACTGATCTACAGCTGGCCTAGCCAGCTGTTGAGTTTACGACGAGGCGGTAAAACGAATCCGGAGAAGCCAACGCGAGAAACCATCCTTAATTGATTATTCTTTACGATTTCTTGAGTCCCTCTATAATAACTGGCTTCACGCATGTTGCTAATTGCGATATAAAGTTACGCTCCGAGCAGCGGAGATCATTTAAATCTAGACCGCAGGCATCGGTATTAAAAAATTTTTTCTTCTCACGTTCGAAAAATCAGCAAATAATTTGATTGGAAAGGAATCGATTTCAGATTTTGTCGTGCAAAATTAAAATTTGGAAATGGCCTGATTTAATTAACATCTCCAGGATCTGGCGTCGTATCGCAAAGCTGATCGCGTCTGGCCAGTTCTATCGCAAACTACTGACAAATGAGCGCGACTCGCGGTAATTCATATCCTCTTGCGCGCGATACAGCCGCACGTCGATTGATTTACCTATCTCGCGATAAATAAATCGAAGACGCAAATCCACCGAGTCGAATCATCCGCGTGCATTTGCCGCGCAATACGATTATTCGTTGATATTCTCGGTAATTCGCGCGAGATTCTCCTCGCGTTCCGTACCACGCGGATGACGTGGTCAGATAAGATAATTGCACCAGCAGGATGTGACCTCCTGCTGGAGGTCCTCCAAAGGTACTCAAAGGTGACAGTGAATATAGTAGCCGGTGAATAGTTTTACCGCTAAAGGTGAACGTCTCGATGAAAGAACGTGTCGCTTTAAATTATATCGTTATGAAACGGATACACAGTCGCACACATATATCTTCGGGAGTTTCTGTACAATCATGCTGCACTTGTGCATCGAATCGCAGAAAAGAATCATCTCGCGAGATTTTTTTTCTATATTAAATTTCTCAAGAAATTTTCAAGGAAGACCTTTAGACGTTCTGTAAGTTGCAAATCAGAGTTTAGAAATAAAATATTTTATTTTTTTATTTCATAACTGCATAATATGAATAATATTTGAAAAGAAACAAAAATTTTATTCTGAAATCTGACGCGAGCCATAGATTGTAGGCTTAACGAGACGTTGATGTATGAAAAGACAAAATGACGTAAAGTACGTAACAACGGAATCGCAAAAGAAGATAATCGAATTGCGAGATAATTGCGCTCGCATGCGATTCTTCTCTCGTAAGACGATCCGGAAAACTCACGCTGCGCCACTTATCGCGGAGATTTACATGCCGAATGAAGCAAACAACGGCTTATCTTTGAGAGAAGATCGACGCTAGAACGTGATCAAAAATGCAAATGTTCTTCCCTTCCACTTCGCGCCTGACGTAAATCCAAGTCCATTCATGCAATCGAGAAAAGGCCGAGGGCAAAAAATATGAATTCGACCCTCGGCGTTCCTGAAAGCGTGTGTTTTTCGTTAATGACGGAAGTGAATTATGATCAAGAATAACAAAATTACGAAGAATACTTTCTCGTTCCTGATTAACCATGACTTAAATTATATGTCGATGTTTTCGTGAAATCATTCCAAGCCGGTTTGACCAGAAAGCATAAAGATTTTTACATGTTCTCCAGGAACTATAGTCTCTCAAATTGAAATTTATTTATGGGAAAAATTGTTAAATTATTTTGTTAAATTAGTAGTTAACATTTTTGCCAGCATTGCTTCCAATTTGTATTTTTGGAGCAGCGTGAAACGGCATCTAATAATTCGTGCGCGATATCAATAAAATCACGTATATCTCTGCAGAAGGTCACGAGAAAGAACGCTCGACGAAGACGTCGGAAAATTATCAATTACTCTGTCTCCTCAAGTCTTCTTAGAAACACTGCCGCGCAGGCAGCTCGCATTCATTATTGCTGATAATCTGCCGGGACCCCCGTGAACTTTTCCTCCAAAGAGACTGGCGGAGCGAATGAACCGTGCTCTTCACGTGAAAATGAACCGTGACACAAGGAGACGCGGATTTATCATTGAGGACACAGCGCGATATGTACGATCGCACGTAATCTCCGCATCGATTCCACACCGGTAAAGGAGCATCCGACGCTCATCCGTTCGGAAACGTCCGCAGCAATGCAATCGCGCCCGCGGAAACGCAATCTCGTTCGACATTTGAGACTTCGGGGCAATATCGACCGGATAGAGCACTTCTCGTAGTTTCTCACGTGGATCGTCGATCACGACGGTCGACCTTTGCAGCCGGTTGCGCGATCGAGAAGAGGAACACGTTTCTGTCGCTCCTGCACCTGACAAAAAGCGAGATATCCTCAATCAGAGAGGATTGATAAAAATAACATTTTATTTAAATAACAAAATACTATGTCTTTTACAAAACTTGTTTATAAACAATGTTAAAAAGACACGTTTAAAACAATAAATATACATAAATGTTTTAAAAGTGATGTAATATGTTATACATATATTCTATACAAGTTTCATGCATTATATTTTGTAATATAATACAATATATAATATATAATATAATATAATATATAAAATAATTTAATTTAATCTGTGTTAAACTTTTTTTAAAGAAAACATTATAAATATCTATTTAAGATATAAATATATTTACAGTAAATTATAAATTATAAGAAATTTGCGAAATTGAATAGATTCTAAAATCTAAGTCTGCAGATTATCGCAGATTCGGCAGAATAGTGAAAATATAACACGCTCCGCTGGTGCGTACGAAGAGATCACGTCGCATCTGCCGCGAGCAGATTGCCAGCGCGCGATGCTTACGATGCACGAGCGAAGCGAGCACGAAGCGGCGGGTTAAGAAGAGAACGAGAGAAAGAGCTGGTCAACTCGTTGACATTTACTTGCTTTCGCGAGTCTTCCTTTTTTTCTTTGTCTCGCCGCGAGATGCGCGCCGGGCTGTGTACTTATCGCAACGTCCTTGGGAGTCGGGTTCACCATCGCAAGCTCACGTCTCTCTTACTCTTTCTTTCTTTCTCTTTCTTTCTGAATTGTCTTGGTAAATTGATCCCGAGAACTTTATTTATGTCTAATGCGCACGCAAATGGTACGCCGCCGATTCTTTGGGGATTATTAAGTATACATCACTTGTGTCACGACGCGTTAAAGCGCACTTATGTTAAAAGCGCTGTTAGAAGATCGAAAAAAAGTCAATGATGATTAAAGGTAAACAGTTTCACATATTCACAAATTTTATTGGAACGCTCCGAGCGATGGGCATTCAACCAGCAATCAAGTGCGAATTTCTTATTCATCGTTTCATTAGCTTTTGAACAAAAAATCTGACATTGTTCAACACTAATCAAAGTTTATTTCTTTAGTCCCTGTCGTTGTTTCGCAAAAAATTAACAAATATATTTTTTTTAATAATAGAAATTTATTGTTTAAAAAATATAAATCTTTTCCGATATATGAAATATATCCGCAGCTAAAGAGTTAATTACCAAATTTCTCTAGTCTTAGATATAAATATTAGTAAATAAAATTTGTATATATTCAGTCTTTGATATTTTCAAAGGATTTTTATGCGAATACGTTCTGCAAAACGTATAGACTCTAAGCATTCTTTGCTGCATCGATTGCTACGTGCGAAGTTTGCATCCATAATTTATGTCAATATTATAGACATTTCGCAGATAGATTTGCCTGGAATTTAACATCGTGTGTCCTTACATGGAATTTAAGGTTGTAACCCCACATATGATGCCTGGCTAAGGTAGAAAAGGTCCCTCATTACGTGATTTGCAACATGCTATTTGTGCACCGCCCCGTCGTAAATCATTCATCGTCGACTCCCCGCGGTGGAGGATGAAATTCGTTCTCTATGGAAATAGAGACGAAATCGCGACGTCTTTAGTTGACATTTCAATATATCGCTTGTACCTATTTCACTTCCTCGCGTTGTCTCATGATACGTTATTAAAGTTAATGAGATTTCGTTGTGACTTAATCTTTTGCAAGCGACGCGGTGATGCGAAATTTGCCAATCGCTTTTTCCTAAACTTTGATTTATTTATTTTTCCTAGTGCGAATCATATATTTAGCATATTTAGACTCGATGCAAAACTGACTTGTATTCGACTTTCCCTGTTATATATAGACAATTTAAAAAAATTTTTTTACTTAAAAATTATAAAAATTATAAAAAAAAGATTTTTATATATTTTTCAATTCCTCAGAAATCTAAAGATTAAAATCTTTGTATTGCTCGATTAATTACAAGCGTCTTATGACGACACTAATGAAGCAAAACCTTGTCGAATGATTAATTAAATAGCGAAGTCTGAAGTCTCCTAACAGGTGCAACGTCTCTGTGATGACGCAAGAAATTAAATAAGACTCTTCACTAAAGTATAAATAAAATGACTTGTTATGTGCTTACGCATGTAATTAGATACTGCGCGTACTAAAGATGCGTATTGCTCATAGTACACTATATATCGTAGGTAAGTTCGCTCATGCTTTTGAAATTCATCTCTGGACGTATATGTATATATGTATCTGTGTGTATACGCACGAATATATACTTGATACATAATGATGTATAGAGAAATTAAGGTTTTCAAAGCAAAAGTTCTGCCGAAAATTGAAAATGTTGTCTGAAAGATAACTGATAACGATACGATTGTTATAAAAAGCGATATGATATCGAAGTTTTTAAATTGATAATTGCGAATTTCTCGCCATGTCGTATGTAAATAGGTCGTGGAATTCGAGAGAGAGAGAGAAAGAGAGAGAGAGAAAGAGAGAGAGGGAGAGAGAGAGAGAGAGAGAGACTCATCTTCTTCGTGATCTTTGCATAATCGATGTATAATGATTGGAGTCTGCGTTTACAGTCGCGAATCGTGACAAACACTGACTTTCTCACGTACAAAAAGCATAAAGACGAAAAGATGGGAGCCGTTTCGACATTAGAACGTCGGAGATCTGTGTGGCACAGACGTTTTTGCATCGGAGCGACAGGTAAATAACATTACGTCGAACATTGTCCGCCTAAAGAAAAGGACTCAGGCAAATGCAATCGTAATGCATTCAATTGTTACGATATCGTTATCTTCCCGAGATTCTCCCACTGTACCAAGAAACAACGCCACCTCAATGCTATCTATTTGTAACAGTATAAATTGTTTTGGCATAAAATACATCAAAAATATTTCTGCCATCAATGACGGCGATATTAGCCAATATCTAAAAATCTGTAAATGTTCAAGAAATAGATATTTATAAAGAAATGGGTGTCTCGCACGAGAGAAAAAAAGAAAAGAAAAGAAGAGAGAGAGAGATATATGAAGGAGCGAGGAAGAAAAGAAACATTATCAACGAGAGAGGAGACATAGTCGGAGGCGTCCTCCTCGAGCGCTTCGCCGTCGCATCTTCTGAAATGGCAAGGTCACCAGTAGTTACGTCATCAACTTTCCTCCGGCTCGCGTACAACTTCGAGAAAACCAAATGTCACAATGACCAAGGACGTTTCGACTGCGCGTAATGTAACGTTGCCTATGGCCAGCGCGTTGAAACTCGCGCGTCGCGGGAATCTGCGCCACAGGGAGTTCGGCTTTCACATTTTCGGGTCGAGATCAAGCGAAGAGGACGCGCTCCAGATGGATTCATCTCGCGCATCCGCATCCCGTGGCCTTGTTCGAGTTGCGTTGCCTATAAAAAAAAAAGAAGAAGTGGGTCATAAATCCGCGGTTGAGAACAGAAGATACGGATCCTAAAGTCTTCATGAGATCATGAGTTGAGATTAATTGAGATTAAGAGACAAGAACTCATCGAGTATATTAAATTTATATAAGACGCACACTCTCACCGTCTTTACGTGTGTGCAAGGAGAGGCTACTTTACGTTTGAGTCAATGATAAATTTTAGATGGAACGAAGAGAGGCGGTTAATTTATATAAAATTATCCTGAGCTGACGCGAGACGGATGAAGATTATACACGGAAGATTATACGGTGATTGAAGTCGTCGCATTGTAATATGAGAACGGGAACAATCGCCTTTGTGTAGACAAGCCGCCCTTGACAATGATTCGCGGATTCCTGCCGCGGAAAATGTTTCGAAGCGTCATTTCGCGATGCACCTGAATGAACAGCGAACGAGTAGATGCATACAAATAAATACGCGAGCGTGTTCCCGGTTTCAGAATGAGAGGGACGTTGCGCAACGCATAGACGCACCAACACGACGTCGAAAAGGCATCTTCGTGCAACGTATCAACGTCGACGTCTACTATCTAATTCGAAATATAATTGTGCACGGCGTTGTTGTAAAGCGCGTAGGTGCGCGCATTAACAGCATGCACGTCGTAAACGCACAAACGTCGCGTGATAACTCCTCGCATCGGTAAATATCATTAACGCCGTAAGACGAGGCAGAGGAACGTCGTTAAGTTCCGTCACGCCTTCATCGTCCTCGGTAAGCGCACTTAATAAATGGCATTTTTTTTATTTGCGCATGGAAAATTAATGAACTTATATAATAAGCTCATTATTTTAAATCACATTTGTTTTATTTATTTATTTATATCTACGATCGGAACGTGTATGTACCCTCCATATATCGAGATTCTCAGTAACGATTATGATTACGAATGCGAATATTAACTGTGAGGGAGCTGTCGTTATTCTGTCATTCGGTTGACCATTCATTTAGTGTCAACGCAAATTACAACTGATTGTTGCCAATTATAATCAAATTTGTATTTCTATACGCTTGATTAACATGAAGATGCGATGACATGACGCAGCGATATCACTAATTTGCGAAAGAAACTGAAAACTACCTTATTCTTTACTGCAAATTTTATAACTAAATGTGATGAAACAAAGTTGATTATATATATAAAATGTAATTGTAAATATAATAGTATATACATATATAACATTAACAAATTACAATTTGTTATTACAAATTATATATACATTATAAATAAATATTATTATACATATAATTTATCATATTTTACAATACATATTTTATATACGTAAAATTTGTAATCACAACATAAGAACTTTTGATTGCGTTATTATCCAAATAATATATGAACATACATATGTACAATAATATCCTGTATCGAATTTGAAGAACGAAGAGACATTATTCCAACATTAACTCTCTTCTAGTATACTTAGAATAAATAAATAATTAATGAGTTATAGAATCTACATACAATAGAGATAAGAATTAAGAGAAACAATCGCTCATTTTAGGAAAGATATTCCAAAATCCCCTCTTTCGAAAATGTAAAATTTTTTAAATTTCATTGCATATAATAATGAAATCTTTCATAAAATCAAGTGATTTAGTCAATTTAAGTGATCGGCGGGTTCGTAATGGTGGAAAACAAGATAGCCCACAAACAAATAGCGGCGATCGCATCATAAAATCGCGGATACATCCTGCATGCGCGGGAGAGACTCATCCGCGAATCCGTCGGGGGCTGCTGATGCTGCTGCACGTGCAGGTGGGGGGATGTGCAAGGCGGCACTACGATTTTCCGTCTATATAAAGGCAGATGCACCGAAGGATCCTCGGTATCTACGAATCGGTCGTCGTTTAAGGGAAATACCGCCTTTGGGATCGTTCGACTACGAAAAAAAGACTGGCGCGATGAAGACGGTGGGTGGCGATCCTAGAAAAGTTTTAGAGATACACATACTCGATACATCGGTTTTCTTTACAATTCTTGTTAAAGAAAAGCGATCGCAGATCTCTTATTTTAGGCCTTTTGGGAAGGGACGGGAGGAGAGACCGAATCGTGGGAGTTACCACTGATTTTTTTGGACCGGGTTCCCCGAAACGGGCGCAGCCACCCAATTTTTGCGCAACAGTGAAAGTGAAGAGGATTTTGTGAAATTTGTGCGCGCGTGAGATTACACACACACTCGTGATAGATATAATCACGTGAGAATGTCTACGTGAGGGTGTCGCGGAACGGTTGCAATTTTGATATCAATTTGAAGCACATTTCTGTCTTTTATTTCTTTCTTATTTCAGAGAAAATCTGACAATAAACTTAATATGCGAATCTTATTTAAACAAAATTGAGATCCTAGAAATTCGGGTCAAGTCGAGTTTAAGTGGTTTGTAGGATATATGTTTATGATTCCGCTTCACGAGAAACTTATATGTTTTGTTATTATGTAATTTGAAAAAATTCAGAAAAATTCGATAATTCAATTAAAATTTCTAGATGATCGAAAATATTGAGACTTACGACACTTTGTATAGATCCAAAGAATCAGCTCGTTGTTCCGTTCACCGTGCAAATTTAATTTCGTAATAATCCAATACTGGTCGCCAAAAGGTCAGGTTTCAAGAAATGACCGAATTTTCAACATAACTGCTGAATGGAAAAAAAAAATTAGTTGCAACAGCAAGAATCTGTATGTAGCAACTAAATGTGTGTAAATTACAATTAAAATTACAATTAAAATTTAACTGTCACACAGATTTTTGCTGCTGTAACTAATCTTTTTTTTTCCATGTGATTCTCGTAGTGATCAACAATTCATTGTTGAAAAATGTTTAGATTATCTTGCGATAAATAAATCTAAATATGTACGATTATAATAAAAGATACTTATATACTATATTATAAAGAATACATCTAATTAATTTGATGAAGTCAACGGGAAGGACGGTCTCGTTCTCGCCTTCTTTCCCTTAACGAAATGATTTTCTTGCTTTTCTTCGTCACGCAGGTGTTCGTCATTCTGGCGCTCGTAGCCGGCGTTCTCGCGGCACCGCAAATTAATCCGAACGATATCACAATCGTGAAGCAGGAAGAATCGAACAACATAGGAGTAGGTGGATACAGTTTCAGTTATGAGCAGAGCGATGGGCAGAAGAGGGAGGAGACGGCGGAGCTGAAGAATGAGGGCACCGATAACGAGTTCCTCAGCGTCGTCGGTACCTTCAGTTTCATTGCGCCGGACGGACACACGTACAGGTATGCAAGAAAACTACAATCGCTATCACTTTAGACGACTTATAATTAGATAAAACTCTTTTTATAATCTTATATTCGCTGTGTTTTTACGTATACGTAATGTACACGTATTCTGATTTTCTTAAAGCTGAAGATTCTTTCAAAGTTTTCGAAATTATCTTTTAAATGAAAGGTCTACTTTATTTAGATCACTCTAGAATCTATAAAAAATTAATTTAATCATTAAAGATTTAGATAATCTAGTCTTCAAATTTCTTTGTTAAAATTCTATATTTCTATACATTTCTTATACTTTTTTATGTCATTTTTATTTTGATGTCTATGTGTGTATTTCAATATATATTTTATATGCGTGAGTTTCGATTTTTCAAGTGTTTTTCGCATTATACAGCACATAAGATTATAAATTGAATTCTATCTTGAACTCTGACACGAGTTACGGATCGTCCAAGATGATCTTTAGGATTGCAAAAATAATAACAGATTCGAAAGATCATCTGATCGTTTGCATGGATTGTCGTTTACATCGTTTGGGAATGTCACGGCTCTTTGAACATCCCCTCTGTAATTGCAGGGTCGATTACACCGCGGATGAAAACGGATTCCATCCGACTATCAATCTCGTCGCAAAGTAACCGGGCTCGAGGACTGAAGTTACATCATCTTAGGTCGTCGACGTATACGCTCGTGTAATTATACACGAATTAGGATACTTTTAATCGTATGACACTGCGAGGCACGCGATTCACCGATGCGAACGGCATCGATCGCTAAGTGGAGCTCGATCTTTCCTCTTTGGTCGTTTCGTTTCGTGACATCAATTGCGGTATGTTGCAAAGGGAAAGCATCGTAAAATGCTTTTCCTAAAATCGACAATGCGTGATTTCATAATTGGAATTAATTTATACTTAATTTTATGTTTTATATTTAATATGTAATTTTCATCTTCGCTCCAAAACTAAGAATTCTTTGGACAGAGCAACGCGTCTGTGAACATATAAAATTATGAGTATAATTAATTTATTTCGAAATTATTTCACTTACTTCTTTTTCTCTTTGATGCATTTGCGTAAAGAACGTCCGTGCAACATCGCGACGAACGAGCCACGCATTCGTGTCTCCCGCAAGTGAAACGCGTGCTTACTCGCAACCAGCAATATATATCATTCAGTTTCTCGAAACTGTCTACAAACATTTTGAACGAGAGATGTCCTTCGTTTGCAATTCTATCTTCCCAGCGAGGCGACGATGCAGCACTCATTGAGGCGTCGCGGTATCCGCGTTTTTCACCAGCGCAATTTTTTTTTTATACACATATCTATATGTATCTATAACAGAAGACAATTCGTGCAAATAAACTTGTATACATACTGAAACCTCCTTGTTTACTATGTTTTTTATCCAATCGATAGTCTTTAAACGATCTGCAGCTCGCATCCAATTTCCATATGGAAATTTATGTTTATAATTTTTTGTCATGCATCTTATTATACATGCAAATTCTATCCGGAAATCTGATGCGAATTATAAATCGTTTACAATGGGTTTGGGATGAGAACAAGAATCGGTTTTTACAATACAAAAAAGACATTTAATTTATTATAAAAATGTGGTATTGGTTGTTTATACTTACGTTAAAAAAAATATCAGTTAGCACATCAACTTTAACGTAATAATAATTATGGGTCAGAGATTTTGTGTATATATAATTATTAGTATTAATATTATTGCTAATATTAATTTATAAAGCTCATAATTTTACATATATAAATATCTCTTAATTACATTAGTAAATACTAACTTCCTACGTATTAGCCTATGTACAATTTCTTTAATGTGTACGATCAAAATGTCTGGCATTGTAATTTATGTAACTATTTAGTAAACATACGTGATCCAGTATTTCAGAAATTAATTAAACGTGATTTGCAGATTACAGACTATTGTGCAATTATACGATTGTACAGTACCGCTGATTACAATAAAGCCGAGAGTCCCTCAGTTTAATAAGTATTATTAAGCTTTTTCTTCAACTGTAAATAAATTGCATAGTTTCAGAAGATATGAAGATATATACTGAAAATTTAATAGATATATCTACATGTATATTAAAGTTTCAGTAAAAGTATTGAGCGGATAGACTTTATGAAAATTTGCAAATTTTGATTTCAATATGGCTATTAAAGTTTGAAACAGTGCATAGATTGTGTCCACGATTAAAAATCAAATCAATTCACTCGAATATTTATATTAAAATAATTATTATTTGTAGCACACAAATAATATCAAACATGTGAAAATTTGAACACGGCCAAACGTAGTACATTCTACTTTTTTATATACGAACACTTGCATTTTTTATATGTATATATATATATCAGAACATTTTATATTTTTTTACAAACGTTTGCATCATTTATATATTCGATTAGATGCAAGTAACATATATTTTTATAAAGCAAATTTCCTTTTTTTGCAAAGTATTTTATCCTATATTCCGATGAGCGATGCATCACGTATCAATGCATGCGCATGTCTCCTATCACAACTCGATCTAAACGTATATGAATACGTTGCTTGAAATTATCGGGGTTACATTTAATTTAAACTTTGTAAACTGAACTTCTGCATGATCCCCAAGTTCTAATTAAGCTTAGAGTTTTATTTAATTTCGACATCCATTGTAACCCTTCTTCTTTCGTATCAGCTAATAAAAAGTGTCTGCAAACATAAGATTAAGAAAAATTATTTTCTAACTTAAATACTAAATTAACGACAGAATCGGAAAGTAAAAATACATACTCAATTATGGTTTCAATTCCATCTGTCTTCATAATGAGATTATTAGCATCTCCAGGTTGCGCAGGTCTCGATACCTCGAGTAGAAATGTGAAAGGACGCGCGTATTTTTCTCGATTTATAAATTGTACATGTTTTGTAATTACACCTACAACAGTGAGACCATAGAAATTAAATAATCAGTATAAAAATAATATGTAGAAATCATGATAGCTGAAAGTTCAAAAGTAAAGTTACCTTCCAAGTCAAGCTGTCCAATTGGATTTTTCTTGTGTTCGTCCTCGGGATGTACCCAATAGTAAAGTTTAGCATCTTTAAGCCAACACCATCTTCGACGCCAAGCACCTAAATTTGTAATATCTTCGAAGAGCGTCAAAAATCCGCGATGTTCCACCGATACTGAAAGCTTACGCGATATACGCATTCGCAAGTGTCCTTCCAGAGGAGAATGCGACGAGATCTAAATGGAAAGTACATTAGATATGCAAATATACACACGTTAGCATTATGAATTTTGATCATACTAAAGAATTAATATACCAACCCCGAACAGAGTAAATTGTTCGTGATTTATGTCACCAAGAGTAAGGGTCGCAGTCCCAGATAATTCGAAAGCAGGTGATCTGATTACGGTTGGACCTGCTGGACTCTGTATGTCTGGCATTACAAACTGATTTTTTTTCTTTGGTGTTTTATTGACTGCCTGCAAAGAGATTTAACATTAAATTGTATATTTAGAAAAGTATATTAAAGTATTGTATATTTATAGAAGTATAAAAGTATTGTATATTTATAGAAAAGTAAGGAACCTTGCTTTTAAACTTACTTTTACAGTATGACTGATATGATATTTCTTTTCATGGGGCAAATATTTTGGTTGCGTCTGGAAGGTATATACTTCAACAAGAATCTTGAAATCACTATGCAAATTATCAAGTTTCAACATTGAAGTAAAACGAATACACGAATCGCCTGGTTCAGCAGTTGCCGCTTGAGTAGCGACCACTTCCCCTAAGTAATACATCAAACAGACGCAATGAAGATATGTATCTGCAATAATTTACAAAATTTATTTATTTAATAATTTAATATATTTAATACAGTTTTTGTTTTGTATAGAATAGTAATGTAAAAGTTGACTATATTACACTTACTCATCCCCATATTTCGGAAATATTCTTGCTTGAGTGGTAATGTAATAGCAGAAATAGTTAATGATCCACTCCCCTGCACTTCTGGCGAGCCTGCCTTGACAGGTCTTAGTGTGCCTTCTCGTTTCAGCCTTTGCACTTCATTTAATGCAGCTTGGCGTTTATGAGCTAAGTAGAAAAAGATATATTTTTCATGTTTAGTAACACTATTTAAATTTTGTGTATGCATATCAACATTAATATTCAAGTTTATTAATATTTAATTTATACGTAAAACTTGTATGACATAAAAATAAAAATTTACTAGCAACGAGCAAAGCCCATTCGCCTCCGACGTGCTCGCTAGAGCCATTAAATTCGACAGTGGAATGACATAAATTCAACGCTTTGCTAGCTTCTTCTATCTTTTTTTGTTGTGTTCCAACTTCGTCCAACAACTTTCTCACTTTATTTTCCACCAATATGGATTCGTCTTCGTATTTCTCTGTACCAAAAACTGAACTTGATCCTGTTTCATGTCTTGCAGCTGAATTAATTTTAGCCAACTAAAATTATAATAATATTATAATTCTTTTTCCGCATCAATTAAGAACATTGAACAACTTACTTGAGATTGTTGTCGTCTGTATGCACTAACAGTGCGTACCAATGGTATGCGCTTGTCATTATCCTCTAATCTATCTGAATCTTTTAAAGGCGAACGATATCTGCGAAATTAAAAATAGTTTTTAAAAACAGTTTCTAGACAAATTAAAAGGGGCAAGAAAAATATTTTCAATAAAAATCGAAACGTACGATTGATTGTACTTGGAATTATTACACCCCATTGACAAACTTTCGCCACCTTTATTTACTTTAGGTGGTGTGGGACCTTCCTCTCTCACATCATTATCCAATTCTTCCTCAAGACATTCATCCAAATATTGATCCATTTCATCAAGTACTGAAATGTCTGATGTAGTGCTATCTGGATCCGGTTCTATACATCTCTGTAATATTAAAAAAAAAACAAATATATCATGTGTATTTAATAATCTGTAATATTGCATTAAGATTAACTCTTTGTATACCTTTTTATTGAACAATGAACGTTCATCAAGTGCATGCAAGATACTGCGTCCAAAACTTGTACGTCCAAAGGATGAATTTTGTACGCTTTCCCGATCACTTTCAGTTTCCTGGTCAGTTTCATCATGCTGCAAAAAATTAAAGAATGCATAAATTATCTCTTTGCATATATTATATTTTTGTCAATTTTAATTATTTATTTTACTTGAATATAATAATCGGCTTCAGAGGCCGTTTCAGTTTCTGTTTCGGTTTTCTCGTCGAGAGTAGCTGTTGCAGGTTCGGTGCTGTCGGCAGTGTATTCTGTATCGCTCTCGCTTTCTGTAATTTCAATCTCGGACAGATTAGGATAAAGAGATCCTGGTTTTGGAGGACACACGCGGATACGTTTGATGTCAGATGTTGCATTTAAATGTTGAACCTTAGGTGGGCTTCCAACAACTAAAAAAGAAGAAAGACTTGTTATATAAATATTATAAGAAAAAAGAAGAGAGAAAAGTAAAAGAAAAATGTTTTTTTATGTACCTTGTCTTTTTACCGGAGAAGATTTAATGTGATATGATATGATCTCTGGATGTGGTAATGGCGGTGGCGGCGGGGGCGGGACAATATGATCCTACATTTATATTTAAATAAATATAAAATAAATAAAATATTTATATCAATAAAAAAATGCATTATTCCCCCATAAATTTAATCTTACCGGAGCAGGAGTCGGTTTCACAGGACAAACAGGCGAATTCTTTGGCGACGATGATTTGCCACCCCCTTCACTACTTTCGCTTGTTCGAACGCAAGATCTAGCGGCGGCACGAGCCACCTCCTTATTGGCATTAAAACGCGAGCGTAACATGCCTAATTCACGTTGTCTCTCAGCATGAGTAGCTTGTAAAATATGATTCTCCATTTCTTCTACTTTGTTTCTATTGTTACCTTGCTCAAACAACGCACGTTGTTCAAGAACTGTTTTGTTGGGTATGTCGACATTTCGATTGCTCCTTGGAGATGAGTCTAAAAGATAAAATATTATTATATTACTGTTAGATATTTTAATTTGTATAAATATAACAAATATTTTTATAATTAAAAATTATATGTACCTGTAGATCCTAATTGCTTGTCTTTTTCCTGTAACTTTTTAGGTGGTATCGACATTGTAAGCGGCGCTTTAGGTATTAACGCTTCTCCTTTATTACGTTCGAAAAATGCCATTCTTTCGGCGAGCGACATTTGAGCGGGATCTTTCGCTTTTGTCTCTGTGTTTTTAGCTTCAAACATCGATGCTTTACTCAACACCGAACCTGATGGTTGAACCAAAGTCTTTGGCGAGCCGTTAAATACAGTTCTCGACGGTAATCGAGAACTGCTAGTAGTATTCGCGCTTTTAACATTTTCAGGAGTATTAGAAACTTTACTGTCGTTATTCTTAGAGGAGTTAGCCGGACTTGCGGTCACATTAGCATCACTTTCCATTTTCTTGCTTCTTGGTGAACCATTAGATTTAACAGGTGAAATTCGTTTCTTCTCCGCCTGCTGATGAACAAAGCTTGTGAACTTGTTAGGCGATAAACGACTTGTAACGGCGTTTGATTCCTGAGAACAATGCTTATAGTCATACACAAGACGAGAATTGCTTTTCGTACGACTAAAGCCTTGAGCCTCCTGTAAATATTTTTAGCTATCCAAATACGATCGTTCAATTGCTATTTCTTTTCTTCCAGAGACATAAAAGTAGTAGAATAAAAATATAGCAGTATAAAAAATTTAACGCACTTTATACATAATGCAAATAAACATAAAAAATTTTATAAAGTTTTAGTCTTTCATTTTTAAGAATAAAATTTCAATAATAGAATATTTTACCAAGTTTTCTAATACAGTTTTATCCAACTTCAGTTGTTTGATTGGACTTGGATCTTTGCTCTTCCTTCCACTGTTAGTAATCCATTTGTTACTTTCACTTGTGCTTGGTTGCGACTCCGATCCATTTTTAACTTGTTCATTAAACTTTGCTTGTATTTTTTCTGCTTTACTATTTTCAGGCTTAGTCTATAAAATAATTGTTATAGTAGAGGATATTTAATATTATTTTATTAAAATAAAACTCTTTTAAGCCAAATATTACAAGCCTACCTTGGAATTAATTAATGTTGGATGAGATAAATCATCCTCCCAATTGTTAATCGTCGAAGCTAAAGCTGCTAATCTGTCAAGTCTAGCGCCTCTCTTGGTGACTGGTTTATAATCCCCATTGCTTTCTTCTGCGGTGAAGTTCTCTTCAGTCCTGTGTATGGGTGAACTTAACTCCAGATTGTTATCTGAAAAAATTACATATTAATTCTTTCTATTGTCCATGAATATAAATATTAAAAATAACATTTATATAAACTTGAATAAATTCTTTAAAAAATGTTTAATATATTTAGTTTTATAAAAAATTTTAAACCCAATATAATACAATTTTTCTATTATAAATTATACCATGATTCTTAAAAAAAAAATTGTAAACACATAGAAAGAAAAAAATATAATCATGCATACTATATACATGCACGTCCACATATACCCATATATCAGTGTTAGAAACAAGTTTTCAAACAGCTTGTGTGGGAGTGCCCTATACGAATTGTGTGGGAGTAACTGAATGGAGAAATTCAGAGAATGATATTTAAGCTTAGTTTATTATTCATTCAAGAGAGATAAGATGGATAGGATCACTCAATGTTCAACATAATGTTCAGTCCACCTTATTTTTTAATACTGCTTACCAGAATATAATTTTCCAAGTCTCTGCAACTTAGAGCGCACATTATAAGTTTCAAATTCACCGTTCTCCTTATTATCCTGTTTATTATTCTCAGATGCAATATTCTTAGATACGGGAGATTTACGAGGAGATTTGACAGGGAGTGCATTGACTGCAATTGCTTTGACTGGTGATTTGGCTGAATTTTCATTTGTTGTTGCTAAAATAAAATATTTCTGATAAACAGGAAGTTAATAGCTTAATAATTTATTTTAAATATATTTTTAATTGTAATTATTAAAATTTCTCTCTCTCTCATAAGCATTTCTCTCTTATAAAATAAATCCTGTATGGAAAGATTACCTGTGGCTTGTTCTAGCAAAGCATTTGCATTTTTCAGAGGACTTCGTCTTTTTTTAACATCGTGTCCTGCATTTGACAACTGTTCATCCAGCTTCTCTCGCCTTGCTTTAGCGCGCTCCAACATACGCTGTCAATACCAATGTACGTTAGAGTCTGATATAGCAAAAAGTAATAATTTATAACATAAAAACGCTTGTGACTGTATCACAATCTACGTTATTACATGATATTTAGTTCCAGCATAATAGCGATGCGCAAACATTACACAACATTAAGATATCGCAAATCTAATAATAGCTATCTCAGTAATTAATCTCACGCCATTCTCTTATAATACGCAAAATATAATACGCCATTCTCTTATAATACGCAAAATACGCAAAAATTTTCAAGAAATAAATAACATGTGATAAGAGAGATTTAGACATAGGTACAAATCGTGAAGTACAGTCCGTGAATTACAACTACGTCACGGTACGTGCCAGCATATCGCGAGGCGTCTATTTCAGCGGGGAGACGAAAAAAACAAAGAGACAGGATCTCTACCTGGATGAAGGGCTCCATTGTTCCTGGCGCGTCTACGAACGGCGTGCCCAACGCTCTCCAACTGTCGCTCGGATTCCGTCACGAAATCGCCACCGCCGTCCACGGAAAGGGCACCACCCTTTGGAAAGACACCGTACGAATGCGCGGACAACCTTGCGCTCTGCAACGCAATAGGAGTATCCTTATTTCCGACCGTTGAATTTGAACGCGGGCGCCATACTGACGGAAAGTGGGGGATGGTGAGGAAGAAGGGGAAGAAGTGCGCGACTGCGGCGCGGCAGAGGGGGGTTGAGGGGAAGAGGGCGGAATGACAGTTCTCTCGCCGATTCTCTCCCCACCTCGCGATCCTGTCCGCGATCCCTTCGCGGCCGATATCACGCAAACGCGTTAAAACGCGCGTCGAAAAATGCGCGCCAAACGCGGCCTTTCACTTCGCGAGACGAAGCGCGCCCGTGCACGCTTTTTTTCGCGATAATTCGCGCGTCCGTCCGTTCAGCCGTGCGTTATTTACGCTTCACTTTCAGACGAGACGAAGATTCGCGAACTTCGCGGGAGGGAGGGGGATGGGCTAGAAAGAAAGGGGAACGCACGAGTTGTGCGAAAAGTGAAATCGATATCACGAGGCGTTCTCGAAGTCGACGATAACAAACCTTACGCGTCCCACGCGAGTCGGTTGATGAATGTCCAGCCAGAATGGAGCCAGGCCGAGCTATGTACACCACCGTACCGAGAACGATGCGAAAAGAGACGCGAAAGACGATAGCGGCTGCGTCGCAGTGACGTAGCCACGAATTTCTCCTTACTCACTTTAAAATAACTAAAATCTTTATTATTTTTTCAGATTAAAAAAAAGTTTTTAAACCCGCAGATTTTGTATACGGACAGCATCTGTAAACAAAGATATTGATATTTTGATGCTATGTATTAAAAGTTTACTTTTTGCGGAGGAAATAGATATTCTTCGATATAAGGCTATTATAAGGAGAAAAGAGAATTTCTTGCAGGTAAAGACGTTGAACTTTTGCAACTATCGAAATAACAAAACTTCGAATGTTTCATACTTCAAATCTTCTTTTAGTGGTTGAAATAGATGTGTGTGCTCTACGGAAAGAACGTAAATTAAAATCTTCAAAGATTAAAGCTGCAAACTTTGTTCTATAAAAAGAAAAATTTGTTTTTTTTAAATTCTGTAAGTCTAACTCTTGAGCCCTTAAGTAAAACACTTCAATCGCATTTAATATTACGCTACTGACGCGACCGTGCGATCCCACTGTTTGACCCCACGGTTTGAAATCACGCCATCTGATTGGTCCATTGGAATATCTCTTGTATGAACGGTATGAATTGTGAACTTGAAAGTTCAAATTTTATTATATATATCGTTTGAATTACCTATCGTAAATTATTGTGAAGGGAAAAGCACGTGTCTTAATTGCTTTAATTAAGAGTAAATTAAGAAGCGAATGTCATGCAATCGGTCTAGGCATTCGTGGCAGCGAAAGAATTAAGAAATATTAAAAATAAATATAGAATATATTAATTCTAAAAAAGTTATACATGTGACGGTGATTGCCATGTGTGTGTTCTGACACATGATAAATTATAAAAATTTTATTACTACAAAATGCGAGTCATCACAACGTCGTGTTAAACACATGAAGTGTTAATGTCCAATCGTGCACCTATCCCGGTGGGACATTTATCTCGTATTCTTGGATGGGAGGTGCTTCGTCATACATGGGATGACTCATCCCCGGAATCAGGATCGGAAGCCGCCATGGCTTCGCGATTTTCGTACGCCCAAAAACCGTGGAATTCGATCAAGATACTGACCATGGTGTCGCCTTGTCCGCTTTTGTAATCAGAACGTTTCATCAATTTAGTTGCAATATATATCGCATTTTCACAACGTAATATATATTCGAAATCTTTTTACCAAGACAGTAAATCCTGCAGGGTGATTTTGCACGGATCTGCTGGCTTCACCATATCGAATATCTCATCTTTGACATCCTCAAAACTAACGGGTTCCTGGCCATGCATCGTCATCTGTTCTTGTATAGCCTGCAAAATGATACTTCATGATTCAGAAGCCGTCAAAAAATTTACATTATAAGGAATACATACCCTAAAGAAATAATTAAGACAAAAAGTATCCAAATATCCGCGATTGTTAATGTCGAGAATTCGAAAGAGATAATGAAGACTCTGAGGTTCATGTCGATTCTCTAATGCCAAAACGAAATCCAGATATGTCTTGTAATCCATTTCGCCTTCATAAGTAAGACATTCTTGAAACACTCGTTCGAGAAAAACGCCGGTTAGAGTACCGGTGCCGTATCCAGCGAGTTCCTCTTTGTTCAACATGCCATTGTGATCCTTATCGAGATTAAGATATTGCCCGTAAACTTTAAGCGCCGAAGGCGCAGAGAACCAATTTGCTTCTTGCAAATCTTTCGGCAAATCCTCGTCTCTCAATTCTAAAAGATCATCTAGAAAGCTACACGCTAAAATATCCTGAATACGAACTCTTCCAGTTCGAAGCGGGTCTAGGAAGAATAAAAATTTTCTAACGGCTGTGCATACATAAAACGAATGGAAGGACTTTTCCAAACCCTCGAGTTGCGGCAGCGTTGGTATCAGTTCTAAGATATAATTCTCCAAATCCTGCAAATAAATAAGTATGTAAACGATTAAAGAGCATATTGTTAAATGCGATTTATAAAGGCCTGCAATCTGAGGTATTTAGAGAATTAAAAAGTAAATGCTGTTTTCTTTTTAATTAAAAAAAAAAAATTTGCAGCTTTAATTTTTGAAAATTTTGATTAGTATTTTGTGATCATGTATACTAACTCTAATGTAAACTATATTATTGATATTTCTTTTTTTAATTCATTTTTACTGCTGATTTGAAGTGGCATGATAATGTCTTATAATTTTATTATTTCAACATTTGTCATATATCTTCGCTTCTGACTGCAAAAAATTAGTTCTTTTTTTGTAAAAATTTTATATCAGAGTATGTTTTATTTTATCTCAGATTTTAGATGATTATAAACTCACCGACTCTCTGAGATAACCCTGCCCCGTAATGTCGTATAAGCTAAGTCCGATTCTTGTTTGATGCAACCAAACTTTTCGCATGACATAATTGAATAGCGCCATGATACTGATTCTACCATGTGGATCTCCTTGCTGCAGTTTGGCAAAAACAACTGCAGTAAAATAAGGACTGCACTTTGCTCCTGCCAGTTTGCCTACTTTCTTAAAATCTTCATAATTAATTAACTGCTCGTCTCCTGATAAAGGTGGGCTGTGATGTTTGTCCAACAGAACCCAGAGTGCCTTTAATTCATTATTGTCCAGCAATTGTCGAGAACGCCTTTGTAGAAATAAAGCGCGTGTTTCCTCACGTAATTTCTGTGGTAAAATCTCATCTTCTTTTGGCAACTAAAACACAGAGTATTGATGTATAACAAATATATCTCAAAGCTCCAATGCATGCACAAGTAGTACCTTGAAATAGAATTTTGGAATGACTTTGTAAGTGGAGTCATCTTTGGTCTTCACACCCTTCCATTGCTGATACATCTTTTGAAAGTATTCATCTTCCCTCTTTTCATTTTCTTGAGAATTCACATCAGCTGCAACAGCATGTCTCGATATTCAACAAAGCAAAGCGCGAAATGGTGCTTTTATTTAGAAGACAAAAGGATATACATACATTTCTTTGCTAAAAGGCGGTTCCGCAGCAGCGTTTCTAGCTCCATATTCTCGCGAATCTATAGTGTATATTTACTTTGTGATTCTGCGTGCCCTTTTTTATAGAATTATCTCGCATCTACATTTAAACTGTTTCTTTTATTATCTTCATGTTATATTATTTTTTCTGTCTTTGTAACAAATCGATGTACTATTTTTAATGTTTGAAGTTTAAAGTCCTTTTCGGAGTATCCCTTCCCCCTAGGAATCTTGAGGTGTCTTTAATCTTTCTTTGAGGTTATATGGCACAGGATCACCTTTTGAAATCTCTCTTTGGTTATGTCACGTTGAGGCTGCGACGGAACCGGTTCCGAATGTCGCGCACAGTCGCACGTTTGTCTTCCTTTCGTTCCTGTAATCGAAACGAGATATAAAAATCCAATTTTGCATCGCGCGCAATTGCAGTGCGCGCGCGTACAGCTCCGCAGCTCGCGGTGCAGTGTACAGGTTAGGGTGACGTCGCGCGGAACAACACGATGTTTACGGCGAGCGGCGGCGGGATTGTTTTGATTACGTGGCGAACGCAGGGCGCTCGAGCCTCATCTCGTGGGGTCCACCGCTTCGCGTAACGGCGACGGAGAAGCGACGATGCACGGCGATGACGGATAAAGAGCCACGGAGTCGGTGACGGTTAAGCGACAGCGATGATTCTCTTCAGAGCGGGCTCGATCTTCAGTTTTCTGATCCTGGTCAGCGGATTCCGGGAATACGGGAGGAGAGATCTGATCAGCCTGCGGGAGGAGGTACGGTCCATGTTCGATTACGCTTACACTGGCTACCTGACACACGCCTATCCGTACGACGAACTGCGCTCGTTGAGCTGCGACGGCTTCGACACGTGGGGCAGCTTCTCCCTAACCTTGATCGACGCCCTGGACACGCTCGCGGTCATGGGCAACTTCTCCGAGTTCCGTCGCGTCGCCGAGCTGATCGGCACGCGGGCGAACTTCGAGGCCAACATCAACGTGTCGGTGTTCGAGACGAATATCCGGGTGGTCGGTGGGCTGCTGAGCGCCCATCTGCTGTCGCGCAAGGCCGGCGTCAAACTGGAGCCCGGTTGGCCCTGCAACGGCCCACTGCTGCGCCTCGCCGAGGATATGGCCAAAAGACTGATCGCCGCGTTCGATACGCCCACGGGGATGCCATATGGCACGGTCAATCTCAAGTATGGCGTGCCGGAAGGTGAGACCAGCATCACATGCACCGCTGGCATCGGCACCTTCCTGCTGGAATTCGGCACTCTCTCCAGACTGACTGGCGATCCATTGTACGAGGAAGTAGCCATGAACGCCATAAAGGCGCTGCACTACTACAAATCCAACATCGGCCTAGTCGGCAATCATATAGATGTCCTAACCGGTCACTGGACCGCTCAGGATTCTGGCATTGGCGCCGGAGTGGACTCCTACTTCGAGTACCTGGCAAAAGGTACGCTGCTATTTCAGGATCCCCTGCTGGCTTCGATATTCCAAGAGCATAAGCAGGCCATAGAGAAATACATTCGTCGAGAAGATTGGTATCTATGGGTCTCCATGACCAAGGGACAAGTGACTCTACCGGTCTTTCAGTCTCTGGACGCATACTGGCCCGGCGTGTTGAGTCTCTTCGGTGAGATTGGGGATGCAATGAAATCTTTACATAATTACCATCGCGTGTGGAAGCAATTTGGATTCACTCCGGAATTCTACAATATACCACAGGCCGAGGCGGGAACCAACAGAGAGGGCTATCCGTTGAGACCAGAGCTCATAGAATCCGTCATGTATCTTTACAGGGCAACCAGGGATCCATATCTGATCCAAGTGGGAGTGGACATCCTGAGAAGCCTACAGCACAGTGCGAAAACCTCGTGCGGCTACGCGACCATCAACGACGTCCGGGACCATCGCAAAGCGGATCGAATGGAATCCTTTTTCCTCGCGGAGACCACCAAGTACCTGTACCTTCTCTTTGACACCGACAACTTTATCCATAATACCGGCTCCGAAGGCGAGATAATCGACACTCAATGGGGCCAGTGTGTGGTGGACGCCGGCGGATATATCTTCAACACTGAGGCTCATCCGATCGATCCAGGTGCTCTCTATTGTTGCCGGCCGGCGCAGGAGATATTCCCGGACAAGAGGTCGTTTCTGAAGAGATTCCTTCCGACGCAAAACGCGCCAGTGGACAACCCCTCCCCAAACGAGCTTCATCATGAAATGGATACCAAGAATCCAAATGTGTTGCCAATCGCGATAGTGAAGCTGTCCGACATCAGGCATTCTGCGAGCGGGAAAAAGGACGCTTTTAACGAGAGCGCCTTGTCGCCGAACGCCTCGTCAACGGACCCGTCAGCGGATTTCGCTGGGCACGAAAACGTGAAAGCCGAGGAAGCGGAGAAATCGAATCGGAGCGTTCGATTGCCGACGGCGCAGATCCTCGCGCCCTCGTCGACGATATACAAGGCTGACGACAGCGACGGTTCCGACAGTTTCGAATCTCCGATATTGTCGAACGAACAATACTCCGCTCCCGGATCCGCGACGGAGGGTGGCGCACGACGGAACACCACGCCGAGCCCCGCCAAGGTCAGATTCGAGCCGCAAATAATGCTGGAGAACATCAGACGCAAGAATCTTTATCCGACCAATGTCACAGCGAGGCAGAACTATCAGCTTTTGTCCTGTCAAGCTCAACCATTCCTACAACGAATGTCGATCATAGGAGAATTTTTTTAAAAATAACGAGCCGGAAGGGAACCTGACGCGAATCTGCTACGGCGATTCTTAAAGTATTCTTGATCCGCGCGTCTTTGTTACGAGAATGGAATTCTACGCGGACGTTCGCGTCTTGCGTACGTTGTACTTTAGGATATATTCCTGTGATATAATTGTTGTTGTATAGTTTATAATAAATATAAAATATTGCAAGTATGTGACAGACTACTTTTCACACTGTCGATTTTATTTTCGTATTTTTTTCAAGCGTTAATTTAAAGAAACAGAAATATCACATTCAATATTTTATACTGCTACTTGATATTTTATATGTACAGTGTAAATAAATTCTCTTTTTCCATATAATTTTAGCAATAAGTTCTATCAATGTTTAAACTTTACTTTATGTAATTTATTTCCACTTTTTATAAAAATTATCCTTAAATTTCACAACTGTGAAATAAAGAATAAATGTTTGTTGCGAAATGTTGGTTTTAATTTACAGAAATGTAGAGAAAAAAAAGATATTACTTATTCTACATAATTCAATGCACGCTTTGTATATATAGAAGCGCTAAGGATGAATTCGATGATTTCGCTTAAAATATATTTTAGGTTTCTCTTCTTTTCATATTTTTTTAGAAATGCATTCTGAAATTCTTAAAAATCTCATCTGTATTACCGACAGTACTAATCAACATGGCGACGAGATCGCTGGCTTGTTTTCTTTTTAATATGGTGAACCCGAACGTATGGCTTGCTATTACAAGCGAAACGCATGTAAATAGTGTGATATAAATATCTTAACGTTAGAAACATTATTTTCCTCGTGTTACTCCGGATTCACTTCATCATGGCTGATAAAAGACAGCACAGTTTGTCGGTGAGAACCAAAAAGTTGTACATGCGACTGTATATCAAATAAAATGCTAGAGTTTTGTAAATGAAAGCATCGTCATGTATACAAATTACGATAATTTATCTTGTGTCTTTCATGGTTCATAACATTTGAAATACCATTTAATCTTTTTGTTTATTAAAAATATATATGTGAATTAATCTTATCATATGTTATGCGCAGAAAGAAGAAATAGCGAAGCAGTTTATGCTGCCAGAGAGGAAAAGCAAAATTGCAACGTTGTTAAAACAGGACGGTCAAGCATATTGCATTTGTAGAAGTTCCGACAGTTCTCGTTTTATGATGTGAGTGAACTTGCTGATATCGCCATTCAGAATTATCTTTTGTCTAATCTTTGCATATTTGAGACAAGAATCATGACTCCTGCATTTTTAATTATTTCAGAGGATGCGACTCGTGCGAGGAATGGTATCATGGTGATTGCATAAAAATAACTGAAAAAGATGCGAAGGGTATAAAACAATTTTACTGTGTTGTAAGCAAACTTTTTATACAAGGGAATTTTTTAATTGAAGTAACAACGAAAGGCAACTCAATATAATTAATTACTGTATTCAGCGTTGTCGAGAGGAAGATCCAACATTGATAACACGTTACAAGCCACGTAGGACTGACCAAGATGACAGAAAGCATAAGAAGTACAAAGAGAAGGAGAGAGGATATCGATATGAATACGACGCGCCCTGGGGTCCCAATGTGGAAAAGAAATCTTCCAAGCGTTGCGGAGAGTGTACAGGATGCCTACGTATGGAAAATTGTGGAAAGTGCGACGCTTGCAGGTAATATATGAAGGAATGTTTAACAAAATCATTATTTGTACGAAGCAGTCTTGCTTACAGAATTAATCTTTTTGGATTTCGTATGTGTAGGCATCTGAAGAAATTTGGACCTTCGGTGCGACTGAAGCTGAGATGTATCCAACGAACCTGCCGTATAGTAGGCGATCCATTGAAACCTTCCAAAAGTCTCAACAAGGGAACGAAATTGACCAAAAGGCGGAAGAGGGATTCGAGTAACGAAAGGAATGAGTATTTGAAGCCGCCGCATCACTGCTATGGACCCACGTGCACGAAGCAATCGCGACCCGGTAGCAAATACTGTTCCGACGATTGCGGCTTGAAACTGGCGACGAGCAGAATCTACCAGGTGTTACCACAGCGGATACAAGAATGGTCGTTGACCACGTGTATTGCGGAGCAAAATAACAGACGCGCTTTGGAAGCTGTGAGAAAGCAGCAGCACGATGTTCGTAGGATACTGCAAGAACTAGAAAAGAGACACGTCGAGTTAGATCGTATTGTCGAACGCGCGAAGCACGCGTCCATCGATCCACAAGCTGAAGTTGATGACAACGATGACACGGAGAGCAGCATGTACTGTATTACGTGCGGACACGAAGTCCACTCTAGAACTGCCATTAAACATATGGAAAAATGTTTCAATAAGGTACAAAGCACAGTATGCATTATAGAAAATCATACAGTCGATAACTTGCGTTTATAAGTTTTTAATGAAAGCGTTTATGTAAACTTAAAATCGTATGATTTATTTTATGGAATGAGTTTTTCTTCGAGATAAAAATGTTTATTCAACTTTTAATTTGCAGTACGAATCGCAAGCATCTTTCGGCTCGATCTTCAAAACACGCATTGAGGGTCAGGTGATGTTCTGTGATTTTTACAATCCTGGGAACAGGACCTATTGCAAGAGGTTGCGCGTTCTGTGTCCCGAACACTGCAAGGATCCAAAGATCGGCGACAACGAAGTGTGCGGTTGCCCATTAGTCACGAATGTGTTCAACGCCACGGGCGAATTCTGTCGCGCACCGAAGAAAAACTGCGTAAAGCATTACATGTGGGAGAAATTGCGACGAGCAGAGATCGACATGGAGAGGGTGAGGCAGTGGCTCAAGATTGACGAGCTCGTGGAGCAAGAAAGGCAAATTCGATCGAATATGGCAACACGAGCCGGTGTATTGGCTCTGATGTTGCACTCCACTTATAATCACGAATTAATGGAACAGATGACGCAGGAACAGAGTAGAGAACAACTGCAGGCGATGGAGGAAGAGCTACAAAGGAGATATGGTGTGCATCAGAAGGAACAGTGCATGGAGTAGTGATCTTTACTTTGTAATACTTGACTAATACTATTACTAGATTTGTAACTTTCAGTTACACTTACCTTTTTTTTTATTTCCTCTTCTCTTTTTTTCTCTGAAGGTTAAACTGTAAGAAAGCGCAACTAAACAGACCTAGTATTACTATTTTAGTACATTGTTTGTTTCGAACGCGGTCAATAATTTTCCTGATAATTGTCGATGTGATTAATTGCGAACTCACGACAAAAAATTGAAGTCACAGAAAGTTGGTACAATGGTTGTAAATGTGTACTATAATGTAATGTGCGTATATATGTATATTATATTATGTACCTGTTAATAATTGTAAGATAATTCCGTATGCTAAATATGATTCCTCTTTAAATTCTGCCATTTTTAAAATAAATCGAAATGAAATTTGTATGTCCTAGTGATTCACAGTTTATGTTTCAACAAAAATATGAGAAAAGAATATTTGCTAACGTAATATCCATTCTGTTGTACTTACGCTCGGTCGAACGTACCAACGTTCTCGATTAGTCTAAAATTGAAAGAGTCTCCAAAAAAGTGGTGTGCAACAGACGGAGAAGCAGATTTCTTTTCGGCAATATTCGTTATTATTTACATTATATCGAGATGCAGACGTCAGGATTTTTCACACACTCCGACAATTGATCATTTCAACAAAAACCATTTATTCACAGGTCGTAGCCTCTGCGGATGCAAAATAACACGCCAAACTAGCGATCTATCGCTTAGCTTCGGAAAATAATCGCGCGAAGCGCATAGAATGGACATATTTTTTTTACTCTCTTAGGAGAACCGCCTGTTTCGAATCGCCTCCCCTTAAACGCGTTAAATGACCGCGATGCTTACAGAGATTTCTTTATCGTTGACGCGCGATTGCCGGGACTTGTCATTATCAGTAGTCATTTTGGAAGTTTATGTAAAATGTCAAAGAGACAAATAAGTATCATTCTGTTTATAGAACTGAAATTATTATGCTATCTCAGGACACACCTTTTAATAACTAACATTTTACTCACGATATATATATCTATATATAATAAACGATAATATAAACTTATATTAATTTGCGATGCAACAATTAGGAACAAATATGTTAATGCGATGGCAGTACGAAGCTAATGCGTCCGAATGTCAGTACAAATTATACGATAAAAGTTTTAACTCTAACGTCCATTTCTATCAATATCTATTAATTTTAATCTCGGTTTAATTTGTTTTTTTATCTTTTTCTAATTCTTAAATTAGAAAAATGTGAAAAAAGTAAGTCAAACTGAGATTAAAGTTAATTCTACATTTGATAGAAATGTAAATTTATTAGTTTAAGATTACGTAATCCGTGTAATCTTAAATTATTTCGCGACGAAGACTGCGGATCGCTGTGGAAAGAAGAACCGAGTAGGCCACGATGAAATCGATCGTTGAGTTCGTACCAAAATTCGAAAGTGCGTATATCGAAAACATTATTACGCGAATTAAAACGAATATTTGCGACTCGCTTTAAGGGACCGGGTTGAAAACAGGCGACTTATCCCGACATATATTTATATGTATACGTGCACCGGTCTCACATTGTACGTGCATGCGCTTCAAAAAGGAGAAAGGACGAAGAGAAATAGAGAACGACTCATTCTTTTTTCTTTTATCACAGTATTGCACGCAAAGCTTGTACGAAATCGCAAGTAAGACAGCATAAAGGCCAAATGGCGGACACGCTTTCCTCTCTCAGAATACATCCGGGGAGGGTCGGAATTTTCTCGCAAAAGTAGCGAAATGTTTATCCACTCCCTCTCGTTTTCCCTCACCCCCTCTCACACTCTCTTCCTCCATCACTCATTCATACACTTCGGTATATTCTTTCACATTCCATGGCAACGATTCCGAACAACCCCTCACATCCGTGGTCCATATAGCTTTGACGTATATTTGACAAGTTAGTAACAAAATAATAAGCCACACGTGTGTGTACACGTGTGTGTATATGTGTGTGAATACATCACCTGAGAATAAATCGTGATATATCTCTTCGCTTCCTTCATAATATAAATCCCTCCGGATTTTTTTCTTCCGACTTTCTTCGCTCGACATTATAATCTTCCCTTTCGTACGGTAGTGCCTTAACAATCTGTCGTCGTTCAACGGAAAAATATAGCGCGCGAACGGTATTGCGCTGTCTTGTTCGGGTCGACGCAGAACGGATGGCTTCTCTCTCTCGACGTCTTAACATCCTAATGGAACGTTAATCTCCTTACGCGCGAAAGAAGCTTCGAAAGAAAGTCGCCCCTCTCCAGACTCTGTAACATCTGTAACATCGCAGAGAGAATCACCGTACTCCTGAGCGATCTGTCGGGACAGATTTACGCGCGGAGTCTTCGAAAATTCTCGAGTCCGGTAACAAAAAAAGGGAGGAAGTTGAAAGCTGCAGGATCATCACCGTAGCCGAAAATTAAGCGGACGAAGACGGGCGATTACGAGCGATTTTCTTCTCTCTTCGTGTAGCTTCAGCCGCGACGCGAAGTCCCGAGAAGAGAAAAGAGGGAAAGTCCATCGCTTTTCACCCCGGAGGGACGACGAACGCTTTTTTTGATTTGCCACCCCGGGACGAAGCTTTTTCGCCGATGCGATACGACCCGACAATCAGACATCACCGTACCTCACACACACACACGCGCGGAAGGGGGAACTTTGGCAACAAACACACACTCGCATCGTTAGGGTTTTGCAGCTGGACAGCACAGCCTTTCACGCGCACACGAAATCCATAGTTTTCGACACACACATAGTCTCTCACCCTCACTCACTCACTCACTCTCTTTATTATCTCACTAATAATAGCGGCATTAATTGTAATCTTAATTGGATAATTCTGCCGTAGCGTTGGTAGTAATCATACAATGTTATATCATACAGCGTCGTATGTACAATACGAGAGGAGAATCGTTTCGTTATCGAGTAACAAATTGTACAGCGGCGCGGGACTAGCGTCGAGGTACATCGAGTCGATTTCCCTCGAGACCGTCGGGGGTACTTTTGCTTCTCGTTCTGCGTCCCAGGATCCCGGAGAAGCAGCCAGCTGCGCGTAACTATCTTCCGAGGTAGTCGCAGCGTAATCGGCTGTCGATTCACATTTGTGTCGCGCACGCGAGCGAGCGATTAACGACAGCTGAATAGCCGGGATCGGGTGAACAGAGCAAAGGGGAGGATCAAAGGGGATCTCTGTGCGGAACTGGATCAGATTCGAGCAAAACATCGGGCGTTTTTCGAAGCGGACAACGGATTCCGCTGTAATGAATGGTGATGCAGATCGATGTGAAAGAAAATAAACATATATTTATTTCTTCTCATAAACTTAAACTTCTTCTTATAAACGAAAACAGCAAGAGGATGGGGCAGGGGGGACGTACAGGTATTCGTAGTTGTAACGTAGTTTTTCATTTTTCTTTTCCTTTTTGTGTTTTTTTTCTTTTCTCTTTGTTTCGTGTTGTCTCTTCGCTCGTCCTTTTCTCTTCTTCCGTCCTTCTCTCCGTTGTCTCATCATTTCTCTCGAGTTGCGTCTACTCGTCGTTAACTGCCTGATCGCGCGATGCAGATCAAAGAGACAAAAGTCGGTCCCGGCCGGTCCACAACGAATATCCACGCGTTTCCATGCATGTGTGTGTGTATGTCCATCGGATGAAGAAAAAAAAAGAAACGTTAAGTAATTATGTATACTCTACATGTGCGACAGAGGTTGGCGCAGCTGCCACCCCAACACTCGCTATGTACATTGTGTTAAATGGTCCTAATCTTCTTTCTCCTCTTTTCTTTCCTTCGTCTAGTCCTTCTTCACAAGTACATTTGCACTAGTCTTCGCGAACTCTTATCACTTAGCCATTTGAACCGGTCAACATGGCACAGGCTGAGACTGCATTCAATTGCATTTAAGGCGAGTGGAGCACCTGACTCTGTTTCTTTTTTTTTTGTGTGTTTTTGAATTGTAGTTTCTTCGCGTATCGAGATGTAATAGCTCGGAAAAAAAGAATATTGTCCGTGTGAGAGGCAACGTCGAGTTGTTCGGGCGATTCTCAGTCAAAGTAACAACTGGTGTACCGCGAGATCGTTCACAGCATGTGCAGTGTGTGTCGAGAGGAGTGTGTATGTACGTACAAGTGTAAAATAAAAATAAAAAGTGAAGGATAAAAAAAGAAAAAAATCGTACAGTCCAGTGCATTCTTCGTTAGAGCAACGTACGTGGAAAGGGAAGATTAAAAAGAAAGTTTCTCTCGGTTGAAGAAGTGGAAAGGCGGTTCTCGCGATTACACTTTTGGAATGTAACGTCGACATTGGCAACTGAATGTAAAATGTGACAATTGGGAAAAAAAAGAAGGGATAGCTAAAGGCGTTCGGACGTCTGATAGTCAACGAAACGCGTGTTTACCGCGAAGTTGCTTTAAAAAAAGAAAAAAAAGAAAAAGAGATTTTTTGGGACACTTCGTCAAATCCGTAACAGATTTTAGCTTTAACTACAGTCGTACCTCTTTTTTTCCGAGTTACTCTCCGATACGCGCGATAAGCGCTTGCGTCGTACAATTAAATATTTCGATTTTCTCGCTTATCTCGAAAGCTGTACTTCCAGCTGGAACTATCTCCTACATACTGGACAAAAATGAAAATTATCAACGGAGCACGGTCATCTTTTTTTTCGTTTTTACACAATTTTGATATTCTCGCAAAGAAAGAACGATATATAACAAACTTTACCAATTCTAATTCATTAATAATTAACTCGCGTTATAATACTACATACAGTACACTTTCATGCCTCCATATGAAACTTATCTATGATAATTTGTTTTATCATTACCTATGAAGGCGATAAGTTTCCACGATTTGCATCCCATTCTATTCATATAGCACTCATTCTATTCATATAGATGTACGAGACTGCTGTACGAAAAGATTTTATTCTCATAAACAACACGTTTCGCGTTATGCGTTAATAATTAAATCATGATTAAATATGATTATTAGAACGTTCGCATCCCGATGATGAGGCTCGCGAAACGAGTTGAAGAATGTAACTAAAAGTTAGCTTCAAACGCAAAAGGATTAATCTGTATATCTGGAGCATGACACCACAAATTTGCAGTGTCCCCTGAGGTTACAGAATTCAGACTTACATTTAAAAACCGTATAATTACAGTAGTTAAAAGCGGCATTATATGCGTTATTAGGCTCAATTTTTTATTTTAGGCATTTACAGGCATACGAATTTAAGATATGACTTATATATCTTTCTTTTTTATCTCCAGTTAATTTAAATATCCACCCGCGCGTATATATACTTCCGTATATATATACACATTATATTACAGAGGGTATATGTTTTCACCTACATATGTGCTTCATCAAAATAATAACGCGTTCATGTTTTCTTCTTACGCCTGTAAATTAATGCCTCGGAAAAAGAAAAAAATGCAAGAGAATCCCCGCGCGTTTCGGAAATCGACGGATCGTCGTTGGTAAGATACATTCGACAAAATGAAAGTTTAGGAACTCGGAACTCGTGTGTAGAGTTTGATGAAAATCGAATTACATTTAATGAGCAAACAATACATATTAATACACACGGATTATCTTCTCGAAGCAATGCCTCCCTCCCTCCCAATCGAACAGCAATCTCATTTTCATGATTACCCGACATAGTCTACACGAATTACGCACACGCCATTCACACCATTGTATTTTTACTGATCACAAGCATCTTCTTATAATTATCATTATGAATAATTATCAATTATTTTTTTTTTTATTAAATAAGCAAGTCTGTGTAAAAATTTAACGTTTTGCGACACATTCGGCATTCTATCTTCACAGACATTTGACCAGACTTTGAGCTTACTTTGACATTTTCGAAACTCAGTTAGTGACATTTTTTTCCCCTTACTACTTTAAGCTATCGAATGCTCCACGACTGGAAGAAGTAGCCACTCTGAGTTCTAAAACAATCATACTATCTCAATATATTATACAATCGAGCATTTACATTTCTCTGATTTACAGTCCGCACATCTTAATTTGCATTTATCAAGTAAAGTTCAATATCAGTATATATTTTGACCTTTAACATATTTCGATTCACCGATCATAATCCGCTGATTTCTTCCATGATGATCGATTTAGAATCGTCTCAGTTCACGAATTCGAACTACTTACAGATATTTTACGGTACTTCTCATAGATTTCTCGACTCGATGTAATTAGTGCAGGCTTCTTCAATACTTTCTTATTGATTCGCCTAAAGATTCGCAGCTCCAAAGGCTCACCAGGAGATACCGCTGTTGATGCGCGAGGTTCTTCCATCGCTTCATAGTAGACCTGGTTATTATAAGTCCATATCTTTTTGTAGCGTTTTCTTTTAAGCACTTTTTAAAATCGTACACTCACGTAAACCAAAGTCTTTAAAAATTTATAGAGACGTCTGACATATGTACACGCGTGACTCGTACGCTGGAAGCGTTCCCTTTATTCAAAGAAACAGGATACATCTCTCTCTTTCTTGAAAGAAAGAGAGAGATATTTTCCGATCAAACGTTCCTAATTTCAATACTGAAGTTCTGCGACACTCTCACTATTGTTGGAAATTTACGCAAGTGCAATGTACATTGCTGGAATATATACTTTTTCTTCATTTTTTCGTTTTTGTGGACTGGTTATATGTACATTGCTATTATTATCTCTTGAGGCACACTTTGCACCACTCGGCTCCATCAATCTCGTTCGTTGACTCAGCGTTTGACTCAAAAAAGTAAAACAGTTAATCCTCTGAACTTTACGTCTCGAGAGGAACTGTGCACGCAACACGTAGAAGTACTTGGTCTCGCGAATCAACATAATCGAGACTCAAACTAGCTATTTGCAATGGAAGTGATTTATCAGTACAAAAGTTACTGTCATTGCTTATTTCGACACGTCGAAAACTTTCTCACTTTTCACTGCCCGCTATAGAACTGTATACGGCCGGTTGTCACTGGCATTTCTCTCATGACAGCATCCCATGCTATTGACAAAAAAAAAAAAAATAAGAATAGAGTGAGTACAAGGAATAAATAAGATGGCAAGAATAGAACATTAAGTACCTCGATTAAAGATGACAGAAAACGTTACAGTCTTACCTAAGCCAACGAATGATACGATCTTATCATGGTTGTATGTCTGCACATTTAGCTCTTCTTCGGGTGCTACGTAAAGCATAGAGAAATCTTCCTTAGGTGGGTGAAACTTCTCCATGATTCCGGGCGGTGGCGGAGGCGGTGGTGGCAGATATGTGGGTGGCACAAATCTAGGATAGCTCATATATGGTAATGGTTGCACCATGACTGGATGCACAGGCGTCACAGGATGAGCGTTCGCCGGTGTTACATGAGCGTTTGGCTGCTGCATGTGATAATTCGAAGAGAACTTGTCGTATCTCACAGGTTTCTCGGTGAACAATGGCGGATTCCTCTCGAAATTGTTGGGCGGTGGTTTGTTAATAAGCGGCGGTACGGCCGGAGAAAAAACGGGATTGGCCACGATCGGGGTTTCCTCGTTGCCATTATCTTCCGAAAGCAACAGCTGCTCGTTTATCTCAAAGCCGAACGTGAGCTCGGTTGGCAAATTGTTGTTTTTCGCAATGTCCGAGGAAGTTTCGTCCAACAAAATCACCGCGGGTCTAGGAGTCGAACTCTTTGTCTGCGTCTCCGCGGACATTCTTTGAGATTGATCTTTATCGAGATGTGCATTTTGCGACTTCGTCTTTTTGTTCTCCGCGTCGTGTTCACGCTGCTGATTATCTTGCTTGGAGTTTTGTGGCTGACAAACTCCCACTTTTGTCGCATCGTACTTCATCGCGGTGGTCTGATACTCTTTCGTGATTCTCGCTGTTCTCGGATCACTGCTGGTTGTCTTGTTGCCAGATTCGGGCTCGACGTTTTGCGAGTCCTGCGTAGGTTTCGCAGTCTTCAATTTCTGCAAATCCGCACCGTCATGCAATGCGATTGTTGGATTAGTCCTGCTCTCAGACTGCGAGCTATCAATATTATGCGTTTTTTTAATTGCTTCCTCATGATAAGAAGACGCAGACTTTTTAATGTGTTGTTCTTCGTGCGATCCCTGAATTTGTACATTTTGATTACTGTGTACGTAATTCCTACGAGAGCGAGGATTGTTGACTCGTGGAAGCGTAACAGAATCTTTATTGTTGACAGTGCAACTAGGATTGTTATCGGTATCGACTGGATTATAATTCATCGTTGTACTATTATTGTATCTTGGCGTTACGGCATTTGTCACGATAGTCTCGTTCGAATTTGGGCTATAATTGTTAGAAGTCTTCTGTTCCTTGTGTTCCGTTGCTTGCGTTAGGCTTTCGTGCATCTTCTCGATATCTTGCACATATTTAAACACTTGAATATTCTTGTTAATGGCCTCTTCCTGAGCTTCAGCTTTCTTTCTGTCTGATGAATTTTTCATCTTTGTCAGAGTCGGCGAAAGTGGCTTTTCGAAACTCAGACCTAAACTTGCCTCTGCATGATTTGATTGGACCTGATGCTGTCTCGCTTTCCTCTCCGGATACTGCAACTCATCTAGACTTGGATAATAATCTTGAGGTACTTTATCCGGTTCCGAAAGAGTCTTAGGCGGAACACTGGGCCACGACGATGTGTTTAGCATGGCGGACATGGTCAAATTGTGTGACATGTTGATAGTAGCCATGCGCGCTATGTCTGCATAACTCACTTGTGGAGTGCCGCCTGATGATGTTGCAACTTTGGACAAATTGTGTTTCGTGTTTGATGTAACCGGCAATGAATGGACTGAATCCAAATCGCTACTATCCGCCGACTTGTCGCTGCAATTACAACATATTTGAACATTAAAATAAATCTTTGAAAAAGGATCAAATCATTTGTTATATATAAGCAATTATTTGTCTAATTACCTCGGAGGCATACTGCTAGCTGATTTTCTTCGGAGTTCGGGAGAAAGAGGTGTCCTGTAGTCATTAGAGAATCCTCTGGAATTCTGGAGATAAGATCCTGATGTCGTCAGGTTTTGCGCCCTGCTGCCACTGGAGCTTCTTCTTTGTTTCTTGCTCTTTTTCTTTTTCGTAACTACCAGAAATTCCGTTTCATGTTCTGGTTCCGGATTAAGTTTTTTGTTGGAATTACGACGACTTGTGTAATCCTCTCCCGTGTCGTTGCAATATATTGATTGACCTTCCTCTGTCCCCCAGGATCGCCTGTCGCCTCGACTATCAACTGTCGTATCTCCGGTGCTTCTTTGTTTTGGGCGTCGCAATGCTATATTTACACCTATTATGGAAAACCAGTATATTAAGAAAGACAATATATAAATCTAAACACACATCTAAAAGTTTTATTATATATATAAATCATACCGTGTTGACTGGACACGCTGCTGGCACCACTAGAACTGACACTCTTTTCCGTCGTGAGATCCTCTAATTTTGTTTTCGAGATCTCTTCCAGAGAATTAGACTTTTTTAACTTGGAAGGCAACTGTTCTCTCTTTGTATCCTTTTCTCTAGTTCTCGGTTTTGTGCCGGAACTAGTCTTCACTCTAACGGGATTACCGGTCTTTCCCTTTTTGCTCTTGGATTCTTTATTCTCAATAAAATTAATTAGACTGTCGATATCCTCGACAATATCCTTACGATGACCTTCGACATTTTCAGCATTGTAGACTTTAACATTGTGTTCCTGAGTGTGTTTTCTTCTAGGTTTCTTCCGTTCACCGTTATAAGTCTGTACAGCGTTTCCGTTTTCGTCCAACGACTTCTTTTCTCCCGATACAGATGGGTCTTTCATCGTGATGTGCTGCGTTGTATATCTTGGGCCTTCTGTGCACAAGTCATGTTTCATCAATAAATAATTCTATTAACTTTGAGGCTTAATAAAACGTACATTCTGACATATCCACAAAAAAATCTTCGAAAGTTAAGCAGTGCAGCACATGCAGAATGTGTACATACAATTAAACTATTATTCTTACCCATTGTTATATTCTGCGTTTGCCAAGAAGCCGGCATCACGGAGCATAAACTGGGTACAATTTTGCTCTGGCTAGTGTTAGAACTATTTGAAGCCCCACCTATACCACATTTTACATTGTTGTGTGGTTGAAACAATGCCCCCGTCACTTCTGTACCATTAACAGACATCTTTGACTTCTCTTGCTTATGATCACGTATAGGAAACTCTATGGTGGTATCCACAGGTGTCTGTGTTATATCGAAAGTTGCCCGTGTGACATAATGGATCGGTTTGCGCGGTTCAATAATTTTCAATTCAGTCCCTTCGTCATTTTCAGTGTCTAACGAGCGAGGCCTTTGAATCCCACTCGCCGTAGACCCTACATTTCTTTCACTGATAGCACCTACCTGCAATATGTAAAAAATAGTTTATATTTCTCTTAAATGTATATCTTTTTATCTTCATCAAAATATTCTGTATAAAAACAGAAAATAATTTTTTTCGTTATTATATAATTTATTCGTTATTAAAATAAATCATTTGGAACCGTTAAATTATATATCTGCATAAAATTATAAAAAGGTGGATACTACATATATATGTAGGAAAGCTCACCTTTAAGAGTTTAAAGATCAAGGAAAGATCAATTAGCACAAATGATAATTTACCTCAACATCGCCCAAATCGATGACCATGTAATCCGATTTATATTCCGGAGGTGGATTATCTGACTCGAGCATCTCATTTGTTCCGTATTTTCCTTTGCTGATTCGTTTCTCTCGCGTATCGGACTCTGCCTCGCCTGAACTACTAGCGATGTCTCTTTTCAGTTCCTTTTTTTCTTTTTCCTTTTCTTCTTTCTTTGTACCAATATACGATGGTTTGTCTAGAGATTTGGATTTTTCTTTATTGGTCCAGTCATAAGCTGACCGTTCCTCGCAGAAGCTCTTCTTCACAAACAGATAAGAAAATTGCCGATGTTGCTTATGTTTAAATTCTCACTGTTACAATCATCTCATAATCATGAGATATCTTTCAAACAAATATTATATATAATTCATTATCCACTAACAAAACAAAGATTTATTATATTTATGAAGATTTATATTTAAGTGCATATAATTCTAATAATAAATACCTTTTTATCAAATATTAGATCTAAATTAGCCAAAGAAGCAAGGTTATGCGATGCGTTTACATTCGACGGTAACGATCCACCTTCTCTCTGTCTAGCGGAGACACTAGGTCCTGTATACTTTTTGTTCTTTCTCCTACTGCTGCCGTAAGTATGACACGAACTGGATGTCAGATAAGCAAAACTACTGTCGAATTCCGAAGCTATAGGCTGTGCTAAATTTTGCAGTGATCCGCCATGTGTCAAACGCTCGGACACGGATTCCCGTTTATGTCTTCTGCGATTTGAGCCCGGAAGACAGCGTGAATTAGATATCACTCTACGACCTTCCTCAGTCTCATCCGCTTCTGCCTCTTGTAAAAGTTCCTATAAAACACATCATTCTATCATCTTATAGGCCATTACGTTTGTCATGTGACAAATTTTTGTCGATTAGCTACGAGATTGAGAATCTCTTTCTGGAGACTCAAAAACTTCTTTGTCTAGAGAAAAATTTGTCGTACGACAAATGTAAGATATCACCCTAATTCTTAACATATCACATTTTTATATTCAACCCATAGTTTCAGAGTACGTACTTTAAAAAGATTAGACTTTCCTTCCCGATCTTTCGGACGCTTGTATGTTATAGCTTCATCCAGTAAAGCACGTAACTCACTATCATTTAGCATAGACAGGTTTGCTGGTTCCTCCTAAAAATGAGAAAAACTGAAAAAATTACGTCATTTATGCAAGGTTGCAGAGATACCACCATACCGATTACATTTTTGTAGAATTTCTCTAACTTATCTTAGCTGAAAATAAATATCTTTTAAATAAATGTTAAGTCAAGTAAACGCTGATCCCTCTTAAGATTCTCTTCTATTCAAATAATATCTAGTATCTATAACCTTGTAAAAATACATTATAAAAAATATTATGCGCATTGTTACAATGTTAAAACAATTTTGCGATGGGAACTGGTTTGCAAGCAAGTTGAATAGGGAACGGATGTATCGGTAGATAAAGAGTGAATTTAAGGTTTCTCTTATTGGATCTGCACAAGGCTTATAGCAACCACATTGTGAAGCATAAAAATATATATATCTTTTTTCACATATACACGCACGGCACTCATGCGCCATTTCCAAAACAAACGAGGTAAACATCCCAATCTAAAGTAATTCATACTCAAATTTTTAAGACCCTATCTCCATTGTGCTGACATAACCAATTGCCTACGAATGTAAGCAAACGAAACAGATCGTGGAACGTACACAGCCCGTACACGCGACAGTATCAGAAATAAAATGTGTATCGAGATATACGCGAGCTTCGCATGGAACGTACACAGACCATACGCGGCAACAATATCGGAAATAAAATGTGTATCGAGATACGCGGAGCCACGTTATCGTCCGCGCCAACCAAAAATCCAGATTTTATCCAGCGCAGTTCGTACGAGGTGCGGGGAAGCGCACGCATTTTTCGAACGCTTTCGAAGAACGCGAATCACGTTTGTTCGCGCACAAGAAATTTGATCCGGGGGGGGAAAAAAAAAAAGGCGGACAAATACGCGAGCAGGTCAAAAAGGCGAGAGCGACGGCGGGACGCGGGGGACGGGACGGGGAGTTACAAGGGAGGCGAGGGGAGATCTCAGGATAACGATACAACGTTTGGTTCGGCGAACTCGCGAACGTTCAATGACATGACGAGAATCGTCACGGAGTCCCAATTTCTTGTACGGGGTGTCGCGCGCGTAACGGCGACGAGGAACGGAGAACGATCGCCGGACGATCTACGTAGCGAATCGGCGATCGCCGACTGGGGGATCGGTGCGGAAACCGCGATGCCCGATCCCGAGTGCTATTCATGAGATCGATAGCGCTCCAGTGATTAGCTAATTAAGACAAACTCCGAGAGAGAGAGAGAGAGAAGAGGAAGAGAGAGACAGGAGAGAGAGAGAGAGAGAGAGAGATAGAGCGATATCGAGACGACTTACGAAGATGGTGGAGAAAAAAATCCGCTGGGTAATGCCGGCACGGAATCTGTATTTTTAGAGGACACACGGACGGCCGGGCTCGCTCGCTCGCCTCGCTTCGCCTCGGAGATCGCACTTTCGCGACTCGGTTGACTTCGTGGTCGCGTTCGCCGCCGCTTTTCAACACGCGAGCGGACCGACGTCGCGCATCCCGCGGGGCTCCGTGGACGTGGGTACTACCCCTGAGCTGAGCGTCAACGGGTGGCGTCTGTCGAAACGGGGATGCACAACAACAAACGACGTCGTCGTCGTCGGGCGATACGACGAGTCCCGGTATTTGAAAGCTACTGCGACGAGCGGGCGCGGCGCGCTCTTCTCAGCATGGCCGCCGCCATTACACTGCACGAACAGTTCCAGGGGCGTAGGAAGGCCGGAGGGCGCCACGCGGCGCCTCCCCCCAAAATAGCTCCCGTTCCGTTTCCTCCTCGCTCGCGCTTCTCTCTTCCTTTCTATCCCGTCGATAATTCGGAGCGGAAACAAAGGAAAAGCGCGCGTTTCGTCCTCGAATTTCAGCGCGAGGACTTTGAGAGATCGAATGCACGCAGGAGAAAAGAATCCGCTCGAACACGTAGGGGTTACATTGTTCATCGCCCGACAAATTTCTCAAGTGCGTCGATTGGCTGCGGAACAGAGAAGTTTTTCGAGTCTCTGGAAACTCTCTGTCTCGCCGGCCAATCGACACACTTGAAAAACTTGTACGACGGTGTAACTTCACCCCCCAAGAATCGCTTTCGCACGAAATCTGATTTGTCACGTTCTCGCTCGTGACGATCACGCGTGCGTACTCGGGTAAGTCCTCTGTTTGGAGGATGTACGAAACATACGCGCACGATGGTTATCCGAGGATCGAGAATAAGACGCACTCGCGACCCCAAAGATTCGTGGGACGCGAGTTCCCTCACCTTTGTTAAACTCCGCGGCTACGCGCGGGACAGGATTATCCCTTTCCTCTGGCGATCGGATACGTTAGACCCTGACAGAGGAATAAGAATAAATATTGGGTATTGCCCGAGCAACCCGAGTCTGAAATTGGGGCTTAGGCTGCCTTGACGACTATCTTTCAGACGCCTCTCGGCGAGAGATGTTCAAACGACGTCCAAAAGACGTCGTAGACATTTTAAGTCACGATTCTTTCAGACCTCGTGTTGTCACGATATCCAACAAATTTTCTTATTCCTACGTTGTGCTACGCAGTTCAACAAAAGTTTCTTTCTCGGAAATGCCCAGGTAGAAGGCGAGACTCATCCGCCGTACGCTTTGTGCACTCGGCACCTTTAACATGTGTTGTACGGTAAATTTTTCAAAACGTAGAAGTTTCTCGAACCTCCAGAAATTCTCTATCTCGTAGCCAATCGACACACTTGAAAGATTTGTCGTACGACAAAATGTAATCATCGCCCTTACATCCGCGATGACGAGAACGTGACGGAACGTTTCTTCGCGAGATTCGATCTCTCAAAATCCTCGCGCTGAAAAATCAAGAAATGAAACGTGAGCTTTTCCGTTCCGGAATTTTGCCACTCGGCATCTTTGTTTTCCCTTTTCTCTCTAACGCCCGAATATATCCTTCATCTCGTTTTGCGCAACAATTTTTGGGGATTTCGTGCAACGCGAACAAATCTTACGTCAGAGACGTGCAAGGACGTTTCGTATGGCGAACGCGTGTCGATTTGCAGAACGTTACTCGAAAAATAATAGCGTAACCGTTTCGCGTATGTAGCCTCCGCGGCCGTTCTAGTTTTTAATCGTCGATGAATCACGTTGGATCAACTTCGTCGATGTGCCGTTCGGCGTGGAATCCAAAATAAATGAAAAGCCGAGTTTTTGCCCTGCCCATTCCTTCCGGGACAATGTAGCCCACTCCACTGTGTCCATGTGTTTGCTCCTTTTTTTTTAAACCTTTACCGTTCGCATGAATGATTTCAGTCGCTATTGTATATTTTTCCTTTAAAGCATCTAAATACTTGTTTTTACATTTTTTTTTATCAAAAGATTGCGGGAAGGAAAAATAATCCGGGCCAAATTTCGACGGGATATCTTAATCGTCCAAAGATCGAGAATTGAAATCGATAAAACCTCGACGAATTTGAAATACGTCTTTTCTCTCAATATTGCAAAATATGGAAGAAAAAACTGTATTCATCAGCTAACAGCAGTCTGATTGAAAATGATGTTAATTCAATGACAGCGTTAATGAAACAAATACATCTGCTCTTTTTATAAGACGTTTCATTAATATTGTTACTGAATTAATAAGATTACTTTCAATCAGAACTGCTGTTAGCTGTCAACACAATGTGACTTTTTTTCCTTACGCCCAAAGTCGCGGATAAAAAGATTAACATCGTGACATTACTATTCTTTTTCGTCTTAAGACTGTGTTTCAAGATCGAAAATTTATTCGGCGCGCAGTTTGGTGAACTTGAGAAATGTATATAAATTTACATAAGAAACATTAGCACGAAGATCCAGCTTTGACCGGTTTAGCGCATTCTTAATTATTTAAAAACATCCATTTTTTTAATATTCCGTAAACAGAAAACTGCGGATTCGTAGAAATTATGGCATCGCAACGCCGATCCTTGCCGCGGACATCGCTGTGCGATCGGCCACGGCGATCGCGCCGTATACGGAGTTCCAGTTTTAATCGTCACGTCCCGAGAGCGTGTGCCGATATTAGGCCGTGTCGTTTTTTTCGCGAGCTGACGGTACGTCAATCGCCGCCTGACAAAGCGCGTTTACAAACTAAAGAAGTTGAAAATCGCAAATCGGGAGCGACCGAAGACTCGGAAATCGTCGACGCGAATCGCTCACCTTCCACGACGAAATAATGGTAAACTGGTTTACGAGCGTCGCGCGATAACGCCCACTATTGGATGATAATAATGAGCATTGTATTACGGGAGCATTTATATGAGGCTAAAGGCTTAAGGAGCGGAGCGGCGAAAATGGATCTTTCAATTAGAGGCGACAAGGCGAGGAACTCGATTAAAAAAATGTCAGGACTATCGGATTGGAGTCAATACGCGGAAATCAGGGCAAACGAATAACCGCGGAATCTGTTGATCAATTAAAGCGATTTATAGCTTCGTTAAAGCTTCGTCCAATTCGATCCAAAATCGGGATTTTTTACGGAGTAAAGTTATAAGGATCGCAATTACGTAATGGTTTCAGGAAGAAGGAAAACTTAATTTCCTTGATACATCGCGTAATGATCCTTATCTTTTTTAATAAAAACGATGAGCGAAAAAAAGAGTAACAAACGCAACGAAAGAGAAAACTAACAGATGGTGTAATAGATGGAATGGAAATCAAGTATACAATGAGACTATAATTAACGAGCCAAGGAGACGAGTAATCGTGGGGGGAAACATGACGATGCTTCTTTCCGACGGTGTTATTAATCATAAATAAAATGCGGAGAGCAAATGTCTAACGATAATAAATATTCCATATATGCAAATTTAAATCGCGTATCGACGCGCGATTCGCGAGAGACGGATTCGTATATTAATTTCCTCGTTGCTCTCGCGTCCCTCGGTAATTCGGCCGCAAATCCACCACTCGGCCACTCTATCGATCTCGCGAAAATTCGACACAATAGCCCCGATCTCCCCATCTCTCATTACGCAACGTTCGTAAATCGAGAATCGAAGCGGCGCTAACAGACATTCACGAGCTCGCGATCGAGTTGCCCAATTGTCCGAAGGAAATCGCGCGAGCTAATCGAACACCGAAAAGGGATATTGAGAACGTATTCGCGTCCTCGCTCTATCGGGGGCCGGCACGGCCATTTCAGGAACGTAACTAGCCAGCCGAACGTGTCCTCAAATCGCGACAAACGGTTCTCGCGTCGCTCGAGATCCCCCAAAAATTTTTGCACTTGAAACGAGATAAATGTATATTTGGGCGTTGGAGAGAGAGAGAGAGAGAGAAGACGCCGAGTGCAAAAGGTGCAAGCAAACGCGAACGGATCTGAAGATCCGACGTGAGCTTCTCTAACAAAAAAAAAGAAAAGGGAAAAATAGACGACGACCTCTAACCTTTCGACGCAATTCGTGGATTTCGATAGAAGTGCGCGCAATTTTTCATTACGTTGAAACAGGGGGGAGATAAATATAGTCTGTGAAATTTTTGCGCACCATTTTAAAGTAAATTCGTTGGCATTGCAATATCGATGCTCTTTCCCGATATTCTATTTTAGAAGAATGAGAAGAATGCTAGCGGCAGAATCCAATTTATTAAACAGATATAAATAATTAGTCGACGATGTCGACTAATTATTTATATCTGACACAAGGGAAATCGTTTTCCAGAAAGATCGTAATCCGATATTATCGTCGGAATCTAAAAATCAATCAAACACCCGATTGGTTTAATCGTATATAGATCGCATTCGATTCTTTCATATTTAAAAATAAGGAGAAATCGGAGCAGCGAATGATCGAGTATCAATCAAGCATTGTCTTTTCGAGACTCGGGATTTTGTTTCTAGACCGTGAAAATGACTTTCTGAAACCCGATGCGGAATCTCAGGTCTTCGATATTATAATTTTTAAGTTCATTCCGCGTACTTCTGGCGACAACTCTAGGAAACGAAGAAAGAAGGAAGACGACGTTTTGTCGACGCGGTCGCCGCTGCGGTGCTCACCTGTTTGCTGTCGGCGCCGCTGTTCGGCGGCGAGCTTTGACTGATCGAATCGGCGGCGCCAGCGGCAAAATTGGCCGGAGCAATCTCGATGTTCGAACTTTGCTCCGCGGCGATGACGGCGACGGCGGCGACGGCGACGGGGTCGTCGTCGTCGTCGCGATTGTTGTCGTTATTACTGTTGCTGTTGCTGCCACCGGTCGTCGACGCGGCGTTGACGTTCTCTACATCGATAATGACGTCGGCAGCAGCGGCGTCGGCGGCGGCACGATCGCTCTCGGCGATTTTGTCAGGAGCTACCGGTTCCTGACGGTGTTCCGGCCCTGGGGCCATCTTGATCGAGATTGACAGCGCGGTGTCCGCCGTGCTCATGGCTCCCTCGTCATCTCTCCCCTTCTCTTTATCCTTCAAGGGCCACCAAGCCTCGAAAGGGCCGTTCGCGTATTCTCGTCAACGATCCGTGCCGCATCGAAGACGCCGCATCGGTGACTCTCGGTTGGACAAGCACGCTTGGACGACGACAATGTCGATGACAGCGTCGATGACGACGTCGGTGACGACGTCGAGGTCGAATCCGGACCGGTTGCACCGACGCTTACGCGGGACTCTAAGTCTTTTGATCGTTTTAGTCGAATTACCTCGGTGAATTACAGAGATAACAATCGCGACCTGGAAAAGGATCAGCTCCGGGTGTTGATCAGATGTGAAAAGAACGAGCCGTCAATTTGGAAAGAAGCCGCGAATCTCGTTATTTTTAGAAATACTCAGGAAAGTCCTCAGGCTAGAGTATTCAGGTTAAAGTACTCAGGAAAATACTCAGGCTAGAAAAGAACGAGAGGTCCTTAATCGGAAAATCGAGATCCAAGGAAGGAATCTCGATCGAGAGACGACTTCCAAGGGCTATCTCGACACGCACACGATCTATGCAATCGGTGCAACGCGGTGCGGAGGTCTCTTCCGCGAGGTTTCTTCGCACTCGATTCCGCAGGCGCGCGTGCGACGGGAAAGATGGCCTCGTGGTTCCTCGCGACGATTGATCCTCCTCGAGAATCGAATCGCGGGGTTCCTCGCAGAGTCTCGTTCCGCTTTCCGTCCGCAAAACCGGCCGACACTCGCGCGGCCCCGTGGAGCGACGGCTCGGGGGACTCGACGATCGACCTCGCGCGAATTTGAGGTTAGCCACGGGTCGAGCGGGCTGTCAACTGTCGCGACGACACAGCTGTCCGTCGCGACGTCATCGATCGCGACGGGCTGGCGGAACGGCGTTTTCCTCCCTCGTCGCCAGGCAGAGATACCCGCGAGCAGGGAATTATCTTACATCACTCGTAGAATCGGCGTTCCTTCGCGAGGACGAAGCGGAGCGTCCGTTCGGGAGACAACTTACGTAAACGCGACACCGCTCTGGCGGTCACATGTCAAATTTGAACGATCGACGCGTCGCCAACGGGTGGATTCGACCGCGTGCCGTTTCTTTCGTCCTTCTCCTCTCCTCCTCCTCCTCCTCCACCGTCCACTCTCTTCCGGTAACGTCGCGCGATGGGGGTCCGGTGTCTCAAAAGTACAGATTTTTCGAGATCGGACGTGGCCCATTCGATGTCGCTGCCGCGCTCGTCGGCGTTTCCTCTCGAAAGTAGAAAGCCCGGCTGGACAGTACCATTTCTAAATACGACGACGACAACGACGACGGTGACGGCGCGTCGTCGCGCGGACACGGGCGCCCGATGATGCTTCCCGCGCGGCGAGAGTCGCGAGTAGGCGCGGCGTCGTCGAGGAACGGAAAACCGTCCAATTTTGGCGTTACGACGCGGCGATGTTGATAATCGCCGCCGCGGCGAGCACTCATCGATTCAAAATGGCCGCCGCTGCTGCGCAGGGCCGACGCGGATGCACGCACGCACGCACGCGTCCGTCCGCACGTACATACGGTACGCACGAAACGACTCGAAAAAGAGTCCATCCGCGAGGCTGTCGCGCGGATAAAACGCACACCTGCGACGCTCCCTCTTCACAGCCACGTACACACGGGCACAATGGTGCGCGCGCGCGCCCACACATACGGGACACGCACACACACACGCGCGAATCTCGCGCGTCGCTTATTTCCTTTGACTGCGCGGCATACGAAGAGGCTCGGCGAGCGAGTCGGTCATCGCCGCCCGGCGGCCGCGATCCGTCAACGCGACACACGACGGAGCTCACGGCACGAATGCCGTCGGCATGGTAGATGCCGTTCGCTCCCTCTCGGCGCGAAAGATCGCGCGGATCGAAAGAGAGAAAAACGGAGTGGACGAACACACGGACAGAGGGAATCTGCGAAGCGACGGTGCGCTCGTTGTCGATTGATCGTCGTTCGAGATCGGGCGCCGGGTTATCGATCGCGCGACATCGCCTCTTTCTGGAAACGACTCGTCCCCGAGCGAGATCGGCACCGAATCGGACGACGACGGTCGCGCGCGCGGCAGCCGCGACGAACGTTCGTCGCGATATTCGCGGCCGTGAAGCTTCGATTTCGCGGGACGGGAGGCGCACGGTGACGCGCGGATCCGAGGGCGAGAGACAGGCTCACCCCGAGGGAGCTCGCGGACACCCTCCACCGAGCGACGGCCGTCCGCACGCGCGCCAACGATTGTCACCGGGGGAAAACCGAGGGCGGACCGTCGCTTTACAACGGACTTTGCACATTCCCGTCGCGACACTATAAGAAACGGTATCCTCGCTTTTGCGCAGAGGAACGGCGGCGGACCAGCCGCTCGGCCTCCGAAAATGTCGTCTGGCGTGCAGCCGCGTGCCCGCCTGACGGAGTGCCCCCCGGTGCCATTCTCCTCGCTTTAGAAACGGGAAATTGAACTGACGAATCATTCTTTTATTCTTTTATGTAAAAAACTAGAAAGAATTTGAAGAATTTAAAGATTTAACAATATCGAACTTCGATCAATTTGTAGAATAACTCAAAATTTCACATTATTTAATTCGCCATTCCTCAATCAAATCTTTCCATGTTAAATAACAAAAAATTAATATTAATTCTTACCATCTATATTTCATTAATTCAACTAATTAAATAAAAATTAATGTTTGTAATAAACGTATATCCACATTAATAAAATTATTTGATAAATAAATCAAGATTTAATCAAAATTGTCCCAAGTTTGGAGAATGCAATGGCTGCGTTCAGCAGAAAAAGCAGCTTTGTAACTGTTATAAAATTCTCTAATTCTTTTTAATATGATTGATTTTTACTCAGGCTGCATCTCAATGCATAATCGATCATTAAGGAATCTTACGACGAACGGAGGTGCGCGTGGCGCGTGTGGGAGTAGCCACGGCCATGGGTTTTTGATCACGACCGTGCACGCGTCACCGCAGGTCGATACATCTCGAAGTCGCGCGAATACCGCTCGATGCCGACTTCGTTCTCGTTGCCGTCGCCTGCCAGCTGCATCGGGACGACGCCACGCGACGCGACGCTCGCGGGACAGAGAGAAAAAGAGAGAAAATCGCGCGTGTTGTTCACGATCGATTCACGATCTTACGGTCTCCGAACGAAGCAGCAATCCGCGGACACGTCTCGAGATAATCCCTGACACGGCCGTGTACCGGCCAGTTTTAGATAAGACATTATCTCGTAGATAGATATTCCCGCGGGAAGAATCCACGCTGGAGCACGCCGAAATGACGGAGTCGGAGAATATCTTTTTGTTCGTGCCCAATATTATCGGTAAGCTATTTTTCCTCGAGCGATAATCACACTGTGACAAGGCTGAACTATTTTGCATATACGCAGTATGACTGGGCACGTATCGATGCCCTCGAAGATCGAACGAGGCGCAGGTGGCTGGAAAATCGGATTTTCCCTCAACGAGTCGTAATTCGAAACTAATTCGGTCGATGAGACCTATCGTATGAATCAAGCGGCCGTGCGGCGCTTTTAAGGTTGCCTTTATTGATTGAGTCAGCGCGCTATTGTTTTATGCAACATTTATATCGGCCAGCCAATAAACTTTCCCCATGACACTTTCGAAGTAACTTCTATTTTGAACTTCTAGAAGCAATTTTCAATTGTTTTCCGATTGATCACATTCGTGTGCCAAGCATGAGAAAAATAGAAAATATAATTGTGAAAATATTTCCAACAGGTTTCGCCAGGGTGATTCTGGCATTGATTTCCTTCTACTTTATGCCTACCAACTATGTTGTTGCGTCATGGTGTTACGTGGTCAGTTCATTGCTGGATGCAGTAGACGGCCATGCGGCCAGATATTACAACCAAACTACCAAATTCGGTTCGATCTTGGATCAGCTGACGGATAGAATAGGCACGATGTGCCTCACGGTCACGTTATGCTTGTTCTATCCCGCCTATACCTTCTGGTTCCAATTGAGCATGGCTATCGACATAGCCTGCCACTGGATATATTTCCACACGTAAGAAATAATATGTATAATATATATTGCATTACATGTATAGCAATACATGCGATGCAATGTGGTAAAGCAAGGAATGTGATAATTACACGCTGTCGTCTTGTCGAAATACAGGACTCTTCTGCAAGGAAAGACCAGTCACAAGTTCATCGACATGTCTGAGAATCCAATCATGAGAATGTACTACACAAATCGCATGGTATTGTTTATCATGTGCGCTGGCAACGAAGCGTTCTACGCTGGTCTGTACCTATTGCACTTTACCGAAGGACCCATTTGTAAGTACCATTGTAATTTCACGTTTCTTCCTCATGCAAACACGATGGCGTATGACATTTTATTTTTGCAGTTGCCGGTATAGGTCTGTACAGATTAATAGTGTACCTGAGCGCCCCGATAGCACTTGTCAAAGCCGCTATCTCCCTATTGCACGGATACGTGTCGTGCATCAATCTCAGCATCATTGACGTGAAAGAACGTCAGGAGCGGCTTAAAGTGAATTAAATCTCTCGATCTCTCAACACGCTATTTGCTAGTCAACTTGAATGTGATCTACAAATCTTCCTATTCTGTAAATTGGCGCACGCATGTTTACATATTTCCATATATATATATTTTCAAGAAGCAGAAAGAATGTATTTAAAGATGCGTGGTCAAAAGATATCTCTGTTTGAGTTGTAGACCTATCCTATAACTTTTATTGGCAGTGCCGTTATCGCTATATTGTTATTGCCCAAGTATATGTAATAAAAAAGCTATGTAACAATGTAATGATGACGTTGGTCAAAAGAGTTACAGAATAAGTCTATTAGACGATGCATAAGAAAATCTCTAAAAAGCCTGAAGATAAACGGCCAAATCCTTTATTCGTTAGAATGTATGTGAAATCTATACTTTTGTGAAAAAGGAGAGGAATTTATTTTTAAGGTATTATACTATATTATATAACAGCAACAATGACCAAAATACTTTATCAATTATTATCAATGTAGCATTATGTTTCATAGAATTATCGTTTAGCATATGGCATTTATTATTAGAACAGTGAATTATTGATGTTCTAATCTTTAGGATCTTTGATATATAGAAATTACAGATTCCAATGTATCAACAATCTCTGTATTTTTTCATATTTTTCCAATAGACAGATCTTAGAAGACTTAACATATTCTTCGTGTAGCCAATGTATGTAGCAAGAATGATTTCAATGTATCACAATGTGTTGAATAAAACAATTTTAAGATCTCTGCTTGGAAAAAAAATTTATTGCACCGTGAACATCAAAATCAAAGTTGATTTTATAACTCACATGAGAATGAGCTATAGTTGCATGAACATTTATACATCAGCTCCGTTCAATTTGCAACATATGGTAAATATAAACAAAGAAACTATACGCAGTGCATCTCTTCATTTTCTTCAACCAAATTCATTTGGTTTAACAAAATTAAATTTTGCAAAATACAAATTCAAAATAAAAGATATATTACCAATACATCAAGCATGAATAGGAAGGTATTGTTCTCAATTTGATGTAAGGGAAGGAATAAAGGAAAATGTGTAGAATGGTTATATCGCGAAGAATTAATTCGACATATTATCGCACTCGCATGAAGAGCCTGGCGACGATGTCGCCGCAGGGACAATGACTACACCGTAATCGAGGCACCTGTACGTAAGCAGGCACAAAAACATGTTAATTATAAAACGTGACAGATAGTTTCGTACACGCGCGAGACACCGGGCGCGCGTCACGTACGCGTAAGGCGACGGACGGGGACAAAAGGAAATTCGACACCCCGCGCGACGACACCGCGCGATGATACAGCGGATGGCTCCGGGCAAGGAGGAACGAACGTACTAACCTCAAACGCCTCGCTCCCCCGACGTGACCAGTCATAATTTCGGCGCCATATTATCACTTCAAACACTCGCGCATATCGGGGAAAGTTCACGAGCTCCGTCGGGGCACCTTCTTCTTATCGCCGGGACACCATCAAGGGCGAGCGCCGCGGCGCAAGGTTCGCGGGGACGCTGCAGAGAGTGTTGGTCAACGAACGTCGGACGTTTCGGACGCGGCCGCGGCACGCGTAGCAAAGTACAATATTTATAAAAACAGATGAGGATCCAGCACCGGCGCTCGTCGAGGCGGCGCGATTCAGCAGCGAGACGGCAGCGCCACCATCACCGCCGCCGCTAGCGACAACAACCGCCACCGCTACCGCCCCGCCGGTTCCACGTCCCTTCGCGACGTTCAAATCTGCGGATAACCACCGCATCCTGTTACCGAACGCCTCTAATCGACGCGATAAAGCCGAACGCGATGAGCACGACTCGCGATTATTTCACGCTTCGTCACGCGATAAATGTATCAAAAAAAAAAAAAATTACTCTCATCTGATAATTCTTAAGTCTTCGAATGACGAACGAGCGAAAATAACGAGCTTCTCGTGAATCAACATTTTTCTTTTCTTTTTTACAAAAAAAAACTTTACTAAATTTTTGAATGAATTTAAATTGGATAGAATTCGATGCTATTCTCCTTATTCTCGCAATACGACGACAAGCTGTTCGCTAAAATTCAAATCTGCCCTTGAAGGATATACCAACTTCAGGTTTCCTTGGGTGTCAACTACTTTGACTTGTTCAACTATTAAATTGTTACACTTGTTCGTATCCTTCGGTTCCGCGGAATCGGTGAGACCTAAGACTATCAATTCTTTCAGGAATTGATCCAAAACGTTCCTAATGAAAAATACAATGTGTCAGAAATGATCTTTTCCTACTGTTAAAAAAGATCGAGATATATCGTTTCAACAATTTTATTCGCAAATTGGAACCTCACCTGCAAATTGTGTAAGATAAAGCACTCGTTACTTCCACGAGCATCGCTTGGGTGGATGAAGACATTTTTGTTATGTCACTGTTTGTGATGGGTGGAAACGAAATAACCTGCTGCGACTGATCCAACAGACATGGGAATAAAGTTTTGCCTTCCAACAGATATAAATACTTGTGTATTCCTGAATACACGTTCCGCTTCTTCTCTTTACGTAGATTCTCAGCTTCCGTTTGCAACTTCTGAAATAGATCCGCACCTGTGTACATCTTGCTATGCATTAGAGGCTTTATTTTCAATTCTGTGGGTAGCTTCGCCGTATACGTGAGATCACCTGTAATAAAATGCGTCTCAGTAAAATATTAATACAAAAAATATTATTCTTGTTAAATAATCCCCATATTTACCCGGTGCAATGAGTTTCAAATCATGAGTTGCTATTGTAGCCGCATTCCTTTTCTCGCATATCCCATCGTGTAAGCGTGTCTGCAGCTGAATGAACATTTTGAAATTTTCCTCCGTGAAGCTTATATTCTTCACAATGCACGCGGCTATGTAAGGCCTGATACTTTTCACGTCTTCCGTAATTTTTATCACCGGCGTATCGTTTGCTACTTTCAAGACTTTCAATTTATGTGCCAAACTGTCCATTGTACTTTCACTTTCTGAGATTTTCTGGCCCTTCTTTCCTCTCTTCGACGTATTAGTTTCCGTCGTGGATAATTCACTCCTTGGGCAGTGCGACTTCACGTAATCCAATATTTGCTTGGTGGTACATTGATTAATCAATTTTGTTAGCCTCCTATCTGACAATTTATTCCCTTTCAAATACACCTCCTTCAGCTTGCTACAATCTGCTAATTCACTTGGTACAACTGCGTGTTATAATACAATTATATATTACTTATCTTTGATTGTTTGACGATACTTAAAAACATTCAAGAAAGACAACTCAACGAGAAACATACATATGGTACGGAAATAAAGTTGCATTACCAGAAATTAAGTTATCTGCCATATTTAAGACCTTCAATCCTTGCAATCGGTTTATAGCAATTGGAATTTCCGTTATTTGATTCCCGTTGACGTGAATCTCAGACAAATGTACGAGTTCTGTGTAACAAACGTCGGGAAAGGCTTCGAGCCGATTGTTCGATAGATCTAGGATGCTCAATTTTATGCACGAACTTTGCGACGGTATGTTTCGTAGAAGATTCGAGGCAAGATTTATCGTGCTCAGATGAGGATGGTTACCGAGTTCCTTCGGGAAATAGGTCAACTTGTTCCTCGAGCAATCGAGCACCTTCAGCTTGGCTAGGTTAGCGATCGCGCTCGGTAGCTCGGCGATCTCGTTCGAGTGCAGCACCAAGGTCGTAAGATTCGTCAGCTTCTCGATTTCGTCCGGCATCTCCCGAAGACACGTATGCGTTATGCTGAGATAATTCAAATTGTGAAGGTTAAACAGGTTCTTATCCAGGCCGGACGTTTCGATCAGTTTGGACACCGACGTGCCCGACAGCACCAATTCGTGCCTGTTTTTTTCGGCCGCCTGTCTGACGATCTCCCATGAATCCTCGAGCGTCATTGTAGCAGCCACCGAGTTTCCTTGTTCGAAATTATCTTTCATTCACCCTCCTGCAATGTAAACAATATATCACAACGAGGAACGTTTTAAGGTTATATTTGTCGAGCTGCTTATCGATCGATTAATCGATTCTCGGTCGAAAGTCGATCGTCCTCTCGACTTTTTTCAACTTGATCTGCAATAAACTTATGAAATACTATTTTAACATAGATATACTTAATTTTGTATTGTTTGATATGTGGAAAGAAAGATTCGATTAAAGACTATGAATTGTATAGCTCGAAATTTTGCTTTAAGCAATTTTAACGATCGATTAATTAATGATTAATTTATCAAGCTATACTCGTACTATTTTTAACATGAGTAGACCCATTATTGTTTAATTTATTGAAGGGAGATTAAAGGATAAGAGAGATTAAAGAATAAGAGATTAAATATTTAAATATTTTACAGTAAGCAATTCTATATTAATTGCTAATTAAATTAATCAGAGTTTGTTCGAGGTCACTGTGATGATAGAAATGGCAGATTTCTTAATTGATCCTAATTAACAGATATGTATTTTATTGAACACTAAACTAATTACATAAGAGAAGTTCAAGTTGTATAAAAATATATTTTATGTGTGTGACATTAATTAAAGTATTAAAATACTAAAAATATCTATATGATTTCAGTTTTATTTCTGTCGTATCTATTTCTAAAAATGCCATATAAACGCAAACCCCGGAAATACGACCTGTATGTAAATGGCGCGCGGCCGGGATTGATTTATTTTTTTCGAACAAAAACCACTCGTGTAATAGAAAGGGGAACCTAAGTTCTAACATTTGCATGCGTTAGATATATTTTAAACTGGTTTTAGATAACGCGCAGTAGAATTTTCGTAACACAGCTTTTAGTCTTCTATTATCTGTACGCTGGTTAAACTCTGCGATATTCGTAGGTCGCAATTGGTCGCATTTGTAATCAGTCGAATAATAAATGGTGTTTTTCCCGCTATTTCTTGTACACGGTAAAAACCCAGCGGTGTCGACGTCTCCTCGCGAAAATTTTATCCGCGAACTCGCTATATGTACTTTTAAAATTAGATCCCGCTTTCTGAGATCTAATTAAGGTTTAATTAAGTCTGATTTCTCAAAAACTCTTAGATTTTAATTAGAAAAATTTATGAAGCTTTAGACGAGAAATAGGACGTTTTGTAAACACGATCATGAACAGAAAATTCAAATTTCATTCATTCTCCATAACATTTTTCTAAAGTTCCTTCTGCTTTTTATTTTATATTAAAATCACATTCTCTTGAAACGTTTTAATCTATGCTTCATCTTTGCATTTAAAGAGTGTAAATATTTAAAATGTTTCAAGCGTTTCGTTCAAGTTTCTTAAATCAAATAAACGTTTTAAGTAATGTATCATAATGATAAGTAATATCAAAACGGGCAACAAAAGTCGACCTTGGCTATTTGCTGTCATACGCCGAGGTTCTTCGATGACAAATATTTGCTCGGCAAGATTTGCATGTGAATGACTGGAGATATTAATCCCGCCATTCTATGTGATAGTAACACCGTTCTCCCATTATGCAGATGTACTTGACGCATCAATGACCGTCTGAACGGAGGGTCACTTCCGCAGGGAAGCGCGTATCTCGCACTTCTAAAATTTTTTTACCTTTTACTCCTTAGCATATGCAAACAAATATGAATGTCCATAGACGCCGCATTTAAATTCTCCAATCGCAATTTATTCTCTAAAATTGTTTCGACTATATAAAAATTTTTACAAAATTTATTTTAAAAGAGCCAGAAAATATTTACACACAATTTTTTTATGACGCTTAAGTCAATTCCTAATTAATTCTTCTAAACTGATTGATTACTAATTATTTCCAGATTAAAATAATTGCGTTTCTCTGTGAGAAAATACAAGTGAGTAATCCAATATCTTCTGGAGTCGAATGTTAACAATGTCGACTCAATCTACGTATGTCATCGAGATTACGAAAGAGGTACTATGAATTCGGCCTCCTCTAGAGTAATCGCCGTGTCAAAAGGATTAATGACTCACACGCAAAACAACGTTCTCAGGGTCTTGATGTCGCGCCTTCGAGGTATCGGAGAGATACCAGGCACAAATCTGAGCTCGCCATCACCCAAAGTCCACGGTTATCAACGGATGACCCCGATCACTTCCGGAACCGCTTCCTACGAGCACATCCGTACGGGTGGGGCACAGATTTTTTTTTCGATGTGGCGTATAAAAACGAGAACGACCCGAGTGGTTACGTATTATTGTATTTGCGCTCGCGAGATTGTGAACTCGTAGAGGTATCTAGAGGTACCTAGACGCGGTACCTCTCTCCGTGATTCGATTGAACGTCGATCATGCCGTGTCGACTGTTAGCCACCCTCGCGTGGACGCTCCTCGCCTTGACGACGTTAACGTCGGCGTGGCCGATCTTTCGTCGTCGGGATGTCTTCGACAACGCCGTGGACAGCCCCGGCGGACTGATCGCTCACTTGCGGAATTTTGGCGGTTCGCTCTACGGATTCCCGAGCAATGAAACCGGATTGAAGGTGGCACAGTGGCGCGAGGATATGGACGTTAACCCGGAGGAACTGGGCGAGTACGCGGAGGGAGACATTCTGTTTCCGCCGAGCATCGGAAGAAACGCTCTCGCGGCAGTTTCCGCCCGGTGGCCCAACGGCATCATTCCCTTCATAATTACCCCTTACTTCAGTGAGTAACTTCGAGATACCCTATTCGACGATTCTCTTTTTTCATTTTCGAAATTGGGTGGATGCAATATATCATATCAAAATGCAGTAGCAAGTAATGCATTTATTATTATTAAACTTTTTTTTTATTATTTTGTTTAATGAAATTATTTTAATGAAATTATTTTAATAAAATTTGTAAATTATTTTGTTTAATGAATACGAGTGTTAATTGAACATTCAGATAATTAAATATTTAAATACTCATCCTCTAGCAGCATTCAGATTTTGACTTTCACTTTTATCGCTTAAAACCGCTATATTTTCGTTCTTTCATGAAATACCTATCACAGATGCGCAGCAGCGGAAAATTATATACGACGCAATGGACGACTATCACAAGTACACGTGCATCAGATTTAAGCCGTACACGGGCGAGGAAAGCGATTACATCAGAATCACGGCCGGTAACACTGGATGCTGGAGCAGCGTGGGCAGGATTGGCGGCCGACAGGACGTAAATTTTCAGGTTCCCGGTTGCCTGACGCAGAAGGGCACAGTGATACACGAGCTGATGCACGCTGTCGGCTTTTTGCACGAGCACAGCAGATACGAGCGGGACGATTACGTGGACATTCTGTGGGACAATATCTCGAACGGTGTGTGTCTCGCGTCCCACTCACAAACGATAAAGCTGTCTGAAAGAAAATATAATCCCAAGGTCTAATGTTCTATTGACATACTTGACATCACTCTAATTCTTTATCGTAATTGCTTTTATTTTTTTAAGGTTGAAAATTTTGAAGATCGATTACTTTTTGATGAAAATTTAATTGAAGACAATTTTGTCTGTTATTTAATATTATTTCATATTAATTGACCTTTCTACTGATTTAAATAATGTGCTCTTTTATTTGGCAATGTTTTTTTTACTTATATGATTTTTGAGAGATTTTTTTTATTGTTTGTAGCATGACAATTTAGTATTAATGCCTTGATACCAATGCTTTCAATATTACAAATACGAGCGACTCTGTATCGTAAAAGTTATCGTCTCAATAACCGGCCCAAGTTATCTCTTTTGCATTATGAAATTCCATTTTTATCATGTGCATTATGTATATAGGTCACGCGCACAATTTTAATAAAGCCCCCCCGGAGATCACCTATGCCTTCGGCGTCGGTTACGATTATGGTAGCGTGATGCACTACTCATCGACGGCGTTCTCCAAGAACAATCAATTAAAAACCATCGTGCCCAAAGTAAGCGATTTTTAATAACATTTTTATATTTGTCTTCTACGTGCTTTATTATTAATTATATTACTCAAATGATTTGATCGCTGAACGGAATTTACGCAGACATGGCATTGAATTCGCCAGTTAAAAAAGAAAGTACATCTTGCGAGTTTGCGAATCGCAAGAACTATATCATATTGTATATTACATAAATATCTATATGTTTGTAAATATCTATATGTGGCAGAGACAACTGGACAGTGGCATTTTGGATCTTATTAGCGGAATCTTCCTGGGTAACAACGAGTTAAAGCTCGGTCAGAGGGAGGGTTTCAGCAAGAAAGACATTCTGAAAATCAGAAGAATGTACAGATGCGGCAGGAGTACTGACATAGTCAGTTACGTCGACGATCAGTACTGATGATGAACAGTGGTGATTTAACGTCTTTGCATGTGTTAATACAAAAAAAAAAACAATTCTTGATTAATGTTAATTGATAAGAATTTTTGCGTAATGAGAAAGAAAGAAACATCTAGTCTTAGTCGTGCAAAGGTACGAAGAATGTCTTTTTAAAAGACGATATGTGAACTGCAAGTACGAACAGTATTATTATATAATTATTATCATATATTTTAATATTATGAATGTACCTATCTTATGTATAAAGTTACATACATATAATACATAAATCATCTTTCTTACTGAATTTCTTATCTTCTTCGTTAATCAAATATTGATTGAGTATCAAAATTTATAAATAAAAGTAAAACATACGAAATTTTTGATTAATGAAGAGAACGTTACGTAATTCCTAACGAAACATTCAAACAGATAAGACATCGCGATAAAATATTTATTACTCGTATATCATCTTACAATTCATAGGAAATTACATAATGTATTTTTACAATATAATAACAAAGCCTCTAACACGAAACTAATTTGCAGATATGAAATTGTAAGAACAAATATATAAATCTCAAAAATAAATGTTGAAAATTATGATGTCTGTAAATACGATTGCGCGCAATTATAATAAATTTTTTAATCCTATTTAAAAGAATCAAGACAGTCAACAAAATCAAGTATATAATGTTAAAACCGATGAAGTCGTTTAATTAAATACTTAACTCGAATCAATCAATTTTATTGATAAAATTACTCACATCTGTAGCATTGATAAAAAGATACAAAAAATGAAAGGATTATCAGCAGTTATTGTTAGCAATTTATATTATCGGATGGCATAGTTTGTATTATCTCCTATATGATGTTCGTATTGGTTGTTCGAATTTAACGTAGAAAAAGGGGGCAAAAAAATTTTTTAGATAAAATATATAAAAAGAGAAATGCTTTATATTACCGCGTTCGCTTTCGTCGTCATCATAGTTAAATCAGTAACTTGATGTAATTTGATCATGTTGTGTCGATCATCAACATGGATGCTTATCGTCCTTACAACATTTGTGTCGGCAGTGCCAATCTCTAACGTAAAAAATGTCTTAGAATCGGCTTTGACGATTCCGGACAACGAATCAGGAGTTAAGGTATCGCAATGGACCGAAGACATGAACGTGAATCCCGAAGAAATAGGAAACTATTTGGAGGGAGATATCATGATCACGAAAGACACTTTAAACGGTGTGAAAAACAAAAAGCTTCGTTGGCCTAATGGCGTTATTCCCTACGTAATTAAGGGTAACTTTAGTAAGTATCTTGAAAGTTCAGTCATTTTCCTACAATTTGTTCATCAGAATCAATTATTCCACAATATATTATATTTGCGGAAAAGATCAAATTCAATTCTTTATTAAATTTAAATTCATTGTGTTTTTATTGTGTTCAAAATTTCATTATTTATTATTTGTTTTTTAATTTTGTATCGTAGATAACTCACAGTTAAATCTTATATATGAGGCAATAAAAGAATATGAGAAGTATACATGTATTCAGCTTAAACCGAGAACGAATGAAATAGATTATATCAAAATTATTAGCAATAATACTGGATGTTGGAGCCACGTTGGCAAAGTTGGTGGTGAACAAGAAATAAATCTACAAATTCCTGGTTGTGTAACAAGGAAAGGTACCGTAATACATGAAATCATGCACGCTACTGGCTTTTGGCATGAGCACAGCAGAGATAACCGAGATGATTACATAATTATCAATTGGAATAATATTCAACAAAGTACGTATTCGCAATTCATTTAAATAATAAAAAATTTTAAATAAGAATTAATTTCTTTTAATAAATATTCAAAGCTTGCAAATATCTTGCTTTGTCATTCATTAATATTTAATATTAATAAATTTTACATTTAATATATCAAGAAAATCGTGTATGTCATTTTTTTCAAGCTGATAATTTTTCCATCTATCTGCAGTTTGATTCTAGTAAAAATTTCTAGAAATTTTCTTTACGATCTAAGAACTATTAATTTTTTACATTAACAAATGACTTTTTATATATAAATATAACACTTAATAGTAAACGCTGTAATAATTAATTAAGATTATTTTGCAAAGCTGCATTATAAACATTTAATTCTCTTTATCTTTATATCTTATAGCAAAAACGCATAATTTCGATAAACTTTTCCCAAATGTCACCAAGGATTATGGTATTCCTTACGATTATGGCAGCGTGATGCACTATTCAGCATACGCGTTCGCCATAGATGACAAAATAAAAACTATCCAAACAAGAGTAAATAATAATTATATTTATAAATATTCTTTACATAATTCCAAACAAGAGTAAATAATAATTATATTTATAAATATTCTTTACATAATTTGTCCGCGCACGTTAATTATATTGTTAGACACTGTGACATTGTGATCTTATTGTTGGATTTTTCAGGATCCAAATGCAGTAATCGGTCAGAGACAGGGTTTTAGCAAGTCAGATTATCAGAAGATCAACAAAATGTATAAATGTATGGATAAAATATCGGCAGCTTTTTGTTAGAGATCAACATTGATAAATGAATTTTGTTAATATTTTTGTGCATTAACAAAAAACTGTAAATTCGAAACATTTAATAAAAAACAAGAAATTTATTATGTATTAGAGAGGAGAAGAATATTTAATACTATATATAAAACACAGATAATATTTTTTTGCATCTTTTCTTAATATTAATTAATATAATTAATTAATATAATTAGTATTTTTATGTTAATATAATCATGATTATAATATAAAAAATGTACGTGTGTACGTTTAATGTATTATGTATTATAATATTAATTATTGCTTTTAAAATTACGTATGTACAAATATATTTTTTATGCTTTTTCTTATCAAAAGTTTTTTATCAAAAAACTTTCTCATTCATATCTTCTTAATTAATAACTATATGTTAATTGATTCTTGAAAGTTTTTAAAATTAAAATTAAGAAAAATGTTGGAATTTTCATTTAAAAGGAAATTGTATCTCAACTGATGATTTCAAAGGAGATATGAGGTATCTCACGGAAATATTCTTTATTTGTACATCATTACGAGTGATTCGTAGAATACACTTCGGCAATGTACTATTTACAGTATAACGAAGTTTCTTACTCTATTTTATTTTCTGTGGAAATGCAGAGGAAGATCGCAATCAGGTAATTTACTCATTAACTTGAAAGGTACAAGAAAAATTATCACGAAACTAACTTAAATGTACAATACATTATGTGTGTGAAGAATGTGTGTAAAATAAACTTTGAATTAGGAAAAAATGTAACATGAGATTTTCCAATAATATAAAAATCCAATATTATAAAAATCTTGTTAAAGAATTCGATACATTAGCTGAATTGACTTACAAAAACATTTCTTAATAATACATCAAATATTTCTTAATTAAACTGATTAATTAACAAAATTTTACAAAATTGTCAAGGGAATGTGTTATTTAAAATTTTATATTTCTCATCTACGGATTTAAAGTAACACAACAATTCCTATAAGAGAATTATATGCACGCATAGAGCTTGCTGGTTTTTGGAACAAGAAAATATTCGTGCGTATGCATGCACGCACGCGCATATTCCATTTAATTTTATATAAAATATATATTTTTTCAATTTCTTACATAAATATTCTACGTTTTCTAAGCTCCTTTACGATTTCTTTTAGTTATTTATCTGTGTGGAAAACACAATGTCTTTAATGAATGGTAATAAAACAGTGCAATCAAATCGTTTGATTAAACAATTTCGAATCAACCGGTCCAGGTCTTCCTAATAAAGTCTGCCGCTCTTTCACCTGTAACATGTACGTATATAGATATAAAGAAAAAAGAGAAACATAAAAAGATTTACATACCGATCATGATCGCCGGCGCGTTCGTGTTGCCAGACGTCACCCTTGGCATAATGCTTGTGTCGGCTACTCTTACACCTCGCACCCCTCTGACTCGTAATTGATTGTCAACCACGGCCAGTGGATCGTCTGGCGGTCCCATTTTACAGGATCCAGCCTGATGATTCTCGGGCGAAGTGTCATGACGAACCGCACACTCCCAGTAAGCGTCGCAGCCGAATTTGAGATGCTCGCAGTTCTTCACGGGAGTTCGGTCCAGCTCGAAACCATACCTAAAAAGGATTTCGTGCAATCCGCGTTATAGAATGAGACTAAATCAAGATTTTTAAGTCATCTTTGTTTATAAAAAAGTAATCGAAGTTAAAATAAGAGATCAAAGTATGGTATTTGTTTGTATAAAGCTTATTTCAGACGTTCTATAATTGCATCAGAATTCAGAATATAATTCTATCTATATATTGTTTGGTTTATAACACAAAGAACATTTGAAAAATTAAAATGCACAGTGATATAAAATATACAATATAATGTACATGATAAGTTACAATAAATAAAATTATGAACAGAATTTTATCCTAAAATCTAATGTAAAGTAATAAATCTAAAATGGATTTAAAAGTAAGAGTTTGCAAGAAATATGGAAATAATAGCAAAAACAAGAAGACACATTCTGGAATTCTCATCTTTTAAAAGTAATATAGCATCTGCATTCACTCTTTATTTTCATCCATGAGAAAACCGTTGAGAATTGAAAGTTCATACTTTTTGAGTGCCTGGGTCTCCGATAATTTGATGCTGAACTTAACGGCTTCTACGAGAGCGGCCACATCGTCGGGATGAGTCAGGTATTTGGGGTAGATCAGCGGCTTTGAAAGAGGATCGTTGTTTCGTAAGCGTAGATAACCGCGACTTTTCGGATGCAGGATAGTCGGGATGACGTAGATGCTGCGGTTTGTGCCCTTTTTCTCGCCCACCATACCGGTCTCCGCGCAATCGGCCAGGTAACCGCCGAAGATTAGCTGCACGTCGGGGTGATCCTCCCTCGGATCCGCATACTTAGTATTTATCATTGCCGTTACCTCGGATATTCCTTGATCAATGCAATAATAAATATATTCTGACCAATTCCGTTTCCAAAGATTTAATTTTATGTATTAATAATTGTAAATAATTTTCTGTATGCGTGTAGAACAATTACAGTCAATTATTAAGGATCTCATATCGTTAAAAAGAATATTTTACAGCCGAATATTTATTTTACAATAATTGAAACGACAATCAGTCCGCTATAATTTTTTACGAATTTGTATTTTAAAATAATCCATGACTTTCAAAATCAATCATTGATTAATGAATGAAAAATTCTAATCCCAATCTATTAATCTGATCCACAGTTTATTCAATTTCGCTGTCAAGTAAAATTCGACATCAATGTTTCGAGCCGATCAATATGCAATCGACGTTTTTGCAACACGATTCATCTGTATTGTTACCCTTATGTAATTTAATCGAGCTTCGTCGCATAACTGATCCGCATAGCCGAAGAGAAGTGATTCTGCGAGCTGTATTTAGTGAGAGAACTGTGCCCCATTATAACATCCCGCCACGCCAGCGGCATTTTGTACGAGGAGGCGAGAGACGCGATTCTCAGACGTGAAGGAGTTCAGCCCCGAAGGTGAGGCTCGTTAAAAACCAGCACAGCTCGGGGCTACCGATCGTGCTGTACTGGATTCCTTAAAAAGCGCTCTGGGTTATGATCGAGTTAGTCTCGTGAAAGGGATAAGTTACGGATATAACACACGCGACGGAGTATCTACGTATCTACATAAATTCCCGAGCAATTTACTTACGGGCGAATTCCCGACGCGAAACTATGCGCTCGCTTCAATTTCAACGGCTACTTTCCTGCCTTCGATTAAGGATCGATACGAGTAAAATGCTAAGTTGATGCCGTTCGATCGGAATTGTCTATATATGCAACTGAATGCGTTAATTAGACGATCGCGCATAAAAGACGAAATATGTGACGGACCAGTTTTGAACGAACTATCTCGTGCGTATCTTTTTTCGTTTTTTTCTTTTATCAAACATAGTAAATACGAATATTTTTATAGTTGTACCACTATAGTGAGCACATAAATAAAGTCGTTTTTAATTGCAACTTACTATGCGATGTAATTTAGCCCATAATATAATGGCAATGCAAATGTAATTTGTAGAAAGGTAAACGGTAGTTAGCGCGGATGAATTAATGTTAATTTATGAGAGAAGATTAATGTAAATATTAGATTAATGTATCAATTTTAAGTATCATCTTAAGTATCATCACTGATAATCATAAATTATCATTTAAATTAATAATATTGCAGTGAGAGAAGTTATTAGCTGTTGACATATTTAAAAGTTACGTCAGATAATTGCTTCTCACGGCGTTAAGTTATTAGCTTATAATGTTACTAATATTTCTATACGCGTTTCGTTCTTTTATTATTGTGTTTCTCAGCCCCGTTGTTAAACTTTCTTCTTCGGATCATAAAACAACGCTTGAGAAATATAATACTCGAGCGTAACGCCGATAATGTATAGAATGTACGTGAAATAACCGCATGGAACGAGGATCATCGGATAATTCGCATTGACAAATCGTAAGAAAAGAGTCACGACAATCGCAAGGCGATGAACGGCTTTAAGTCGGCCCGCAATTCGGATGATGGTAAATAGATCTATCGATCGGGATAAGTCACGTAATCATGGATCGATAGAACCACGAACGTGACCATTGTGCAATGATACACTTTCACTGCTTGTGGCACGAAGCCCGTGAATTAACGCTCCGAAATGCAACATCCTTCGACATGGTAAACAGGAAGAAACAGACTAGTACTTTAACACGATCGCGTTGCCCCGATCAATGAAATTGCAACTTTAGCAGGTCTCGATCTCAAGTCTCGAGTTCTAACAACGCGAGACAATGATGATTTATACTTGTTGACGAAAAATACTGGTAGAATAGCTGGCGGTCTCTCCGAGTTGATGTTTTCTCCGAGAGTCACGCTAAATCTTATGTATTTTTCAAGAAATGAAATACTTGTTTTAAAAATGATATATACGAATAATTAATCAAAATTTAATGAAATATAAAACGAAAATGCAACGAATGGTTTCAATGAAAAACGCTAAACGTTAAACGCTAATGCAATTAGATATTCGTTATGTCCTATTTAATGTTTCGGATACACTCGACTTATATACTCTATTACTTTGTACATTCTTACGCAACAATTAATTTCTCAACAGTATTTTTTATGTTTTTGATTTTTATGTTTAACAATTCCTTTCTTTCCATGATTTCTACTTGTTACATATAATATTTTTTATGTATATATATATGCGCGCGTTCTTTTATCTTTTTATGTGTTATCTTGGCTTTTTAGATACATATCTTTTTATTTCTCGTTTCATTTTTATACAATTGAAAATTTTTCAAATAAACGTTTAGAACAATCTGTCTTACCTGTGCCAGACATCAGGCCATCCCTGAAGAGCAAATATTCCATAGCGGTTGCCCAATTGAGAGGAGTGGTATCAGTATCGTTGATAGTGAAGGTCAGCGTATAGGCGACGTGATTGTGAAGATTCTTGCCGACACCCGGAAGATCGCGAACAACTGGCACACCTACAGCATTGAGTTCCTCTCGAGGCCCTATGCCGCTGTTCAAAAGGATTTGCGGCGAGTTAACGGCACCTAAACGGCACACGACGATTGCATTGCGGAGATTTGTACGCACATTTCTAGTAACGTTAAGTGTACGATAAATTGTATATAGAATTTGCTACTGGATAATATATTATAAACGTAAAAGATAAATGCTTTTATTTAATTAAACGTTTATGAAATCAATTTGTAAAGATTTGAAAATGGAAAAATTATTTCATCATCTACTGTAAAGTTTTATTTAATTTTATTATCTATTGTAATGTTTTTGAAGATAAGGAATTTATCGATGTGTATCTATCGTTTATTGCAGTCTAGTACTCCCAAGGACGTCGCAAAGTGCGCAATCTGTATTGTTCGAAAGAAATCGATCACTATCCCTCGAGAGAATTTGCAGAAGATGAGTAATTAAGACTCTGTGTGAGTGTGTGTTCAGAGCGCGTGGTTCTAAACACAGATATTTCTATATATACGACAGCCTTGACATGAATAGGAATGTAGTTGCGCCTCTTCAGCTTTCCTCCTCGTCAGAGATGAGACAGAATCCAATGTACCAGAGCACTCGAGAAAGGCGAAACGTCCACAGAGGTTTTCCCGACTCACACCGGTTTAAATTACTAATGCTGACCGACGAAACGTTTGTTATCCCAATTAATCAGTGGAATTACCTCCGCTCACGACCACCTCCTTTGCCACCGACACTTGTTTCGTCATTCCGTCGTGGACAAACTCGACGCCGACCGCTCTGTCATTCTCGTCGAAAAGGATCTTCGTCGCCGTCGAATTCAACATTATGTGAAGATTCGGACGATTTCGAGCGGGACGCAAGAAGGCACGCGCCGTGGAGAGTCGCGAACCATTCCTAGATGTGGTCTGCGCTATGGCGAACCCGGTGTGGGTCCGTCCGTTCAGATCTACCGTGTCGTATCCTGATGTAGATAGAAGTAATTGGGAAAGAGTGAGACGAAAGCAATTTTTCTTATCTCTTTGATTAGTCCTGATAAATTTAGACGTAAATATCAATATTGTGTGATCGCTCGAGTCTTGCACATACCCAGCTCCTTTCCAGCCTCCAGGAGAGCGAAACTCAACGGCGGGTGATAAGGAAATTGCATGACTGTGAGTGGCCCACCGACCCCGTGATAGCCGTAATCCATATTGTTCACTTGCTGATTATCCTCGCTCCGTATAAAATACGGTAGAACATCGCGATAGGCCCAGCCGACATTGCCGAGCCTGGCCCAATCGTCGTAATCCTTGCGCGATCCTCTCATGTACGTCATCCCGTTCATGACGCTCGTACCGCCAAGAACCTACGGATATGTTTTATGTTATCCATTTTACATTATAGTTTCATATGGATGGTTCTATAGAAGTACTTTTGACAAAGAAAAATTTGCTAATTTTAAATTAAAACTAGTAAATTTAATATATATTTTAACAATTTACTAGATTGGAAAATTCATTAATTCTATGGTTATATAAAGATACCTTATTCTTTTTAAATGAAAACATTGTACTATTGGCATATACTTTCAATCGTGATATAAGTCAAGACTTTAATTGGAATTGGATGAGACGAACTAGTGGAAGATTGGAAGAATTGGCATTTGCGGTTTCTCCTTCTCCCTCTTTCTTTCTCTCACATTTGATTCTACATACTTTTCCTCTGGGCCAGTAACATTTTCTGTGTTCCTTATTCAAGCAAGCTTCGTCCTCGCTCTCGGTGTTGTACTGCCAATCGATCTCGCTGCCGATGAAATTGAAGAAAAACGAGGGTATCTGAGTGCCCGTTGGCTCGTCCAATCCAGCTTCCAACAGCAATACGGAAAATCTCGACTCCTCCGACAATCTGGCCGCGACGGTCGCACCAGCACTACCACCTCCAATCACTACGAAATCATACCTAAAGTAGAAGAGACATCATCGCGTTAACATCGAATCCTTAATAATACAAGGATTTGAAAATTTTGCGGCCTAACAACTTTTAAATTATTTTTATTATTCAATATTTTCCTCAACTTTGATGCACTTCATCCAGCGATGATATTCCGGTGCTTTATGTCTTCACGGAAATCTGTTTCTTGAACTTCTGTTTATTGTAGGTTGCGGTTAGACTATGAAGTTTTCAGATGACTCTATTAAACCTACATATGTTCGAAAATAGAAATGTCACAGATCTTGTCTGATTTTTTTATCGATCGCACTCATTTTTACTCTCACGACTTTTGCATTTAATCATTGCATTGGCTCATTAATCTTGTGGATGAAGCGCGACGAAGTAGCTGAAAACGCTTAGTGTACGCAGATTTTTTCTCAATTGAAATTCCGGTCCTTTTCCTTAATTTGAAAGACGACGTTTCGAAAGTAAGAATGTCATGTTGGCGCGGAAGATTGCTCGATTTCCGACGATTTACGACGTACAGTTATGAAAAGTACATTAATTAGCAGAGTCCTGTTATTAAGCGACCTTCTTGCCTTTTACGAATTAGGAACTGGGTTAGAGGGACAGAGAGAGAGCAAAATTACTACGGGGAGAAATAAGAAATTAAGCTGACTGTTAAATTGAATTATTTTTCTTATGATGATTCTCCTCCTCCCTTTAATTGCGTAATTAAATCGGTGATTATCGGTGCATAATTAATAATTTAATAAGCCGCGTTCTGAAATTTAATTAATCTATTCAATTCGATTCTCTTAATTCGCCTAGTTAGCTAATGATTGTTACATCATCGACGTTGGCAAATTCAATTGATTTTGCGCCACGCCAGGCTTCCGTATTGAGGACGGTGCACCCTTTCCCTTCTAGCTACGCCTCCGTGCCGATACCGGGCGAAAGGTGGGTTTCTCAGGAGGTTGCTCGGGACGATCGTAAGTGTCCGTGGTATGTTTTCTCAGATGAATGCCACGGCGTGCCCGTATCCATACATATACGCTACGGGGGACAATGACATACTTTTACGCGCAGAACTCGATACTCGCAGAACGGCGTATACGTAATTCTCCCTGATAGTCTGCCTTCCCTTCAACTCTGGGTATTATTGGCTAATCCGAAACCAATTTCTCCTTAAAATTATCAAGAGGCACGTACTTTTTAAATCATAAACATTGTCGTGTAAAAATCCTAAAAATAGAATTTAAGAAATACGAATAGTTAATTACTAGTTAATATTTTATTGATATTTTTAGAGAATAGTGACTTAGTAATAAAAAGTACCAAGTTACTTTATTTTAAAATTAATATCTTAATCGTTAGGGAATGAATATTGTTTATGTTTCTCGCGAAAATATGAATCTCTACATCTCTATATTTTACTAAGAGATACAAATTCTTATCTTAATTTTTTTATTAATGTTCTCTTTTAGCATACGAATACCGTACATATTATAAGACAGGTGTGGCGCAAGTGCAATACGCTTTATATCAGTTTGTCTTACATATATCGCTATGCTACTATCACTCTATCAAAATCCAATTTTTAGAAACCACCAATAAACGTCTGCAGTGTGCCTATAAATAAACAATGTTTCCTATACTTATGTAAATTTACTGGAATGAATATGCCAAGTAACTCAGGTTTGTCTAATTGCCGGCGGCGTATATAAAGACATAGAGATACGCATAAAACGCTATTAAACCTGTTTCCATCTTCGTTAAACGGGTTTTGACATGACACGCGATAAATTTCTAGCGGCACGTTCTATTCTTTTCCTTTTTCTGTCTTTTTTGTTCATAATTGCGATTTCGCAAATCACTTTACGTCCTTCGCGCGTGATACATATAAAACACGGAAACATATATACATATAAAAGACGAAAACATTATAAAACAACAAACAAACAAGGTATCATTTAACAGAAATTTTCTTTCAAGCTCGTTACACTTGAATATTAGTCCACATTAAAGATAGCATTTCAAAGATAGCATTTCAACTAATACGGAGAGAAAAATGTGCGGAACGCCGTACGTATTCAAGGATTAAATACACTTAAAAGTTAAATAAATTTTGTTTCGCTCGTTTTATATAATTTTATTTCTACGCTTTTACATTTTTTTTTCACGCGGTTCGACACGTCTTCGTAGCTTCTTCCCCTCCTAAGAGTTGTCCTTTCGCGCATGCAGGTCGCAAGTGCGCGTCGATGAAGCGACCAGATGCATGACGCAACGAAGAGATGCATCGGAACAATGGTCCGCGGTATTACGTACGCGCGTATACAACGATCTCGCGTGCGTGGTGTCTTTCCGAGAAAGAAAGAGAGAAATGAGATGAGCGCCGGCAATAAGACGGTATTCCTGCGGTATTACGTGAGTAACGTGTGCCCGCGATACAATCGTACAACCGGGGACCCGTATTTAGGATTCGTCGTGGAACGCTTCCCGCGGATGCGATGCTCTCTTCTTTTTCGCGGAAGAAATCTCTCCCGTCGATAAGTGCCAAAAGATCCCATACCAGAGAGAAAAAAGTACGACGTGTATTATTACATTCAATGCGCGCACAATGCAATCGCGAGATAAGAAAATCACTTGTAGACTCATCCCGCGACCATATATCCCGACCTCGGTCGGACGATCAAACGATACAACGAAAACAAGGAAACCGCGTTTGCGAGTTTCCTAAGTTCGCGTTTCCGCTATCCGGATAATCGCTGATAGCCGCGATAGCTGAACAAGTTGACAATCCGACGGACACTCGTGACTCGCTGAGTCACGAGATTTATAAATGTTTCCAACATTCATAAACTCACGAGAGATATTACCTATTTCCTAATTTCCGAGTTCTTTTTATTTTCTTTCATCAATGTCATTTTGATTATCGCACAAATGATCGATGTATTTATCTACACGCCAATAACAGCTCCCAGAGTTGATTATCGTCATCGCGCAATCCGAAAGAAATCGCATCAAAGGTTGAGGTCGATTAGGATCTCGTCGTTTACCCATGACCCGTATTCGAATTTAGCAATCGCTTCGTCCAGAACGATCTTTGTATGACATTTACCTCGTGTTGACGTTGCTCGGCGGTGCGGGTCTGTTACACGGGTCCTCGAGGTCGCATTGGCTACGCAAGAAGACTTCTAGTAACCCCATAAAGAGCATGAAAGACGGGCCGCCGCATGTCGAGGCCAAAGTGGGTCCTGTGGACGTGGTCAACGGACAGTTGCAACTCATCTGGAAAGGAAATGTCGTTGATTTATCAATCACGTGACTCGGCGCAAACCGGTGCCGCAGCACCGTAAGACAACGATTTACTTTGACGTTTTAATTGAAAGCGAGCTCGTTCTCGTATAAAACGTTTTTTTATACGATAAATAACACTGGTATCGACGGGGAAAGGACTTTATCAAATCGTCGCCCGTTAATTCCAAGGAAAGCGTATATTTTATTTGAGAACGTTTCTCTGTGAGCTGCACAATCAACTACAACAACTAACCGCAGAATGATCATGATCATTTAATTTACGCGTATTACCGTGATTACATAAATTATGCGATAATCATACATCTCCTCATATCTCGAAGATAACGGTAATTGTCATCGTTTTTTATTGCAACACGATTGTACAGATTAAGATGATTGTTTCTCAACGACAGTCACGACGACGATTTTAACACCCTCCTTTTACTATCTCGGTGCTCCTAATCGTCTGCTTGAGAGGTAAAGCGCGTGATCCGCGAAAGTAATATTTTCATTCAGCAAAGGAGCCGGGACATCTAACAACAAGCAATATCCCTTAACCGGTCATGCACCGATGCAACCGCCGAGAGCGCGTTTATCTTCGATCCGGTGCATCGCCGGCGGACCATGAAGCGAGCTCCGCTCCGTGGAAAACAAAAGCCCCAACGAGAGTGAGAGTGCGCATACCGACGTCGCCGTCGTCGTCGCCGTCGTAACGAACGTGTAACATCCTCGTAATAAAGTGTGTCCAGCCGTAAATTCATTCAGCTCCATTCGGTGCGATCGAGAGCGAACGCGCGCGATTCCTCCACGCTGAAAGGCGCGTCTTCGCGACGCACGTGCTTTCTACAATGCAACCGACTGGCAACGGAATGCACATGTGCTTGTATGCGCGTATACATGTATGCAGGTGAAACTTTTTTTTACACCGCGTGTTTCCTCTTCCGACATTTCTCACAGTCGGATACATAATCGCGCGAGGCGTAACGCGCCGAATGTCTACCGCGAATCAGCGAGTGAAGTGTAACGATTGTATGTAGGGATTGCGTTCGCGCGATGCTCAAATTTTCGGCAAGAAAGGAGTTGAAAGATGCGCCGCACATCTTCTCTTCATCGAGAAAGGGACAATTTAGATGCCAAGGTCGATATTGTAATTAGCTGCGTTTATTAGATTTCAAAGATAAGCGGGTTACACCTTCCTAGATATTTAGAATTTTAAAAAATTTTCAAACTGATATTCGCTAGAAAGATAAAGCTAACATTTTTTCGTTGACAGATCAATAGATTCTCATATATGTCAAAAATTTATTAGTTATTATTATCAGTTTAGCGAATTTTTTAATGGATTTTTTACGAGAAATCTGTAATGAGACACGGTCTTTATCAACGAAACGAGATCCGTATCGCACGGATGTATATGACACAACACGATGAGGAGGTAAGGAAACAGGAGAAGCTGTAAAATAGCATGACTTTCGTAATCGTCGGCGAGACAGTGCGCGGTTCTCGGTCAGTGAACGTAACGGTGTTGAGACTTTGCGAAGGAACGTACACGCTCGAGGGACGTATAGCTGCAGGCGAATTCGGGCTTCTGCGATTACGTACTAAAATAATATGTTATTTTTCATATACGACTCTTCAGATACATTATGTGTATCTGAAGAGTCGTACCAGCTGAATGTAATAAAAAAACTCGAAAAAAAAAATCGTTGAATATAATAAAAAAAAACCTGATGCTCAAAATAGAAAATAAACTCGTCTTATTTGTATGTTCTATTTGTATAAAAAATGTAATAGAAATAATGATCGTTGTGAAATCGTGATATTGAAAATGTCGGAAATGTTCGTGACTTGTGCAAATGGTATATAATAATTAATAATATTTCTGAACCATATACATATGAAAAATCGTATAAAATTCGTATAAAATGGTTATTTAAATGAACTACAATATAATTTTATAATACTTTAAATTTCAACACAGGCTATAAATTGTAAAATAAAATATATTAAATGATGTATTTTTCCTTGACTATATTTAAACGCCACTTTCAAAACGGAACGCTTGATATACCTGTTTAATTATCATTGGATTCTTATTGTTTATTTTACACACTCGACGTTAATGCGCTTCCGCACACTGTCAAGTCCGCTATTTTCGCTTGAAATGGAAAATCGCAATGAAGAAGATAATTTTCTCTATCGTTTAAAGTAATGGAAGTTTGACTTTGCGCAATTTTTTGTCATTATCGTACGTGCGTGCGAGCGTGCGTGAGTGAGCATTAACGGACCATTGAGAAATTGCTTACTCGTAATCTTAGCAATCTCCAAGTACGCATCTCGCTTCCCGTTTTACGCAAATTATCGCAGTATATAAATTTAACGATAGTGTACGATAACGAGACAAGTCTTCTCTCTCGCTAAAAATTTCTCATTAATTTGTTGCGATGATATCTGGGTGTAATTGAACTCTGAATATTTTTTCTGATTTATCTTCAAGATTTTTCAAAATTTTTATCTCTGAAATAGAGATGAGAGAAAACCATCGTACGTTATATTATTACACTTATGATTCGATTTCTTGAAACCATGTGAGATCTCGATCTCGCGTGAACGTTAACTGACGTTTTGCATTTTTCTAATTGTCATTCGTGTATTATTGTCCGATGTGTGTCACACGCAACGATCAATCACGTAACAGTTCACAATTTGACCGTTGTAATGATTGTTCGCACGGGAATATCAGGCGCCTGAGAGGGTGTTAATTGGAATTTATGTAACTTAAAAAAATGCTTAACGTCGGCGTTAACAACGCAATCGCCGCAAAGTATCCTTTCCCGCAAATTACTGCACGCTTCTCGATTCTCGAGCGTAAAAATGTGGATATTACACGCCACGTTACATACTTCCTGGCATGATTTTCCATGTCAATTCCATTTATTTCGCTATGTTTACCATATTATATACGTATCTAGTTCCGACGGATATCTCCGATGTGATAGCGATTTGATTATAGTGTTACGCAACGTATTACGCATAAGACAATCTCACCGTCCGAGACTTTTTTGGATAATTTTAATTTTTATGTAATTACGGGATATCAATAATAGCGAATTTCACTGCGAATCAATGTGATTAAGAATTATTCTCTTCTATATATGGCCGGATATCTACCTAATTGCTTTTTAATAGACGCAGCCTTGCGACTGCCAGGTATTTAAGGTATATATTGAACAATTATGTCTTGCGTTGTTTATAATTTTCATTGAATTCCAAGCCTCTTATGATCAGATAACTTACCTTCTACTAGAAACAGATTATTATCAGTTTTTTTTAATAATCACATACAATCACATCAGGAAACAAGGCGCGATTATGATAATCTTAAAACTTTTATATAATTTTAATTTTAAATTGATCAACAGACGTAAACAGAAAATAATTGTCGCGTTTCGTGTATATCTCTCACGCAATTGAATCGATATGATCTTCAAACGCGTCGATATCCTTTCTCTCAAGGACTTGGATATCGTGTCTATCTATCGGTAGACTCGAGGGACGAATTATGCATATTCGACGAGAAGAAGACATGTCGATGACGATTGTAGCGTTTTAAAGGAAAGGTAGTTCGATCTGAAGACGCTTAATGCCAAGGTATACGATTATCAGATAGAGAATTGATCCTGCATCTATCATGTTTATTAAACAATTAATTAATTACTATATTATGCACAGAGACACAATTTCTATAGTGACAGAAACGCATTAAGCGTGTAATACATGTTAGAGACAAGAAGACATGACTCAGATATGCCTTTCACTTATTTTTATCTGTCAGATATGTAAATATACGAGTACTTATATATTTATAACATGCACAAATTTTTATGAGGCATTATGTATGACGTTTCTTTCTCAAGCTTAATAGATGTTTATCGATTAAGATAACTTAACTCCGCTAACAGAAATTTTCATATTTCTCGCACGTGTACGGCGCGGAAATAATTATATAGTCATTAGGATATTCAATTAGTATCACTTAGAAGAATTTATCTTAACCTGTTAATATTTTATACTGTTGTTTCCATAAAAATATTAATCAGAGTTAATTAAAAAAATTATTAATTTTAAAAAGAAACTAATTGATTTAAAATAATTTTATCTTTTTTTCTTCTTCTTTCTCTCTCTTAATAATGATAATAAAAAAACAAATAAAAAATCGATTAACGTTAATTTATGCTTATGTTTCAAATATGAAAACTACAGGTCGCATTAACTGTCTCGGTTTTTATTGTCACGAGAAGAAATACAGAGATCAGATGTAGAGCAAATCTCAACCCGCTGAACTTAAATCAATTTCAAGGTTTGGTTGTTCTTACTAAATACTAGAGTGAAAAAGGAAAAAAGGCAGAACTTACCTTTCAAGGATGGTCACTCCGATCCTTCGAAAGATAATTGCTCGACTTGAGGCAGTCCGCAGTACACAGCGCGAAAAAGATGCACGAGAGAGTAGCGTAGCTCGCGGTACCGCGATCAACGGCCGACTAGACCGGTACCATTCCCCATCGTCGTAGTAATATTCGACAACTTCCACCACTTTCTTACCTTCTCTCTTCTGCTTCGCAGGAGCAGGAGCAGTTTCGGAAATTTACGTTCGAGTACTAGTTCGTCATCACAAGGAAATTTCGCGGTGACGTGCCGGTGGAGCGACCGGTAGGCTCTAATTAAATGATTGCGAACGCTTCTGAAGATCTTTTAATGACGAAGAAATTCTGTGGCGCGTGGTATATCGTCATTACAAACCGCTGACCGTTATTCAACACGATTAAACCATCACGTTCTAAGGATATTTGTTTAATATCCTATCCTAATAATAATAATATACTATCGTAATTAGGTAATTATTAAGGAGCAAAAAATACCACGATAATCAGAGAGAGGGATTAGATAATTATTTAATTTAATTGTCAATACAATACACATTGCCCGAAAAAAATTCTTAATTGAATTCGTAGAATCGAACGAAAGATACAAAGCTAAGAACAATATATACGGTTAATTCACTCGATATAATCTAAACAGAGAGAAGAGAAACGATATTCGTGAGGGATAAATTCATTTATCATGGATATGTTGGCTGATACCGTTCTCCAAAGTGCGCGAAACACTGCAATTTCTTGCTCTCCCATTGTATATTTACTTGTATCCCTAGGCTAATAATTGCGGAAGCATTTACAAACAAACGATTTCGTTTCTAAAAATCACATCACGGAAAGGAAAAGGAAAGGAAAGGCAACGACAAAGAGATAATAAAAAGCGTCCATAAATTTTGCACTCGATCAGAACAATACTGTTTCCCATCACGATCCCGCCATTTTGATACCGTTGATGTTGTCATAATTCTCGTGACTGGAATATTCGTACATCACTCAGTCGTTGTTTCTTATATTATTATTGTATGACATTACGGGTGTAATGAGGTGATGCCTTGTAGAAGAACTGAACGTTCGCTTGCCGAGTAATGCGCCGAGTAATTCGCCGAGAGGAAACGTGATCGGCATATCACGCTGAAACCGAAATTCGGAACCGGTTTCACGAGTCATCCAAAACGAGATAAAAATGTCGAGACGTCATTCGCGACTCGTATACCTGTATATTCTTCCCCGTTCAACGGAACGTCCAAAAGAGCTGCCTCAGAGAAGATCCTCCGTATTCGCGACTAGATTTGCCAACGTGGTGAATGGATCTCGTGTCATAAGGGTAATTTGCAAGACCATGGAGTTTCTCGTCCCGAGTGCTGTAATCACTTTGCTCCGTTGAAGCAGGTGGACTGAATGTCGCAAGATTTTTATTGCGCCCGTCTACGTATCGCATTTCAGAATCTCGGCTCCTCTTCTCGTCCGTAATTTGTCTTCTCGCGAACGTTTTTGTGTCGGCCAACGTGTTATTTCTATCTGCAAATATCAATAACACATTGCACTAAAGCTAAACATTATTATCATACATATATGTATTATTTTATTTTAGGTTTTTGGAATTTAAATCTCTCTTTTTGCAACTTCAAAGTTTTTTTTTGTATAATATTGTATAATAATTATTAAATTATTCTTATTTTTATCTTCTTGCATTTGTTGATGCATTGTTTTACGAGATCTAACACGAGATTAGAAAAGCATTCTTACACAAATCATCCGTTGCGAGATTAACGACGCTCGATTTGGATTCTTCATGGCTTGATTGCGGCTCGTTCCGTTCGATATAGTCGTGAATCATATACCACGGTCGCCATTCGTAGTCCTATACGGTTTGAAAATAGAACAAAAAATAATATCATACCAATTTTATTCACTGAAAGTACAATACATATTTGAAATCCTTTGAAGCATATTTACGTCATAATTATCCAGTTCTTTGTCGCGAATACTCGATGGAATAATGCTTGTCTTTTCTGTCATCGGCAAATTCGCATAGTCGTTGAACGAGTCATTGGTATGATTTGTCTTGATGTTTTCTACCTCGACAATCGAAGAATCATTTATATAATCAGCGATCTTATCATCTGCAATTGTCGAGGTACTATCCGTCTTCAAATTTCCGATATCTAAAACAATAACATTTACATCAAGAATTAGAGAAAAGTGTTATTTAAATAATTCAGATAAATTTAAATCGAAATTAGGAACGTCTTGATTGTATAACAGAATATAAAATATCCAGGCATTTATTTTTAAATACTTAGCAATCATTAATTAGTAATCTGCTATTAAAGATCTTTTTGTGACCGAACTGAAAAATTAGTTGAAATATTTTTTAATTAATTTTAAGTAGATTATCGCATAATTTAAATTTAAAATTTAGTTATACAGATCATTGGTAGGGAAATTATAAAAAATGATCTATCTCTTTCAGAACATTTTAATTTTTATAAAAAGAAGTCAATTTTAAATTTTACGAATTTGTCTTTAAGGGATTTTATGATAAAGGTAGAATGTTGAAACTCAAATTCTTAAGTTCCTAGCATGTATAATTCTTAAGTTTATAGCGATATGTTAATCGTTGATCAGAATAATAATTTCAATTAATAAATACCTGCAGGCGTTATTTCTGACAAAGATATTACAGCCGCCTCATTAAAAAGATTAGTGAAGAATGCGTCAGTAAAGAATGGTAGAAATTGTCCTCGACTCCTTGTGTTCTCGACGAGAATCACCGGTTCGTACGGTGGCAATAAAATCTTGTATGGTTCTTGCGGCGCGTGGTATCTCCATCCGTCTTCGTCCTTCATGTCCCACAAATGATACGGATTATTTCTTACCCAAATTGGATAACCTTGCTTAAAAAAATTAATGTCCTCTAACATCATGGGAAAGGGCATGTCATCGGTCGCTATGTAAATCTTCCTCGGCGCTTCTGATCTTTCCATGTCACGCGACGTCGTTGGATCGGTTTTCCCATCAGCGAGCAAAGTTGCCGAAGAAGTTGAGCTCTTAATCAAAGAATAAGAGTGTTATAGAAATGAATTTCAATGTTTAAGTTGATCCCAAGAACAATATTGTATTTATTAGTACCTGAAAAATTTTGCCTTCGATTGTAGAGGGTTTATTGTAATTCAATCGAGATTGAGGATAAGGCAAATATGGTTCATTTGTTGATGATTCCAAAGATTCTGTGATTAAATTCGATTTCGTGGTTGCGATTTCTTGATGAGTCAGCGAAACTTCTGCCCCATGCTTTCTGTGTAAAAAAAAAATGCATACAACAAAAACTAATTTGCAGGATAAATTCTTAAAATATTCATTAGCATTAATGAAAAATTATGAACTTACGTAGGGGTTGTATGGAGGATACTTTGTCTCCGCAAAGTTATTGGCAAATTCGGCTGAAATCATCACAATTTTTCAATTTTAGAATTTAAATTTCTCTATAATTTTTAACTCGTTTGTAGGAAAAAAATCCTCAACCTTTTTCTCCGTAATTGGATAATTCGTTTGCGTGTTTGTTCTTCTCTCCAGCTCCTGACGAATCAGCTCCCTCTCGGTTTGGATCAAAGTTTTTTTGGTTGGGGGTTGTTCAGCGACCTACATTTGTTTCTGTCAGAGTTTATTTTTAGTGGACTTGCGGGTTTGTTTCGACGGAAGAATTGTCGCAATACAAGAAAAAATAAGTTCATTTGATACAACATTCTTTTTAAATTCTTTTTACGTGTTAATTTATTTCTTAGAACTAGCACAGCAAATCTTGCGTTTTGAAAGTCAAGATACCTCGTTCGTGTTGCGTTTAATAGATGAAACTGAAGATACGCGGCATGATCGCTCGATGCTACAGTTAAAACCCTTACACGAATCTACAATCCGCACTACGCATTTTTGCGCTCGTGGGCAGATCCAACCATAGCAATACTTGCTAATTAGCTCGTCTTCTATGAACAAAAGAATCATATCGCGAGTCGTTATTGTTGCAAATGCCTGAGCTTAGTTTTATTATTTTATCACGAACAGACCGATGGTGAGTGTACAATCAGGCGTGTGCGCACACCATGAGTCGAGACAATTGTTTTCTGGCCTTCGCAAGAAACACTCGTATTCCGAGGCGCAATTCAAACTTTTGCATTTATCAAACCAAATTTGCACATCTGAAAACAATTTATCTTCATTATGTGCAAATTTAACAATTTTATAACATATATAAACTTAGGTCGAGTATCTTAAAATATATATTTATTCATTAAAAATTACTATTATGATAATGATTATTTAAAATAAAAAATTATTACTACCATATTAATGATTAATATTAATATTTAATATTAATTAATTAATAATTAATAATTAATTTTTAAAATATATATTTAAATAATTTCAAACGCGTAAAAAATTTATGAAAAAATATTGAGTGAGAATTGATTAAATTAATTAATTTTTTGCTTGATGTGACCTTCCGTATTTTTGCAACTTCTGATAAGCTTGCAGGGTGGGTTAACGCAGAATGTTTCCCGTAAGATGCAACGTTTTCCCGACGGACATTTAAAGCCGGCGCAGGAAGCTGCACCCTCATAATATTCTTTCTCCGATACGCAGCGTGCTAATCGTTGCTTACACTCTGAGAAAATTTTGAAGATCAATACATTATCTTTGCATTTCTCGAAAATATAAATATAATTAATCCGTTAATATGCTGTAATTACTCCCATCCCAATGACATCCTCGAACTTTGACGATGCACACGTGTTCTTTGTTGCAACGAACGGTATCGCATGTTAGAGGTCCCGTCAACGATTCTAAAAATAAATAGACTTACATCAAGTGTCTATACTGCACAAATATATATATAACAAATATATATATTGCATATTAACGTAAAATATTTCAAATTAAATAAATGTAAAAAAAGTATAGAAAAATACAGAAGAAATCGAATGATATTGAAGTGTGAAATAGGCAAATTTTCATCTTACAAGAGACGAACTTATCAACACATCATCAATTTTTCTCGAACGTCACCTTTTCTCGATTTAGAACAGTACAACATGCCGGGACAAGGTGGATCCTTGCACCAAAACCGTCGTTTCACGCATCGACTACCGTTCTCGCAACGTAGATGGGCGCATCCTTTCGAATAATCGTTTCCTGATTCTCCTATCACAAGTTATCGTATTTTTGGGGGGAAAGGAAAGCAAAGTATATAAAAATTCATGGAATTTGGAATTAAACTTACCACTCGCGAAAAGTCTTTTGGAAAGCAGAAAAAGAAGAAGCCACGTTAAGCTGCAGATAAAAATGTATTCGCGCCGCATGGCGACAGCGCCGATAGCACTCGCTTATTTCAATTGCGCGGTGCACCTGTGCCGATACAGCTATAGACCGTAATAGCATGTAATGTAAGCGCGATTGTAACGAGAGCCACCACATGGAAAAGCGTATTGTCAATACAGCAGTTGTCGCTAACGTTATGTCTCGTTGAACGCTGTACGGATCAAAGGAGAGGACGTTACTTAAAACACGTTCAATAGGTCTTGCTTTATTTTTGCACATTTATTTTTGAAAAACTTAGGCTTTTACAGATTTCAAACTCTCCATCTCTTGCGTTTCTCTTGCGAAATTCGATACCTTCAATGTACCTAAATTTACCTCTTCGATGTGATACATATATCATTTTAATACGATCTATTATAGAAACAAGATACACAGTTTGATCACGTAACATCGCGCTTTGTCTTAAGTCAGTCCATGCGGAGACAATGTTTCGCATAATTATCAGATTTAATAATGAGAAATAATAACCAATGATGAAATAATAATCAATGATTCAATCTTCTAAATATTTCTAGAGAATACAAAAACGGATAAAATAATAACAATGATATTTTGTCAACGCGCTAAATTGTTAAGAATTCTATAAAGAATACTGAATTTAATACACAAATATCTATTATAGAAAAATATTACGTATTGTCCATTACGTATATTGCTTTTTAAAAATTGTTTCACCGTTTGTTTTTGTTTATGTTCACACGATCAATATTGTACTATGTGGTTCAGTTCGCGCACGTACATAGGCTTACGATCGATGGCCATGTAGACATTTTTTATTTCACTTCCTCGGAAAGTCTCTTGTTACCATTTTGTCAAATGCATCTAAATTGTTGTAATCTTTGTCGGACCGCAAATAAATTAAATTCTATTATTAAACAAAATGATAATGATAAATATACTTTATACGCAAACGTTGTCTTGACACGCTCGTATGTTATCTTCTAGTTTCTTCTTCGACATAATCAATTTACATTTAATTGTTAATATATAGATAAAATATCATAATTTTCTATGTAAGTTTATTTAAAAAAAAGTTGCATTAAATTTACATTTCTTAAGATTAATGGCGTAAAGTCTTAGCTTATATACTTTTTATGTTATAATACTATATCACGCTTTATCGCATACCATCACGCTTTGTGGCATATCAATATTATATATAGTTTATAGACAGAAATTATATAATATATAGAATACATACGATAAAATTTCTAATATAAAATTAATGTTATAAGTCTCATAAAATTAAATCAAAACATAATTTTTTTACATTAAAAAATCCTTTATATTTCAAAAAGTCATTTCGTTTTTACTTGAAAATTCGTCTATGCAATTAAAATTACAAATTAATTTTTTTACGATCTTCTATCCACGTTCTTCAATTGTAGTTGCAGCAACCCGGCGAGCGCACTGGTGAAACCAGCGTTGTAGTCTAGCGTGACTTCCGTATAGGCGTATTCCTCGCGACAATCTTTAAACAAGTCCACCTCGTCCGGTCCGGAGACTAGAGCACCGTAGAGGATCTGCGGATTCGGTGCATTCTTGCTGAATTCCTGCCATCCGCAGGACGCTGGTCTATTGGGACAAGAAGATGCGGCGTGATGCGGCTGTTTCGGTGAATTTTTACCGTACCCGACCACGTAACTTCTTCCTGCAAGTTCGATGGTGAATGAAAATAAAAAAGAAATAAAAAATAAACATCCATTTAGAATTCGTGAAAAACGACAAAAATTTGTTATCGTTATACTGTGCATTAATTGACTGTCAAATTTTTAGGTTTTACTTTTATTTAATGATAATAGAGATGTTTTAATGATTAATCAATATTATAATAACTAATAATGAAATCAATAAGAAATATAAAAATAAAGAAATAAAAGTTTTATGAATGGATTAATATGAATTTTAATTATTTTCTTTTGAATATTTTAACTCACGAACGGATCTTACCCGCTTTACCCAGCATATAGTCAATTTGTTCCTTGGCAAATTGGCGATATTCCTCTGAGTCGCCGATTTCCGGGGAGTCAGCCGCTACCAGGCAGACGAAAGCCACGTTTGCGGCGTGAGAAAGAGTACCGGACTTATCGATAAACAGAAGGCCCTTCGGTGTGCGTTTCTGTTGTCGCACCGAAAAATCACAAAATGCACGGGTGGCATTCTGATACTCAGACTGTCCCGTCAATTCGGCCAGCAGCACCTACGAAAAACGAGAAGAAATTATTCCAGCTAATAATATCAGAACAAGGTACCATATCGCTTAGCGAATTACACACAACTTTCCTTGCGATCGAGAAAATCCGTTATTTACTTCAACGCCGAATTCGTTGAAGAATGGCGACTCTTCCGCAATAAATAAATTACGTTAGCAAGACTAATATATTACTAGAATATAAAAAAATATATAGATAAGAAATTTCACCTGGATGCCGGCGACTTTCTTGTTGTAGAAGAATGCATTTGGCCGTTCCTTGAGATGAAAGTGCTGGTAGTGATGCACCGCATCGTCGAAATACTTTGTGTCTCCGGTCGCTTTGAAGAGCCAAATCGCGGCCCACGCTAGCTCGTCGCCGTAATCCGTGCTCTCGTAATATCGTTCGGCACCCCGTATCGCCTCGTGGTAAAGGCCGCGATAAACGTCGGCGAATTTGTAAAGGTCCTTCGCGTGCTCGAGACATTTGGCACTGTACTCGGGATCGACGCTGCTGAAAACGATGCTCGAGGCCGCGAGAGCAGCGGCTGTTTCACCGGCGAGATCAGAACCTGCAAATGATTAATGGCAAATAGAATATATTACACTGATACAATGAATAATAAACAACAATAACAATGAGTAATAATTTAAATAAAATTTAAATAAATGTAACAAATATGAAAAGCTGAATAAATCCAAAGTGTAGAAAAATAGAAGGAATAATTTACTCGTGAATAAAATAGAAGAAATAATTTACTTCATATAATAAAAATTAAATGCACAGCAAACTGATGTAGAATGCGAATTAATAACATATTTTTGTTTCTATTTATCTTTTAAATAAACATTATTTAAAGAAAGAGAATTGTTGACTCTACCAGGATGCTCCGCATCAATTTTGTAAGTTGGTCTGGTGATGTTCAGCTCTTCGGGTCTTCCCCAAAACATGTGATCGATGGGAAAATCGCCCACTTGACCGTACAGCACGTTCTCGCTTACGTGACACTTGATAAAGTAATCGGTGGACCATTTGATAGCTCTACGAACTTCATCCAATTGGCCGGCGGCGTCATAAGCCTCCGGCCAATTGACCGTTCCCCAGGCTAAAAGTGTCGTCGTGAAAGCCATCGTGAAGCCAAACTTAACGAAGTCACCAGCTGATAAAATGAGAATGATTAATTTTGCAAAATAAATTATACATTTTTTTATTACAAAAAGATTTAAAGACATAAAAGTAATTTTTATAGAATTTAAAATTTTGATTATATTTATATAATTCTCTTTTATTTAAAATATAATTAATTTTATCGAATTATTAATTAATAATCTTTTAGTTTTCTCTCTTTTTCAATTTCTTCTTTTTCTTTCTCTTTTCTAAATATAATGGAGATATTTTCCAGCTTTAAGATAAATTTGTCTTTTTTAATCTCTTTAATGTAAAATAATATATAGAATTTTTAATTATTTTAATAACTTTTTCCTTGCACTTATAGCTTCTCAAAAATATCGTTTATATTAATATCTTTAATAGTAATATCTCATATTTATGATAAATTTATAATAAATAATAATAAATTGTAATCTTGATTTTTTCCTTCTAAATTTAAATGATTATCTTATAAAATTATTGAATTATATAACGATTTAAATTGTAACTGGCTTATTACCATCGTAGTATCCTCCGGTTAGATCCTCGCCATTCGAGCCGCGGTCGTGCAACGCAGAATCGCCTCGCCATGAAATTCTGTTGTTCTTCGGCAGCTTACCAGAACGCTGCGCTTCGTAAAACAATAGCGAAAGCTCGAGGACTTGGACGTAATCGTTCCCGCTTTCGATTGCTTTCGCGTTTTCCGTCGGGACAGCGTTTATCTCGCACGTCGACGTAATCAATATTGCTGGCAGAATCTGTCGATAAATCACACATTAATAAGCGTTTAATGTCACTGTTGGGCGAACGTTTACGGGGAGCGCACGTAATGATTTTCAGTGCACGTGTACTGGACGAACGAGCGCAATGTAGGACAATGTCGTGTAGAGTCTTAAATTTTGCATGTAGACTACAGTCTCATAACATAATCTGCGTGTGCGGTAATCTGCGCAATCAAGGTTTACGCTCCGGAAGAAAAGTAAAAGTCGGTTTCCCGCTTTATCAGGAGGAAGTCGAGGAAGACGAACAAAATTTTGAACAATTTTCGACGTGATGCCACGCAGTGGTTCAGTTCCGATTCGACAATTAAATTTTCATTTCGAGTGACATTTAGCGTGACTAAAAATAATAATGGAATGGTTCGGACGAATGACAAAGTAAATGAGAATTGTGAAATATTGATATCTTCGACATTTGTCTTCTCCTAAGTTCGAAGGATTCAATTCTGAGACGACAGTCATTTTAATAGATAATCGAATTCCAATTTATTTCAAGTCACGTTGTTTAACGTGAGTAGAAATAATGGTCGAATAGAATAAAAAAAAAAATATGAGAATTGAAAAGCAATGATATGTAGAAACGTTGATCTCCTCCCCTCGTTCGCAAACTCGAGGGATTCAACTTTGGGAGAAAGAAGAGAAGATATACGTTCTTTACGAAATAGAATATATTTTGTATGTATATCACAATCATTTGTCTCTTGTTAAAAAACCATGACGGCACAAAATGATACGTATACACTTTTGTTCTTTGCTTATGATATACGAATCGTTGCGATTCGTCGCGTCGCATCGTTGGTATATCATAATCCGCAGGACACGTACGAGCTACGTGACGGACTTAAGCACGATTCATTTGCAAGTTGAATCTTCATTCATTCACAAGCTTTCATTAGGGATTAAATTCTCGCATTCTCACATAGCTGTGTTTACCGTGATTAAAGCAGAACGTATTTCGTTTGCGAGATAAGAGCAGTGCTGATCGCGATAATCTAATCGAGCCTTTGCGAGACGTGTATTATATAAATCATTCATTTTCGAAGAGACTTCCGAAAACACCATGAAGACTGATTTTCGAAATATAGAAAAAAAAATTCTACTTTAATCAAAATAATTATATACAATTTCTCTTCTGAAGGAAAAAGATCTTGGAGCAGCATCGTGATTGATTGATTCACATGCGAGTGCAATCATTATAATTTCAGCAAATTCCTTGGACTTTTAAAAATTGTTTCTATTTAAATATAATTATTTTTGTGATGAACGAAATGGCTAATTAGTAAATTCTAGAAACCAGTATGTTTAAGAAGGAAGAAAGAAGCCGCGTTTGATCCTGCTTCCTCGTCGCCAAAGCGTTCTCCAAGTTTCCGAGAAATCCTCAGTTCGTCGGCCGTGTAATTCCTGTATGACAAACGCCAACAGCTTCGGCAAATATCGGACTTATTGTGAACTTGTGAATTCCTATGTGTAAGCGTAAGAATTTCTTTTGCGGAACATTTTTAAAACAATACGTTCGAAGAGAGAAGAAACGCCTCGTTGTCAATCTCGTTAAGTTCAAGCGAATTATTAGAAGTTTCGACGAAGTAATGAAACCTTTAAAATGCTCATAGTTGGTGGAAATCCTCTGCTACCAGTATATATTTTTTATTTTATTATTTATATTATTATAATTATATCAATTTATATATAAATCCAGAATATGTGAGGAAAAATGAGGTTTTTTAATATAAAATTTTACAAGAAAAGAGAATTACAGACTGTGAAAATCTGGCAAAAACGGATGGGAAAATGGATTTAATTATGATTTTTATCCATGTACAGAGCAACGATGTTGAGAAGCTCGTTGATGGCTATTCTTTAAGATAATTGAATAGAATTGTTATGCTTAAAATGTAAAGCTAATGATTTCAACAAAATCGTTTTATTAAGAATAGAAATAATGATAAATACCTATTACCAAAAATTGTTTGTGATTTTTTATCTTTCTGTAACGTACGAGATGTCATATTATTTATTTTGCTCCGAATTTTTGCGATTCGTTTTATCGTGGTATTCGAGTGATGTAAGCAGATATGCAACAGGTAATCGTGAGTGACTATCAGGAACCACCGGCAGAGAAAACTCACCGTGACACACGTAACGAAGAGGTTGAGCTTCATTCTGCCTTCGCGGTTCTGTCGTCCCGGAAGCGCGAACGCGACGCGACAAGACGCGCGCCGGTCACGTCGATTCAGAAACCTCGTGCGTGTTCGTTACTCCGCAATGTCGACGTGAATCGGCATAAAACACCTTAGCACACGAAAGCGTTCTGCTTCGCGAAGCGTCAAGTTTCGTCCGTTCTTTTCCAAAGCTGAAAGCAGATACCGGTGTAAATTCGAGAACAGATATAAAGGGATAAAATTTGCGGTCCACAAAGCCAAAAAGAAATCAATTAGAGAAAATATGTCGTGCAACATGTACCATGATGCTGAATTGTTCACTTTTGATCTTATGACTGGAACATGAAACTTTCTTTACCTATTTATATTTAATAATATAAATAATAATAAATCATACAAATATTGAATAAAATATTACTTGAACGAATGAAATATTTTCGTGCAAAAAATGTGTATGTAAAAGGAACAAATATCTATAAACATAATCCTAGCTACAATAAATCTGGAACACAGATAAATCATGATCAGAGAGTGGAACCGGCATAATTCGATAAAAGGCATAAGCATGCCTTTAAAATTGATGTGTATTCATAAAAATTTTCTTCGAGAAATGTGTTAACTGTAAAATGCATATCCCGTGTCGCATTCAAAATAAATGTCAAAATTCAAACTTACCGCAGTTGCCAAGTTCCGGTGCCAACGCCGATCACTGGCTTAAATGCCGCCGACTGTCGGCATTGCGATCCCAAGGAAGACTCGCGGAAGACCAAGAGTGAACGACGATCGCGGACCGTTCGGTGCCTCGCGTTACTTGTCAAGAGGCCAAAGGTTGCCTCTTCTACCATCGGTATTTGTATACCTAGCACTGACAGAATGTGCACAGGTTGCGTGCTCAGTCTTCTCTCGTTCTACCGTCACTTCGATCGCTCGCACTTCGTCTGGCTATCACTCTCCCACTTCCCCTTCGTTTGTCCACTACACCGATCTCTTTCTGCCGATTGTATTTAAATGCAGATCACGCCGCTATCTCTACGATTCGAGTGAGAGGTTCGTTCGAAGCGATTCGTAAAGAAACGTGAGAAACGCCCAATATTTTCGATGTGATTTGTCAGAAGAACGATAAGTTGGAGAACCAGGTGATATCCAATTTTACACATGTATCATTAATTTTTCAAATACAGCAGTACATTTTCTTCTTTATGATTCGTATTTTATCAAGAGAAATTTCAATTTTCACATAGTTTCATAGATAGTAGTAATTATTGATTTAACCTCTATGTGGAAAGTCGGTGACTTATATTGTATATCAGTATATGCATGTTCATTATTGATATTCAAGATATCGATCCTGCCAAGCTAGTAAAGATATTGGCGAAGACATTGGCGAAGAAATTATCGTAAATCGCATTTATACGTAATTATGATGACAATTATGTTCTACAAGCATAAATACATCACTTTCATTAAATATAATATTATCTTATTGAGGTCTACATGTGTACTTTACCGAATAATAATGCCAATATTATCGTGCTTAACACAAGTTATCAGGCCACTTTGCACCATTATGGAATCATTTACGTTGAAACATGAAGATGGAAAAGCCGGATATCAACTATCAATGTACTTTTCTCATTAATAATGCAACAGCACTTAAACCAATTGAAGTTAGAATTGTCAAACATATCTTATAACTGGAAATCTCTCTATACTGAAAATCTACGAATACATTACATTTTATTGACACAGTATTGTAGTCGAGAACATTCTTGTCGGTTGAATGTTAAAAATTTGGAACAAGTTATAATTCTGCTCAAAATTCAGGAAGACCTTTTATTAAAATTAAATTAAATTATTTTAAAATATTTTTCATTTTAATTTATTCTCTTTACTTGCAAGAATATTATTTCAAATTTTAAGTTTATACAGCATAATTTGCGAGAGAGAGAAAGAGAGATAAAAAAGCAAGGAAAAAGCGTATGCAAATGTCTGAGAAATTAAGAAATCATTGTAGAACAAGGAAGAATGCAAAATATATACGATTAAACGTAAAGTCTCCATAATTATTTGGTAAGTTTTATCCGTCAGGAAAGCATTAATCTTCTCGATGGACACGCTTGGAAACTCTTTTCAATCGTCGCAGAATATTGTGCAAAAGAAAAGTCGAAGTAAGTATTATTCTGTAAGACGACTTAAAAAATTGAAATACTTTTTATACTTCAAAAATTTACCTGCAAAATATGAAAAAGAAGATTTTCAATTTTCGATTTAAATAATTGTACAAGAATAAAAAAAGATATAAAAAGACATCTCAATATATCTTACAGAAGTTGCTAAACATATTTTTATAAAATATTTAATTTATTTATTTTAACTTTAAAATGCTTCCTTTTGTCATGTTTGTCACAAATTATCTTTATCATTAATATCGCGATTTTATCGATTCGTCTAATTTGTTTCGGTTTTTTATTAAATCCGTTGAAATCCATTGAATTATACGAGAATAAATCATTTCGTTTGTTATCTTAACGATTCATAATCAATCAACAAACGAAGGCCAACTTAATGAAACACACTTTCACATTTTACTTTCAAATTATTTTTTTTCGAATTAATTGTCATAATCGAACGTCGATTAAATTATACATGCACTATATTATCGAATATCAATTACCATATCTGAAAATAAGTTCATTACTTTATTGATCTCAAATTGCAAAAAGTTGCATCTATTTATTAACTTGATCGAATAACTTACTAACCGACTAATTGATGAACTGCCTGACTGACTGACTGACTTGGCTGACAATCGCAAGTGACTAAAAGAATGAAGAAGTGGGGATGCGTCTACACGGGAAGAGAGATGACTACTCGTCTCGCATATGTGATATATGAATATTATATCACCCCCACCATCGTCGTCATTGCTATCGATGTATCGCTCCCTGAAAATATATTTTCATTTTTTTTGTATTTATTGGACTATTATCGAAATCGTCAAACCGAAAGACTAGGATGACCCTAATGAGAAGAACCTGAATAATTGATACGCTGACAATAGTCATTCTAGTACAAGAATTACTATACAGAGATGGTGAAGTAAAAAGAATTGTCTTCATGCAGAAGACAAGCATAAAAACTAGTAATTAAATAAATATTTTTTTTATTCGTTCATTTTTATATATCAAAGTTGCGTTCAAATAGTAATTACAATAAATGTAATTTTTTAAATACAACATTAACGTAAACCAACGAGATAGATTAATCTTAGAGACTGAAATTACATATCGATCTTGTTTTAATAAAAAAGATAAAAAAAAGTTTTTTTGTGAAAACTTCTTGGATAATTGTTTAAGCCCAAGATTTTCCTTCTTAGAAATTTTCGTGTTATTTTCTCTTTGACTTTCGAATTATTGAAATCCGGCGCATTGATTATCCCAGGAAGTCGAGTGAACGTAAATGGAAACTAGGGTAATTTAACGCAGTGGTTTAACCGCTGCATACAGCTTTCACTGGATATTCTTATCGAATCTTTCGTTTTCGTTCCACTTTGCGACGAATGGCCAGTGATCGGCGCCACAGCTGGCCAAGTTAAAGAACTTTTTTTTTTTTTTTTTAAGAACAGGGTTTACGTTTTATTGTAAAATCTTCGAAAATTTATATTGCTTCTCGCAACATGCAACTTTTCGTCTGATTATTGTAACATGTAATACATCGCGTACAATTACATTTCTCATGCGTGCTGTGACGAATACATTGCTGTATGAGCCACTTTTATGGCACGCAAAGAATCTGTCTCGTATTTGATATCGATTAAGGAAAATCTCTTTTTTTATTTATAAATCACACAACATTTGGATACAATTACATTTTAAAATTTTATTCACGATTGCTTGAGATAAGATATAAAAAATATGCTGAAATGTCAAAAAACATCAAATAAATGATATCAATGTGTCATTGTACATTTTTGCATGTTTGCCGAGGGCAATCGACGGCAATTAAAAAATGTATAGAACTATTATTAGATCTATTTACATTGCTATGTTTACTACAAAGTTGAGCATTATTCAATTTCCGAACATTATAGCATATTTTAATAATGACATGACTGTCAGTGATAATATGAACTTAATAATATATTGCTTGACTAAACGTGTCACAATATTTTTATATCGAGATTGTCCTTTGTGAAATGTCAAGTTTAGCAATAAAGTTCCTAAACTTATTTAGAATTTGGTTTTGCTAATTCAAGAAGATATAAAATCTAATTTTCATAATGTTTTGCTATTATAATATAATTAAAAACAAATAAAATAATTACATTTTATTCCATAAAATCTTCAAAGAAAAACATTAAATTCAATTAAAATTCAACAAAATTCAATTATTCTACGCATTTTGTATTAAAACGGTATTATCCAAAGAAAAAAAATAATAAAAAGGAGAAAAGATGAATAAAAAGAAAATATCAAATCTATATGAAAAAATAAACCTTTGTTTCTTTAGATTCTTTGAATTACGTTTAATCAATGACATAACGTACCCATTATAAAAATAAGTAAACTAAACGCGTTAAAAAATAGTAAAAAATGAATACTGTTAATGAGCTATTCCTGTCACATTTTTTCTGGCAAGCTTTTCAGTGAAACTATATTATACTTTATAACTATGTACGACGAATCTAGTCGCGTTATTTTGAAGATATCAATACTGGGCACAAACTGTGCAAAAGTTTACGGTACTGTTGTAATCGTTCGAAAGGAAAATGCCTTAGTTTTCACCGTAGAGTTTATGAGTTGAAGTTTACGAAGTGGACGAACGATCTGATTAACGTTGGATTGCCGTTGGCGACGATTACGCGTCAGAATGATTCTGGGACGCGATTTAATCGATCGTCAGCTGCCGGAAGGATCCATCGAGACCGAACAGGTCGTCCTGCGTCTTTGGTTTACCGGGTCGCAAAGCCTCGTTAGTCTTCATAGCTTCCTGCTCCGCGAACCATGGTCCGTAATCCTCCAATTTCTTCATCCACATATCTGAAATGAAAGAAAAAAAACGATTTTGGTCAGAGAAATTATCTCAACGTTCATAAGATGTTTAACGTGTAACGTTTTCGTGCATCCTTGTTATTATTCCGATAACAATCATTAAGATTATTATATTTTATACGCAGGATACCTCTCACATATTTGATGAAAAGAAAATTTTATTGTCTTTTTTAGAAACGTTTTCAAAGAAAATTTTACTCGAAATATTCAAGAGACTCAAGGAAACTGTGCTTGAAATTAAAAGCGACGTTTCGAGACGTCCTGTAATTTAATAGAGAAATGTCGTGCCGTGTATGTCATCGATGGGTCCAGCGTCGCCGCCGTACTCGGTTGGCAATATTTCTCGGGGCACGTAATCGTATAGCGTCTTGATGTCGCTGTGCATGAAGATGCGATTGCGTATCTTCTCCTTCAGGAACGGCTTGACGAAATTGTGGATCGTGTCGACGAGCGGACTGATGTTTATCACGTGTACTTCCTTCAGCTTCACCGGATACGCCTCCATCGCGCAGACCAGAAACTTCTTCACCAGAGGCGGTGTAAACTTGGCGAAATGTGTGGGCGTCGCGACAGAAGCGTCGAGGATGTAAACGTCGCCGGCCACGCCGTGTTCCTCCTCTTTCAGGCGAACATCTCCGATCATGAATACTAGCTTTAATGATATAAATGTTTCTGTTATTCTGACGGCACAGTATGAGGCACGGCATGAAATACATTTTTAAAAATCTGCAGAATCATCAAAATTGATATAACAAGTTCAGCTACAAACACTACAAATAAAAAAAAAAGAAAAAAAATAACGACGCGATAAATTATATTTTTATATTTACGAAGGAGAACAAATGTGAAGCCACCAAAATAACACAAGTCAATGCATTTTTTTCAAGGATATTAAATACTAGTACAAGACAGTGCGCTGTAAAAGAATTTACTTTTCATGCACACAGCAAAATTTTACTGAATTTATAGAGCACGTTTCTCAAGCTACAATTTTGTTACCAGTGGGTAGTTGTTGTTACCGAAATAAATTTATACCTTCATAGCTTCTGGTACATTGGGAGTCGGCACGTCCTTATCGATTCCTCGCATAACGATCACTCTACATCCTTTTTTCGTCAAGCCCGGCAAAGGGGGTATATGTCTGCAGGAAGAAGACGAAGAGTTAAGAGTTTGTCTAATCTGTTCACTGCAAATCCGAGTTATATGCAGCGTCTCTTTCGAATAACAAAATTTTAAACTACCGCCATATGTATACCGTGCGCGATATCCTTACATAAGCTTTGCTACTTCTTGCAGTGTCGGCCTCGTGATGTCGCGATTGGAAAAAAATTCAGGGACTACCGCGCGCATCGTGAAGTACATGTCCAGCTTCCGTTTGCATTTCTCTAAGGAGAACTTGCACCCGCGTAGAAACGTCATTATTCTTTGATCATCTGAAAGGAGATAAGATTATGTTGATTGTAAACGTATATTTATATAATGCAGCCATTAATCAAGAAAGAATCTGCTTAAAGTTCACATAATCTGTGTAAGTTTTGCTAAAATATTTAATTTAATTTAAGCTAAAAAATTTAGCTAGATGCAGATCTGAAAATAATTTTGTTAAAATCAAAATAATCATCTAATAAATATAGAACGCTACATTGATAACAAAGCCACAAAGAGTTTAAACATTCTAGCAATCAATTTGAACAACCAATTCTACATCATTGTTTTGATGACACAAACAAAATTATTTTCAAATCTAAATTTTTTAATACTTTAACAAAACCATTCTTTCCGTGTATAATTCACGTCCACGTTCAAGATAGAATTTTAGTATAAAAAACATTTAAAGAGAATCACAAATTATATATATATAATATAAAATATATTAAGATATACGAGTCAATCAAAAGAAATCGGACTAGACCTATAAAAATTTGAATATTTATTTGATTTCAAATTTTAAAAAGTTTTAGTTTAAAAAAACTTTGAAAAGGATAAAGGCAGATTTAAATTAAATAAATATTTAAATTTTTATAGGTCTAATATGGAGATTTCTTTTTATAGGTCAAATCTGAAGGTTTATTTTTAATTGACCCAGGTAGATGCATATGTGACATTATATGTAAAATTATGAATAAAATTCTATCCTAAAATTTGCAAATTGTAGATCACGACTTATATATAATTTTATATGTCATTTGATATATATCCGATAAAAATTGTCCATTATACCATTAAACTTAGGTAAATGCGGTTGCTTAGCGAGCCATTCTTTGATAATTTCGAGATCCCTATCACGCGTCGCTATATTCTCGTTCAATTCCACTCGTATCTGCTTGGACATTTCATCCGTAGGTTGTATCAGCAACATCTATAAACACAAAGATCTCAATAAGGAACATGATATCACATGCACAAACTCGAGAACTCTCTATAAGCGAGAATTCCTAGAATAAAAAATTCATTATAAATATATATCCCTTTTTTAGGATTAGAAAGCGTAAAATTCAGTTACTTGCAAAATAAATCCGGACATCGTCCCGGCGGTGTGCATAATTCCTATACATGACTTTTCGGTTGCACGTGTTACGCGCAATATCCACTACAGGGATTGCACAACCGGTTAAGATACCCATCGTTTCTTATGTCAGGAATTAATGCTGACCAAAGCAGCTTGCTCAATACGAACTTTCTCTAACTCGTCGCGGCTTCGTACAGAGAAACTGAGAGAATGTGTCTTAATTTTTACTTTTTCTTGTTTCGGGAATGACAGTATTGTTTCAAAATTCATTTTTTATAATCTGTTTAGTAGTGATCCACTATAATCGTCTATATTAATTGTGAAGAAGTTTACAAGACCACATTCTTGTGATCTGTATAGACGATAAGGATATAATTTTAAAAAAGATTTAAAAGAGCAAAAAGTTTTGCATCATCAATAATTGCTTCCTAGCATTTTCCTAGATTTTTTTTTTTATTAGAATAGTTATGGCGCAAGCGCTCTTGCCCACCAGATATCTATTATTATCTTCTCGTAAAGCGCGGGAAAATTGGCAAGCGTGAAAGTACTTGAAAAAGTAACAGGGACAAGATTTATAATATTATATCTCTACAACATCAAAAGATGTGAATGCACAATGATTTATTTTGTAATAATATTAAATTGATAAGAAAAAGAATAGATAAAAAAAAGGAGAGAAAAACCTGACTTTAATTCTTAATTAAATGTCAAGGATTTAAATTAACATTAACATATATGCTACATTTCTTTACATATTCTCTCTTTCTTCTTACAAAAATATTAAATTGCCATCCTTGAAAAAAAATTTGACATTGACCAACATGATGGATATAAATAAAAGAATTGTTGAAACTAATACTAATATAAAACTAATTGATATACATATTTTTCTCAAAATAATTAGCTTTTACTTTTGAAATAATCTCTTTTTTAATCATTTATTTATATATATTTTTATAATTTTTATAATTTTTTTATTATTTTTTTATATTTGAATACGAAGATCAAGCGAAACACTTAAAGCATATTTTCGTTCACTAAATTTAATATTGTACAGCAATTTTAATGCAATCTGATACACACACAAAGTGCGATGATTTCGATCTGAACGTTTCACAAACCAAGAAGAATTTTTGTACGTAGCATACGTTAAATGAGAGCCAAACTTACCTTGACCGATGTAAAACACGATTTGCAGATGCAGATGCGAACACTCAACGTGCAAACGATCGCGGCAACGATGACTTTCGGATTGTTGCGGAAAGAGAAATGAGCGAAGCGGCGAACTCGAGAGACAGCAAATGAACAACGGAGTGGGAATGATTACCTCGTGAGTGGACCGGTTCTCCTTTATATCGTAGAGATGCCCCACTCTTACTTTGCTTTCGTTATAGTGCATAGCAAAAAAGAAAATCTGATTTACAATTTTTAGAGGAAATACCAAACTGACCAATAAACTTCGTGGAAGAGAGCGAAATAAAACTATCCCATCTATTCTACGTAAAAGGATACACTATCCCTGAACGCTATCGGAGATTATTAAGCAGAAAAGAATAAGCATACACGGTATTGCTAACGTTTGCTAGAAATAATGGACTGAAATTATTAGAATAATCAAATCGTTATCTGACAATTTTAATAAAATGTGAAGCTAATTATTATAAAATCATTAAAATTCTAGTGATTTTATACGAGGAATTTAATGTAAAAAGTTTATTCCTGTTTCTTTTCAAAGAAGAGATTATTGGTTTTCTGTTACAAAATGTATTTTTTAATTGCGGATAATCATTGTTATCCAGTTTATTATCTTTTTTTGTCATTAATAATATGTATGTACATATAAATACTTTGCTTAGAGAACTGTCGACTTTTTTTATGCGAGCAGCATCACGCTTCTAAGACGTTAATTAAACCAACTCAGAAGCGACTTTTTTGAACATACGTAAATGCGTAATCGTATTCTTTCTTAAGTAACTGACGTTAAACAAAAACATTAGCGGAATAAGCGGCTGTGTGTTTTAATAATATTACTTTGACTGCGGATTTACCTATCGCAATCAAAATAATTTCACAATCGAGAAACAACGATCGCTAACTTTAATATAATTCCTTTTACAATAGAAACTCATGAATTGTAATGCTTATGTAACGCAAAAATTCTCGCCCGGTGAGCGCACCTAACCACTTTGGTGCTCACACATGCATCATTTTTTCTTGCTCTGATAAACAATAAAATACGAAACTTTCTTCTCGAAATCGATCCATCTTTAAGCGGTTCGTATACAATCAAGTATAAGTAAAAATTATGTACTTTTTTACACACTATAAATTATGTATTCAAATATGACGGCAGTGATTAAATCGGAAATAATATATTATAATCGCGATAAGTTCAATCGTCTTTTTTGCGCAAGCACATTTTTTTTGTAATAGTTGTGTGTTGTGCACATCGTCAAGTCTAATTAAATAATATATTTCACACATTTCAAATTATTTTCAAACTATTGCTATAAGATTTGTGAGATTTTTCCTCGGAAAATCCGGGTCGGTCTCGATTATGATAATTATTGACATGAACAGAATCACGAGACTTTGTTCTTGCGAATAATTAATAATGCAAGTACTTGTTATTTTGCATACCACCAGTGAAGATAATCGGATATGATAATCATGCACTCGATTCTTTACTTACTTCCGAGTGCATAGAATCACACGCTGAAACAATCGGAACAACGCTTTAACTCACGCGGGCCGCTCTCGTGCCCTCGTCTTACTTTCTTTCGCGGATACGTTATGCGCCGTTGTTGCACCAAGGTAGATTACGTGAGCGGCGACCGTCATAACCGAAGGAATTCGCGTGTATACGAAATTGCCAGTTGCAATCGCGAGCAATTTTGTAATTAACCGGACCGAGCAAGACATGTTTATGTACGCGGTAAACACTTGCATTCGCAAATATATGAATAAGTCAATTCTGTCTTCTTTGGATCGCGAACGGCAGATTACAATCCGCTTCTTTCGGGTCAGATTTTAAAACGATAACATCGCTTGACGAATCAAAAATTAATTTTCCTTCAGGAAAAATAAGGAGATGAAAGTAAGATACAATCAAGACAACTGTTCATAAGTAAAATTTGTTTGTCAATGTTTATTCGCAAATTTGATCAACAATATTGTAATTATGTAATATCATAATTTCCTTTTTTTCAAACGTTACGTTATTCGCCGAATATTCTCTTTTATAATATTTTTTAAAGAAAAAGTTATCAAAATTATCGTAAGCTCTCTCGTTTTCTCACGTTTATAAATTATGTAAAATATAAATAGGAAGAGTAAACGGTAAAAGAGATATAGAAACAAAAAGTATTATAGAGACACAGGATAAGAAATATTACATCTGCATTTAAGAAGATGTCATTGCGACCTTGGTGAGAATCGAGATTGTGACACCGAGCACTGTAGTGAAGCCACACGGTATCGTTTTCAATGAATCCGAATTTCTGGCTTGTATCTCTTTCCTAATAGTTGTTTCTTCAATGATTACAATCCTCTAAACAGAAGAAATAAAAGAGTCATTTTTATTTCCAATTCTTATCTCCAGATCGGATTATATTTAAAACATTTTGAGCTAATTTTTACTGAAAATCAAATAATTTATATCAATATTTCAATTGAATATATTAAAATTTACACAAATAAAGAAACCTACTTTGACATAGTGCCATTCAGTTTACTCGTTTTCTGTAAAAATGGATACAATTAATGCAAAATTTTCATGAGAGTTTTAGATATTTACATAATTTCATAATAATTTTATTATTAGAATTAAAAGTTAATTTAATAATTTTTTATTTAATTTTATATTAATTTGATTAATAATTAATTTAAGTTTTTAATAATATTTTGCTTGTACTTAACAAAATATTATTAGTATTATTTAGCTATATGTCTTAAAAATTGTATATGTATATTTACTTACACTCTATACAATCTATACATTTTAAGATGTAAAATAATTTATATGCAACTTATTTGCTAATTTATACGTTAATATTATTCCGAGAATGCGAGGTAAGCATATCAAATATACAATAATTAAAATAAATTTGCAATATTATGATAATTGTTATTTAATCAAGCGTCGTCTTTGTTTTATTAAGACACGACCTTACCGATTGTTCAACATTCTTGTTTCTGATATCTCGCTTTTGTGCTGGTGGGTCTTGCGAAAAGATTCTGTCAATCGGCACACGCGAGACAATCGGAACGTCGCGCCTTTGTCGATTCGCACATTCGGTATCATGACAATCGTTTGTAATCATCGCTTTTTTTATTATAATTGGTAACTCATCAATAACTTTTGCTTCCCGAAGAATTTGACAATTCGGTCCTTGTGCAGCAAATGGAACGAATCTTTGGTCTTCAACACATATTTGTGTCACAATCAAGAGAGTATCTTTCGGAGAGATCTTCATCAATTTAAGAAAAATGAAAGCTTATTAATATGTGCAAGAACGAGTAATTATAAAAGTTTTTTAAAATAATATTTTTATTTATTATCAATTTATAATTTATATATCTTTCATTTTTGTTTAATATTTCACAAAAGTGCTCCAGTAAAAAAATGATTAAACTACACTTTATATTTCTCTAAATCATTTTGAGATCAGTTAGTTTTATTGACAATGAAACAACGTTACTTCATGTTGAAGAAGTTCGATAGCAGCGACTCCCTCGTTTTTCGGCACTGCAGCGATTAACATGTAACCCTTATTGGTTGGAATAGATTTTAACTCCCTGATGGTATTCTTGATTAAACTGGTCACAGATACTTGGTCACTTGGTTCAAAAGATAATGGTTTACGTGATGAGAGTTCATTCTTAAACGTGTCGCCGTTCCTGTGCAACGATTCAAGTAAAGAACGGAAAAAAGCCATTCTTATTTTGGAGAACACATCAAAAATATCCCATGTAACATCATAATTCATATCTTCTGTAAAAGATAAATTTATTTCTTTTTCGTTACTTTCAAAGTATCTTGTATTTTTTTACAAGCTAGCTAAAGATTATCAAGTATTGTCTTATACTTAATGTTTTATACTTAAAATCGTTAGTAAAATAATCGGAATAATTATAATATATTATAATATTATAATATATTATTTTATATCTTATATTTCATGTCTTGTACTTGGAATTATCGTTGAAATTAGAATTAGCATGTTCTACAAAAATTTATTTCACCGCTCCTTTTCTTTTTTAATCTTTAATTAATTTTAAAATCTAGTTTTTTCATCTTCATTAAAATATTCATATAAAATAAATTTTTTTTAAATCATAATAACTCGTGAACTCACTTCCTGTTTTAGAATCTGTTGTAATCAAAGGAGAAACTGAGCTCGTCCGGTTACTAAGATCGATCACTTGCCAATTGTCATTGGAATCGCGTTTGTTTTTACGTAGTTCTAACTTTGCATTACTTTCAATGGATTTGCTATCTTCATATATAGGCAAAAACGGGATCGAGAAGTTACTCCCCGAAACTACGCCTGTGAAATCGAATTAAATTAATAATCAATGCAAGGAATAGATGCGTTATGTATTTTAATATCTAATATTTAACACTTTTTTATGTTGATATTTTTAGAAATTTTGATACTTAAATTTTTCATAATTTAATAAATAAATTTTTTCTTTTTTCAGACCTATTGTCATTCCTTTTGTTTGTCTCGCCCAAAATAACAACTCTCTGATATTCGAGTGAAGGGCATGCTCGCAATCACAACTTTTTTCTTTCTTTTCAGAAATTGATGCGTTGTCCAAGGAGAAATTAGCTCTCTCAATCTTGTCATGGCAACTCTATGGTATGAATTTTCTAACATGACTCAAATTTGTACTCGAACGTAAATTAGTTTAAAAAAGATTTTATACAAATAATAAAATTACAAAAACTGAATTCTACAATTCTTTTCTTCAATCTAACGTATTTAAAAACTATTTGGCCATTTTTTTATGATAGATCACATTTTTATCAAGATATAAATCATTTTGTGATATTATGTTTAATAAAAATACTTAAATACATTTTCGTAAAAAGGCAGTTTTATTCTGTAATTATTATCAAATGTAAATAGTTAAATAATAAAAGAGAAATTTATCTATCAATCAATTTTTTATCAAATTATCCGACATAGAAATGATTAATGTGAGAGAGTACTTGAAGAAATTCTTCAATCGCAAAAGGCAATCTTTCTTTGTAATCCTTCCACGAGTTCTCCTCCTTTTTCTCATCCCGACCCCTTTCATCGATCAGAAGCAAAATGACATTTCGAGGAGTAATAATAGCATTAGCGCTTTCTTCAGAAGCGTCATTCCGCGTTGCCGATGCTATTTCATTGATAGGTTTTATCTCGATGAGCTTCATCTCAATCTCGATATTTCCGGTTGTTGATTTCTCCTCGCGCGTTTGATTTTCCAACATTTTTGCATCTTTAGTTTGCAAAATTTTGTCTATACCCGCCTGCATCTTGCTCTTCAACACAGGATCGACAAATACTCTGTGGTAAGTGTCTAAGGATGGTGCCGTATCCCACGCAGTTGGCACAAACACTACTATGAAGCATGACATAAATCATTAGTCAATATATATTATGATAACAACGTTCTTAGAAAAACATATTTAAATAATTATGCATTTGTATGCATTATGCATTTGTACTGTATATTTCTCTTAAAGAAAAGAAAGAGAATATAATATATGCGCGTAGAAATATGATCTAAGATAACGAGTCTTTAAGAAGCCTTTGTTGAAAACCGGAAACTAAATAATCGATTTAAATAATTAATGTTGTTTCTTGTTATTAGTTACAATAACAAATGTGACTATTTAAACAAAATGGAGATAAAAGCAAAGCTTTTGACGTGGTCGGTACCTGAACGATCCATCGTAAATCCGAAGGAGCACGTCAACAGCGACAACAGCATCGGAACGAAGATACCGAAACGTAACATGACGACTTCTGCTGACGTTATCAATTTAAACATTTTCATCATGACATGCAACTAGATTATCTTGTCTTTTGCGCACGTACATCTACAATACATCACTTACCCATATAATACATCGACATATCGATTGATTTCAAAATGTTGAAAATTAAAAGATAAAATCTGGGTCGTCCTTCAATCTCCGTAATTACTACGTCCGCCTTGTTTTTCTCCTGAAAAACAATTGCTGCGCTGTCGCTAATCAACAAAATCGGTTGCCCTAACGATCGAAGAGGAATCTCAAAGTTCGAACAAAGTTCTCAAGCTTTTTATTAAGATTATTCTGCTACATATATCAGATACACGATGATTATTTTTTTGTTTTTCAATTTATTATGTAATCATATCTAGATCTAGATATTTTAAATTAAAATATGTATGTAATATGAATTAAAATATATATGTACTATTATATCATTAATCATTTTATTTATGGATGAGGAAATAGCTTTCATCAGGAAATAGCTTTCGCGTTTTCAATAACAGATTAAAAAATAGATAAAATATCTCTATGTGGTTGCCATCGAATAGAAGATCCTCGATAATGAAAGTTGACCTAATTTTGACTTAATTTCCGTGATGTTAGCACATAGTATCATTAACCGACCATCACACCGGTCGTTATATCGAAGTAAAGATTGTCGCTCTAAATAATGAAGGATTCGTTACTATGTATGAGCTATGTACAACTTGTAAGTTGAGACACGGCCCCTGTTTTAAGTCAATACGTGACATATTTAACCGTTGAGACTTACATAGGTCACGAAACTACGCTCGCGATCCGATACTATTTGTTTTACGTCATTCGTTTCATATGCACTTATACTTACGTACGAATCATTTATTTTCGACCGACCACGTAAGTGATGATGGTACGCCGGCAAATTGCAGCTCATTCTCAAGAATCTACGTACATTTTTCGATCGTAGATTCCATGTAAAGAGAGTGATTTTACACGAAATATATTTTTCGGGGAAAATTGGATCCAAAATCGAATCAAAATTATGTTCTGATGATTATTCGAATCAGAAACAGATTCATCAAATTTTATTCTCAAGATATATATAATTCATAAAGTATGATACATATAACAATTAATTAAGAGAAATATTTGGGAAAAATATGAATTTTGCAGAGATTTAAAAACTCAGACTCATAATTCGTAGATTCTAATGCGCAGACTAAACTTTTTATTTAAACATTGACGCAATTGTAGAATGACATTATTTTCCAGCTAATAATTACTAACATTAGCGAAAAAACCGTGGTAAGAATCGCAACTCGCAAAGTATTCTAGAAGAGTATCCGGAAAATTGACGTCGCGCGCCAATACGGCGATCATAGCGGAAGCTTGGTTTCAGTTGCTAACCCCTGCTCTAGGCATCTTGAGACTTTAGACTGTTTTCTTCGGTGAAACTTTCTTTACGTTGAAAACTGCACGGAGCACGGCGGCGGTGTACTGAATTATTAAGAAGATTATAGACCCCCGTGCAACTCGGGGACGGCGTAAGAAGCGATATGGCGTCGGAGGAACGTCGCGCAGGGCGACGAAACGGTCTGCGCCTGGTTACCGGGCCCCGATTGGTCCACGTTTGGTACCTACCCCGATGGAAGGGGTTTTTCATCGACGGGGTAGTGGTGGCGATCAGGTCATAACCGGGGGTTGGAACAAGAAGACTGGAGTAGAGAGTTCTTGGGCCTCGGCCGGAGAGATCGCGACGTGTCATAAAACGAGTTACAAAACGACGACTGATGGGGGGCCGGATAGTTAGTTTGCTCTTCTTCGTTCTTCTGATCTATCTGGCACGATTGCTGCAACGTAATCGCGAGGCGCTAAAGGCCGCGTCGTAAATTGGCCGCGGCGTTACGACAAGTTCTTCGCTCTTGGATATCTGTGATCAGTCAAAGCGACCAAGGTAGGACTTTGCCCTTATTTCAAAATAGATGCTTTTTGAACAAAATAAAAACGCAAAAGTTCAAAAAATATCTGAAAAATGTTAAGAAAATTCGGACATTTTTTAAATATCTTATCTATAAATATAAAAATATCTCAAAAACAAATCTCGTCAAGTTTGCATTTTTTATAATTATTCATATCTTTTACATTTTACTATTATCTTTTATATTTTTTATATTGCGTAAAACGCGTTATCGATTCGAACGCAAAAAAAAGAGCTTATACGCTTCTGGAAGTTTCGTTTACATAACTTCATGCATACCTAAAGACCTTGTGATAAATAATGCAGATCGTGTATTGCGCACGACTTACAAACAGCGAGTCGTAAAGCTGTTAACGAATTTTAACGACAATTCCGCGTGATAGATTTGATTTATGATAAAGTGATGCTCAGTTCGTGCTATTCGCTCGCAGATGATGAAGAAGCAACAGGGCCTGGTGGCCGATCTTATGCCCAACATAAGGGTCATGAAGATCTTTGGGCACTTCGTATTCAACTATTACGAAGACAATTCATCCAAATATTTGCATAAAATATACTGCTGTGTAAGTAATTACGAGTTTTAACACGTAACTTTAGTAATATTCAAGTCACATTAACAAAATTTAATCTCCATCTGAATTAAATCGAGACCGAAATTATCGACATTCTTTAGCTTATGATTTGATAATATTTTGACAAGATATTCGATAGACTCAATTTTAACAACCGTTGTCGTTAAAGTTATTATTTTTTGTTTACGGTCCAAGTGTCTGTAAATGAGAATTCGGGATCTTCAGGATCATACACACACATTGCAAAAATTATTTTTTTAAGGCAAATCTATTTCTGCTGCTGTTACAATTCGGCCTGTGCGCGGTGAATTTGATCATCGAGAGCGCCGACGTCGACGATCTTACGGCCAACACGATCACCCTTCTGTTCTTCACGCACAGCATCGTCAAGGTCGTTTACTTCGCCATCAGGAGCAAGTACTTTTACAGAACGTGGGCGATATGGAACAATCCGAATTCCCATCCGCTCTTCGCCGAGAGCAACGCGAGATATCACGCGATCGCCCTGAAAAAGATGAGGCTGCTGCTCTTCTTGGTCGGTGCCACCACCGTGCTCACCGCGATAGCTTGGACCACTCTCACCTTCTTCGAACATCCGATTAGAAAACTCGTGGATCCGATCACGAATGAGACGACAATTATTGAGGTAATAATTTAAACTTATAAGATACAAAACATATTGTTTTTATTCAACAAGAAAAAATTAAAAATTATTAAAATTGGAAAAGAATGCTTTAAAATTATTTTAATTATCGATACTAGATATATCGTTTTTTATTCTTAAATTGTAACATATAATTAAAATAATAGAATTATAATAATTAAATATAATTATAATTTATAATTATAAGAGAGAGACAAGTTATGTATAACTTGAACATCTTCACGTATTTCTTTTTCTTTTTTAATTTTTTGATCTACAATATATGCAATACATTTATTGTATCGTGCAATCACTCGAGTCACTTTATTTTCTATACATGAGAAATTTCTCTTTCTTATGATTTAGTTGCCGCAATTGTTGGTCCGTTCATTCTATCCGTTCAACGCTGGCAAGGGAATAACGCATATATTGATACTCATATACCAATTCTATTGGGTGCTCTTCATGCTTATTAATGCCAATTCGTTGGATGTCCTCTTCTGCTCGTGGTTATTGTTCGCCTGCGAACAGTTGCAGCATCTGAAACAGATCATGAAACCCCTCATGGAGTTGAGCGCGACTTTGGACACAGTGGTTCCGAATAGCAGTGAACTCTTCAAGGTTTGTCGAATTTCAACAGATATTGGTCATACAAATATATTTCTTTTTACTTTTTGTTTACAATTAGATTGTTTGAGAAGCTAATTTCGATGAATATAAAAAGAAAATTCCATTTTTATCTTATGTTGGCATGTGACAAGCAATTTTTGTCATTTGACGTATTTACAAAAAAATAGCCAGTTAGTTAAGAATAAGCAAAGATCTAGAAAAGTTCATGATTAAAATTTCAGACTTTATGTGTCAACGAAATTTTCTTGTGCCTGTAGGCTGGTAGCGCCGAGCATCTTCGTAACGAAGCGAATGAGAATCAGCCGCCACCAGCACCGCCGCAAGGCGACAGCATGCTGGATCTCGATCTTCGTAACATATACAGCAATCGGCAGGACTTCACGGCGACCTTCCGGCCGACCGCTGGTATGACCTTCAACGGTGGCGTAGGACCGAACGGATTAACGAAGAAGCAAGAGATGCTCGTCAGAAGTGCCATCAAGTACTGGGTGGAGAGACACAAGCATATTGTCAGGTGAGTCAATTTTATTAGATTGCCACACAGCTCGCGCAAGTCCGACGAGCCAAACTTCTTGTTAAAGAGAGGTCGTAAAATAAAGCGTCAAGACCGTGAGATAAATGATTCAGTATTCGAATGTCATGATAAGAGATGTAAGACCGCCCCCATCGTGCTCTACTTACCCACTGAAGAGATATAGTTAATTCATACAACTCCTACACTACGAGCAAACGGACCATTTCTTTGAAAGTCATCTGCATCTTGTGTGAACTAGTGACCCAGAATAATCTTGTATAATATGCTTAAAGGCGTGTAAAGTATTTAGTATATAGTCAGCATTATATTGACCTCATAAAAAGACGCACTAACTATTCCCTCAATTATTAAGAAGCGCGCATGACAAAGTTGTGTACGGCTAAACAGTGTAATATCATTCGTTTGGAGCATGTGCTTGATATTAATTATTTAATATGCAATATACTGGGAAAAAATAATTTTATATCGGGTTAACATTAATCTGGTACCACGGATGAAGTGACAGCTTTGCGATTTTGATCACAGGTGAAGAAGAAATGAAGAGAAAATTAATAAAACTATACAAATACCCAGACATTATCTTACCAGACTCTAACATATAAAGCGGAATAATTGTTTATCGGTTTAAATTCTTAATATTTTTATCGATAATTTCGTATTGTTTATGAATATACATTGAACGTTATTAAATGTGAGAGTCAGTTAATAACCGCTGTTACAATATCGTACAATATCACATAGATATTTGCGTAAAATCTAGAATATTCAAAAAATTGCACAAATCATTAATAGGAAGCTAATCATAAATAAGATGATAAATATATTTTTGCTAACACGTTGTCACCAACATGTTAATTTTAATAGGAAGAACACGCAACAACTTTGAAATTGAGTAAAACGATCTTTTTAATTAATAAAAAATCTGTTAAATCTCGATATTATAATCCTTCGGAATCATTCAGAAATAATTAATAGATGAACTGAACACACACAATTTTATTTCCAACGTTTATCTATAGTTTGATAACTACGTGAATAATTTTACTTAAAAAATTATTCTTTTTCATCATGACGTACATCGTACTTCGTCAATGCGAAGTATGTGGAATACGATCGGCGTTGGCAAGATCGATTGCTCTTCGAGAAAATTTTTTTTTTTCGCGAGAACGGTGCGAACGAATGTCGTGTTCCTGTAGGTTCGCGGGGGTGCCGAAGCCACTCGTCGACTAACACTGAATGCGCGTGTTCCCACGGTGGTGAAGTATTTATTCTAAGAAAGCGCGATATTGACCGCAACGGGGGTCGTGTGTTGTACAGACTGCGCGATTCATGAAGGGGACGATGTTCAGGGGATGCGATGGGTTCACGTGCACGTAACGTGCGCACACGTGGTTCACCTGACGCCAATGCACGCGTGATGACAGATTTTCGCTCATGGATCGCGTCCTATAGATACGTGTTTTTACATCCATATAATGTCATTGGACAAATCATTCACGCATCAATTTTATCGATAGAAAGACCTATTATTATTTTTTTTTTTTTGTATTCTTTAAAGCATGTTTTTTTATTAGAAATTGAAACATACAATCTTGGCAGGCGCGATTTTGATACATATCAAATCTCACGTTTCTTTTGCCCAAGAGTAAGCTTGTGAAATTTCTTTTGGAGCTCCTCTTTTATTTTAATTTCAAATCTTTTTGTTCTTTCTCATGATCTTAGTAGGAATCTAAGAAGTCGAATTGACTTAAAAATCGTTACGATAGTCATTACTATTCAAACAGAAGCTCGTATTATCACCTACGCGTTATTGGAGGTAAAAGATATTGACCGCAACGGAGGTCATGTTCTATGGGTGTAAGGGGATGAAGTTCCATATAGCTGACTATATTGCGCTGGATATTCAATCCAAAGTTTCAAAAATTTTAGATCTGCGGTCCCTAGTTCAAAACACATACACACACACACACACACACACACACACACACACACACACACACACACACACGAGAATTTTATAGATTTGACTTTTCGCAATAATGACAACTTGCTGTGACATTATATAGACTATCGCGTTTTCTTCTATTTTGACATATCGATTATTCACTTACTGAAAACAATGTTAACTCGACGAACGGTCGGTGAAATGGGATATATGTGAAACGGAAGCGAATATCCATCCGTCATAGTTCTAATCACTTAGTTCAGTATGAAAATCAAGGGTGGTATCTATGGACGAAAGAGAACGGATATTACGAATATATTTTTCATGAGCTGTTCGTCAACGGTAACTTTTAACGTACGGCATAAGTCACCACAGTCATGTCTTTAACGACCGGACTTAGTAATAATTAATAATAATAATTATTGTTTCATGTAGATTGGTCACCGCAGTAGGGGATGCGTACGGTTTCGCACTTCTGCTTCACATGTTGACGACGACTATTACTTTAACGTTGCTCGCCTACCAAGCGACGAAGGTGAGTGCGTTGTCAGATAGCCAGGTTCCTTTTCAAGGTCCCGAGCAAATGACTTATCGATCGTATAAATTAGTTAAGCAAGTAATGCGAAGTCGATGGGTTAATGTGAACTCGAACATATCAAGAATTAAATATTCATATTAATATGCACGAATTTTAAATACTATAGGTGAACGGTATAAACGTATATGCGGCCTCCACGATTGGCTACATACTCTACACGTTCGGCCAAGTCTTTTTGTTCTGCATATTCGGAAATCGCCTGATTGAAGAGGTGTGTATTTGTGAAGTTCGCAAGAGGTTTAATAGTCTCTGAAACTTTAGCTTAAAATGGCACTCTGATTAAAAAAAAAATAAACGTAATAAAAATTTAAAAGGCAGAAATTTATTTATTTTTTAAATTCAATTTTGCATAACTTGTAATAAAAAAATTCCATCTTTTTTTAGAGCACCTCGGTGATGGAGGCAGCTTATTCTTGTCATTGGTACGATGGATCCGAGGAAGCTAAGACATTTGTGCAAATCGTGTGTCAACAGTGTCAGAAAGCTATGTCAATATCGGGAGCAAAGTTCTTCACAGTATCTTTGGATCTCTTCGCTTCGGTAAGACTAAATATCGATTTATACTTACACGAAAAGAACGGTTTATTGAAGTATCTAAAAATTTAATTAAATACAGATCTAAAAATAATTTTTGTTAGACCATCAAGATAATTGTGGAAAATGTAGAATGCTTAAGCGTTGATAATAATGTTGCAAAAACTTTTAACATTCTAGCAATTTGAGTGTCCTACATAATTAATGGTCCAAACAAAATTATTTTTGGATCTACCTAAATTTTTAGAAAACTTCAGCAAAATCGTTCTTTTCATGTAGAAACCTTTCTCTTCGCGCTTAATTGTTGTATAACGAAATTGAGAGAATTTTGTTTAATAATCTGTGAATTATGATAAAATAATGTAATTAACAATTTTCTAAAAATTTTAGGTACTGGGAGCCGTAGTGACGTACTTCATGGTGTTGGTGCAACTGAAGTGAATGTTCGGCTCCGTGCGTTCCAGATGCGAATGCAGTTTCTCGCGTTGCACACGGTTGTGCAAGATTATATTTTTTAATGTATTTACAAGGAACAAGCAATGGAGCATTCGTGTTGTGAAGATTCTCACGGGAAGAATCCCGCGTTTTTGCAGACGCGTAGCAAAATATTAAGAAATTGAACGGATTGGAAAATCATAAGAGGCTACATGTTGGAATTGAGTTTAAGCGATAACAATATAAAAATGATAGAAATTATTTTTACTGTTATTTAAGAGATCGATAAGCTGTAAGGATTAAATTAAAAAAAAAGATTTAATTCTTTCTTTTTTATTATTGTTCAGATTAACGAACGAATGAGAGCACTTTTCTTCGTTAAAATGTAAATTTTAGTACATAGCTCTCTGTATAATTTTTCTCTCCACCGTTTATTGCATATAGCAAGAGATAACGATAATGCAAGCACTCATTGCGATTCATTTTCATGCACATTAATTATAAGTCGTAATGCTTAATGGGGAAAGATATACGCTAACGTCATTCGAGATGTACAGCGGGAGCTTGTACCGATTGTCGTACAATTGATAATGGAGATACATTAACAAAAGGAATATGAGAGTTTATTACTTTTATTTAGAATCGTCCAGCAACTGCATTATGTTCTCGAAAAGCCTATATTTTAAAAAACCACAGCGCAGGGATTAAACGGCGCTTACATTAACGAAGCGTCCAAATAATATGTAAATATAAGATATAATCGTATAAGATAATTACATTTTTAGAATTGGAACAGCCGAGTTGTAATGTTAAATTTTGGTAATGGCACGCTTTGTTGTCGTACGCAACAGTTTATAGAGTTATCACTAATGCACATCACTTTTTCTTGTTTTTCATTAAAAATTAAATTGTGAATATTGCCATTTAAATGCCATTTTAATTTTATCTCACAATCTTTAAGTACATTTTCTTTCTTTTCTTCTTCTCTCTCTCTCTCTCCCCCCTCTTTTCTTTCTTTCTCTTTTGCCACTTATTAATAAATTTAGTGCTCTTCAATAGAAAATGCGTTCGAATACGTACGATTAATACGATTTATTAATCTCTCTTAATTTATTGTCACTTAACTCTGCAGCAGGGACAAACAATTGCTTCTTATCGCATATCCGAAGAGCTAAGCAAAAATTTGCCAGTCAGTTGCAATTAATAGATACTTAAGAATCCACCGCGAGATACATAAAAAAAAATAATAGCGCTTTACTTATCAATAAGAGAAACGGCGACGCAATTGATATGGTACGTCAATTACTATATGATACGATTATCAACCGGTACTTGGATCTAATAAACATAGAGATAAGATATATATATATATATATATTTTCATTATGCGTAACCATGTGAGCGTGGCCTAATGACGTATACCTAATGACGTGTACCTCGTTTTTTATATTTCGTAACATCTTTCGGTGTCTTTAATAAGATAATATTTCGTCACCTAAAAAGATGTCCAAGAGAAGATATTTGCACTGTTCATGGCTGCTCATTCTGATTGTTATAATATAAAATATGTATCTTTCGTCGATGCGGATATCGTCTTACGAGACAACGCGTGATATTTTTGATTTCTTTGTCGGAAAAATATTGTCAGAGAAGTATCGTTAAAAAAGAAAGTTGAATGTTGAAAGGCGGAACATTTAAGCGGATACGAGCGTGTCTGGCGATATCCGACCTCGATCTACTTTGACATTGTATAATTAACGTATATGTATATTATTATGATCAAGTATTAATCGATAAGGTCACAGTATTATCAAATAGTTTTTCTCTATGTAAAGCTGTACTATATTTATTTAATAAAATCTTGATATAAACGTTCATATAAATTCTAGCGTGTCAGAGGAAAATCCGAATTTTCTCATCGTCCTGTCAAAAATTTATAGCATTCTCACGACATAATTCTCATTTAAAAAATCGTCCATTGTATTAAAATTAGAGCAAAAATTCGTTACATAAGTGCTTTATGAGACAGCATAGTAGAAAATAAAAATTATAAAAGACGCAAAATACACGCTCGCGTTATAGCAGCCGCTAATAAAGATTATCTTGCCTCACAAAATTTAATAAATTAGTACAGACGCACGAGTTTCTCCTTATTCGAAAAGGATCGTTGCTTTTGGAAATCGCGATTCTTCCGATGTAAAATGTAATGTAGAACATGTAGAAAATAATCTGATTTTTGTATAAATATAATTTACGAGTTAATTATACAAGTGCACGTACAAGTTAGCACAAATAAGATTTTAGAGATGAAGAAGGATTATGCCCTGCCGCTCTCACTTATCCGTAGAAACATTTCGAAAATTATGAACAAAGAATAGACTTTCTTTTCACATTTTTCATCATATTCTCTTTTTTTATTGTTAATAAAAATTTAATATAAAATATCAAGATAAATACCTCTGGTGTAAAATAAATCAAGGTACGCGCGGCTGCGCGCCTCTCCTCGTGTTTTTCTAGCGTTAATAATAAAATATTGACGTAAAATGTGGAGATATATATACACAGAGCGTTCCAAATTTTGCAAGCTTAAAGTATTTACTGAACTGGATAAAAACCGTTTAATCAATACAAATACGCAAATAAACTCATTTAAATAACTTTTTGTTTCAATAATATAAACTGCTTATTTGCCGTTTATTATTATTATTATTTCACATTTATTATTTCAAACAATTTTTAATAATTGCACAAAATTATTTTATCATTTAATTTCTTAAGTCCAAATTTTTTTTTAGACGATAATCTTTTAAAGACATCTTTTAAAAGATAATTCGTGTCGGGAATTGTAAAACTTTATGTGCCACATAACACAGAAAATATTTAAAAAATATGTACTTACAAGATGTAAATATAAAATAAATACAAAATATAAAAACAAATAATTAAAGATGCGGATTATCTCCCTATTTCAATACATATTTGATACATCTTCGTTGTTATGAAATCTCATACTTTTTTAAAAATTTCTTGTGTATTTAAAATCGTTTGATACTCTCTTGACAAACAATATTTACGTATCAATATTTATATAATATTTATAATATTTATATATTAAACCATTTTAAACGATTTATAATTCGCATCTCTCTCAAAATTTAGAACAGAAAATAATCTACATATAATTTTATATGGCATGTAAAATGTTTGCGAAAACTGAATACAAAATTACATATAAAATATATGTATATGCGCATAAAAAACATAGCAAATTGTAAGCAGAATTTTATCTTGAGATCTGACTCTAATTAAGATCACTTAAAGTAGACTTATATTACAATAGAATAATTTTTTGCATTATTTATATACTACACAAATAAACACAAATGGATAGATAATTTACACTATCAAAGCAAAAATCTGCTATTTGTTCTGAAAAAATTAATTTTCGGATCCTATCTTGACTATTTTTTATTTAGTTTAGCGAATATCGCAGGCAAATACCGCAAAGGTATGATCTACCATCTCGAAACACCCTGTACATCTTGTTGAGGCAAAGCAACGTCTATTAAGAGCTCGTAAAAATAAGCATTTAACAAGCCAAGTGAGAAATTGGCGCGGCGTGATTCGCACGCAGGCGCAAATCGCGAGCATCTCCGTGCGCTTCTAGGGGTAGTTTCGATCGTCCAGGGGATGAACTACCTCGTGCGTTGCTCCCGTGCGATGCTGCCTGAAACGAGAACTCTCGCGCCGCTGTGGTTTCGTGACAGTGACACGCCTGCAGAATGCGTGATATCGGTTTGTCGCGATTGCGTAATCGTTAATCGAGTATCAACCTTTGGCGATCGGGAGAGGGATCCTCGCGGTCCAAAGAGGATTCTGTGATCGCGCGTCATCGCCGAAGAAGATGCGTCGACCGTTGTCGAGACGAAATCAACTGGCTCCATCGACGGCAAAATCGGACGATTCCGAAACCTAGTCTGCGATTCTTTGTTAACAAACCTCGGTAACGATCATCCTACACTGCGAAATCATTTTTCCTAGGAGCAATACACTTAAAGCAATACTGGCGCGTGGACCACATCTGACATCACGATCTCCTTTGCGCCGTCGTCTCGTTACGTCGTCGATTGTAAATATCAAAGAAAAATGATAATCATACGACAACATTTGACAACGATACTGTCTGAAACGCATGCGTTCGTCGAATTCGAGTGCAGCTAATGGATCGGATCTAGCTAAGCTAGGCGTGCGCAATCCGAAGAAATCTCAAGATCGAGGCTTGATCAAGATCGATGATCGAAAAAGATCAATTGATGACGAAGCAAATAGGTTGTCAATCAACAAATCTAGAATACAATCTAGAATACAATCTAGAATAATTGTTAACAATCAAAATCGCGGCGTATAATCTTGAGTTGAGGGCGAGTTGCTTTACAAATCTTGATCTTATTGATACGCTAAAACAATATATTTATCCGTGAATTAAAGTTGCATTAATTTCGATAGATTTTCTCTCATCATGATACATTGGAAATGTAATTCATCGAAATTACAATCCTCGATTTCACGGTACTTGAAAAATAACACGTGTCAATCAGTATGATCAGATGTTCGATATTGTGAGACATCGATACACATGTTCGTGAGATACAACGAGTTACGTAATACGCCTATCTATAAAATAATAGGCTACAATAGATGTTCCCGGGAGGATACGAGGGAGATGAAATCGAATCCAAGGTTGCTGTTTGATTAGTGGAGCGAAGAAACACATTGATGGACAATGAATCTCTTTTATTCGTAGTCATAACATTGGTTTTTAGATTGTAAAAGTTAGAATAAAGCGAAATAATTTTTATCGAAGAGAATAATCTATTGCCGTTTAATGATATACTCAATGTACCGAAGCAGGCAAAAAAAGGGAAAAAAAGAAAGGAAACCAAAGTACAATCGCATGTGCGCATATGGTTAATAATTGACAGAATTGGATTCAAACAATGAAATCGTGTCGGAATTAACGAAAGCTAGCACGGCGCAAGTTGTGAGGAATTTTTTGCGAATCACCGATAACCATAGGTACAAAAACTGCGAGCGGCTGGAGGAGGCGAAGCCTCCCGCCGCACAAGCATTATCGTAAGTATTATAAATTTTATAAAAGATTTTATTATTTATCGATCGTTATTTATAGTATTTATATTACATTTTATATTTATTTATAATTTATATTTATGATTTATATATATTATTACAATTATATTATATAATATTCCTAAAAACTGTCCTGCATTTTCAATTAAAAGATATGTTGAATATATTTTATGTATATTTATTTTTTTATTATTTTTGTTCTTTGTAATATTCATCTATCAATAAAAAAATTACATTTATAATTTTTTTAAATCTGAATATTACATGAACATCATTATAAATTAGTTATACTATAATTTTTCAAAAATTTAACATCCACGCATTCTCGCAAACAAGAGTCTTGATTATCTGATATACATGTATTAACATGAGCTAGAATAATTAAAAACTTCGATAAAAGCTTATACCTACGCATAATTAAAGTTTTTATTTACGATAATACTATGATGAGATGACAATAGCCAGACCCCTTTCAAACTACAATGTATACAAAAATAATTTGTATACGTTTAATCCGATTGATACTTAGTATCCTTTTTCAATCCTGTAATTTAGCACGTTGATTAAGAAAAGTGTATTTTATATAATTTTGTAAAAAGAAAAACCTTGAAGAAAATCATTTTAAAAAATCTATAATTAATAAAATCGGTAACTTCAAAACACACAATTTTACAATATCGCGATTATATATTAAGTTACAGAAATTTAAAATATATTCAACAAAATTTTATACATGTAATTTATAATTAAAGAATTATATATATAAATTATATATATATTTATTCTTGTGTGTGTGTGTGTGTGTGTGTGTGTGTGTGTGTGTGTGTGTGTGTGTGTGTGTGCGTGTGTGTGTGTGTGTGTGTAAAATATATATCTATATGGTCGTTGATCCTTGGTTAGAAGACACAGTACTCCGGAGTTTCTCGTCAGTCGATCGGCGAACTTCGACCACGAAGGTCGTTGGAACGCGGCGATAAGTACAACGCGAACATTCGCTATTTGCGCGCGAGTGCAATGTTCTAATTACAATTAAATCTGATGGATCGCGCGAAAGACAATGAGTTCCCATCGAGCTCGATCTTACATGCGAATAAACGACTTTTGGGTAAACGAGATTCGCTTGTTAATACACATGATGTGTTTCAATAAGTTCATCATACAGAATGCATGTGAGACATTCTTATTTTTATTCTAAAAAAAGTCATTATCAAAGATCTATATCCATCTTATTTATTTTTTATATATTTTATTTTTATCAATTTTTTTATGAAAATACAATATATATTTTTCCTCTCAATTCAAATATAATTGGGGCTCTTTGTTGAGGCGCTTTGCAATGTAATGCATGTCTTATTATAAGGACATTTAATCTTCTTAATTGATTCGATTATTTAATGATAAATTGATTTCCGTTATAAAGCGCATCCGTTAGTGCTTTTATTTATACGCCAGCGTGTATTGGTGCACCATGCTCAAGAGAGCGAGATAAAATCTCATATCCACACAATTACGCGTCGATTTGTCATGCGAAAGCAATATCGCAAATACAGCTTTCAATCAATTTGTATGCAAATGTAATTATACACACACACACACACACACACACACACACACACACATCTTACATACAAATGTTTTACATTCAAATTTCATAAATCGCGAAATTTCTCTAACCAGTCTGTGTTTACACATTGCATTTTCACATTCAATATATTCTCGCCGATTAACGTTTTTATTTATCTTCTTTATGAAATTGTATGCTTAAATTAAATCTTTCAGTTTACACGTACCGCAAACGTTATTTCGTTCATGCGGGCGTAATCATAAAATAACTTTATGACTCAAAATAAATCGCAAAAATAAATAAGTCCACGCGCGAATGGTATGTTATGACTTGTGTATGTGCGACATCTAAAAATATTCTCCAGCTTCATGAATAATATATCTTTGCGACGAAGGACTAGAGTAACTTGCTGCAAAGTTGGCGAAACAAACGTCAAACATCTTTCTCTCGAATTTCTTTACTGGAATGGCCTTCGCATTTCGCGAAGCGATCTTCTAACTTGACTAACGCGTAAAGTTCGTTTCGAAACGGGTCCACATTTGAATACAATTAATTAATTCATTTATTCTATCGAACCGCGACGCATCCCTTCCTTGTCACATTTACAAATTACGTCCGCGAAAAAACAAAAAGCACGATAATTTTTTGATACTTTTTGCCGCGTGCATATTAATTAAACTGGAATATTTATCAATGTTAATGCGTGCCACGTGGACTGACTCTTTGCGACTCGCTTTGTTTCGCGTTTATAATGTATTCTAGCGGAGCAAGCTTCTGAATTTAAACCAGTGAGAGACTTGATTATAACAAGCTCTTTGTATAAAATACAATTCTTGTATTTTGACTAACTTTAGTTAATCAGGCGATATTGCATATCCCCGACGTTTCAAATTGTATAATTTGCAGAACTTTTAATGTACGCATCACGGGAATATTCAGAATGAGATTCTCATTGCAATATTTCCACTCAGAAACTGGGTCTCATATAGTTACGGAATAAAATCGCTCGACATACATGAGCAACAAGTTCTCATCGTATTTTTATATAATTATTTGCGTGTTGCACGATTCCGTTGCCTCTGCTGCAGAGCTGGACCTCGATTATTTAGAAAGAAGAGGCGGAAATACAATAACTTACGAGGAAGGAAACTCGAAAGAAGAAGACAGCCCGGCGGACACATTAGATCGCGTTAAAGTCATCTTCTTGGGTGCACCCGGCGTGGGAAAGACGAGTATAATCCGAGTAAGATTTAATGGACACGATTGCATCTCTCACCTAAACGTTTTACTTTTGTATATTTTACGTGAAGCTGCTCTTTATTCTGCGAATCTTACAATTAATCTTTTGAATATTAAATTCGCGCAGCTTGAAAATTTAGAGATCTAATTACCTTAATTAAAAGACATTTTAACATAATTTAAAGATTCGAACATTAATTTATAAATATATTCCATCAGTTTTATTTTTAATGACGTAATTTTTAAAAATCTGGCGAAGAATCTTCTGATAATTTTGCAAATATCATATATGAAAAAGCAATTCGTGCGATGTTCGATCGATGAGAATCTTTGTCAGAATCTTTATTTCAAAGCTGGGAAACAAATCGCGGAAACGAGTCGCTCGGACGCCCCGTTCATTTCCGATAATAGTTTCCGCTTATCGATGATGACGATTATCGGCTCTCCAAGGAAATTAAAATGCGCAACGAATATCCTAAAGAAGTCAGGTCACTTTTGTCATTTCTTTTAATAATCGAAATTTAAATTCAAACACCTATTTTTGCGAGAGAATCGAACCTTCGATCGACTGTAGACTCTGGGTTCGTAATTACGAATTCGCGATTTTTGCTTACGCTTCCAGCAATTCGTCTGGAGCGAGTTCTCCGAGGAGTATAGACCGACCGAAAGGCGGGAGACGTTTTATCCGAGCGTGATGCTGGCCGATCGTTTGTACGAACTGAAGATCACCGATTTGCCCACCATCCCGTACTTCCCGGTCAACTCGCACCTGGAATGGACGGACTTTCGTTATTACGGTCTACGGAGTGCAACAGCTTACGTGCTCGTGTTTGATCTCAGTAATCAGGACACGTTTCATGTACGTACAATCGAGATTCAATGTTAAAACGCTATAAATTGCGAGCAGGCTACTTGCAAACTTCAACTTTGGAAAGAATATCAAAAACACGGCAGCCGCGACTCGCGGTTATCTTTTTTTGCAAAGTTTTTCTTGCGAGCCTTTTTCCTTCTCGTGAAAAGCCGTCACGACTTCCGACTTGAAGTCGCGTCAAAGTTGCCGGCATAAAAGTTTGATTATCTGGATGTTTGTCTGGATGACGAAAGGTGGTCTCTCGAGAACAAAACGTAGCACAAGTTAGCTGACGTTAAATCGATTTTGCTAATAATAAATCAAAAGTATAAATAAAAACCTGCATGAAAAACTCGTGACGTTGCTAACATTATTACACAAGATGAAATAATACAATAATTAATGCAGAGAAGAATCTTTCTAAATCATATTTACCTTTTTTAAAAGTATTCTAATTTCTGACATTATGTATAATACTAAGATAAATCACGTTATTTCCAACATAATAAATTGGAATAAACTAAAAGAATAAACTAAAAAATATGTATAATTTAAAATATCGTATGCATTATATTTCAATTAACTCTTTCATATCTGATTTTTTAAAAATGAAAAACACATTTACTTTAATTATGTTTGAATTTTAATACGCAAATAATTTTTTATATTTTATAGTAATATTTATCACAATATAGTTTTATTAAAGTTCAAAAGATTTCCTGCAAAATGTGTTCTCTTTGATTTTCATGATTCGATATTTATCAGAGATATGATTTTTTTTTTAAACACAACGACATATGCGAGAACATGCGAGACATCGACGCATTAATCCTTTCACGTCCACTGGACGTGAAAGGATTAATGCGTCGATGTCTCGCATGTTTTTCTTTCATTTCCGACCGATGTACTCAGTATATCAGAACGTTACGTGATCAAATCTACGAGGCGCGCGACATGAGAAGCGTACCTGTGCTGGTGGTCGGGAACAAGCAGGACGAACTGTCGCAGACCGTCGCTTCCGGGGCCAGGTACAGAGACATCGTGAACCTTGTTCGAAAGCACTGGAGATGCGGTTACGTCGAATGCAGTGCCAGATTTAACTGTCGCGTGGTACAGGTGCGCGTTATACATTATTTATCAATCTGTCCGACAGTCTGCATCTCATTCGTGTTAAAATTAACTTAACTCTCTTAGAATTATAATGTGCGCTTTAATGTCATTCATATTTAGCATTTATCAACAAAATTGCGATGAATAATACGGTGGTTATTGAAATTCTCGCCGAGGAAAAATTTATTGAAAAAAGCTGGCCTTATCGAAATAAACTTGGGATTTCCTCGGAATATTGTTTAGAATTTTCTTAAAGTAAAGAATTTTCTTAGTGCATATCTACGCGTCTATATCCATTTTTTTGAAACTCAGCCTTTGCGAGCGTTAAGTTTATTGATCATTCATTTGCATTGTCTCTTGAAAAAAACGAGATTGTTAGTTGGAAAGATTATAACAATTGTATCCTCTGATCAACAGGTATTTCGGGAACTGATGAAGAGCATACAGGCCATAGAAGGCAGGCCGACCTCGCCTTCACCCGCGGCCATGCAACCGATGCGATCCCATCCGCACGACACCAGCGAGAAGTGCATTCTTCTTTGACATTAAGACTAAACCGCTTCCCTGTTACGAGGCAGTCGATCGTACAATGCATCGTCGTATCGTACGGTACTTGTCCTCGAGCAATGAAACCAAAGCAATGAGGACTCACTCAGCGAAAAGCACGTCGCTCAAGTTACAAGAGTCGCGAGCGATATAATACGTCGGGGGTGACTCTTCTAAGGCTGCAAGAGCGGAAACGTGTGCAATCACCGCGAGCGAGTGGACGAGTGATTTCGAAATAAGCGACAATAATAATCGAGATTTACATCAACGGCGAATTTGTTGCGATACGCGAATTATCGTTCGAATCGTATATATCGAAGATTTCGTGATCTAGCGGAAGTCCCAACGGTTCAACGAAAAGGGACCTGTCTCCTCCTGCAGTATTCACGTTAATTGCATTTGTATGTTTAATTATCTTCCTTTACATAACCGTTGATTACGATATAATTACAATATATTATGATACTAATTATAATTTTCTCGACAATTTTACGCATAAAATTACTTTTGCGTGTGTACGCCGATTTTCAATAAGTTCCGATCTCTAAATGAAATCAGGATCGCGTGTAAAAATTAACAAGCATTAGAGTGTTCAGAAGAACAATTATTAAATAGCATAAAAGTTAGAAAAAACGATGTTATACGAGGCAAGAAGGTAGCAAAATGCAGCGCGAAACTCCTCTCAGCTCAACCCTTTCTCGCGTTCGGCCTAATTATATTCACGCTGTAGGTAGGTACTCGAAGAGGATGAAGCAATAGTACTATTCATATACATACACATATATTTTACTATGCTGTTAATCGGTTATTAATCTAATGTTAAAAAAAAAATGGTCAAATGATCGCGAGAAACGTATAATCGTTAACATATTATCGAGATGTTGTATACACATAGATTACCGACATGTATCGTGTGTTAGCGTTGTTACCGTTTGTATGTACTCTAAGACGGATGCTACGTGCACGTAATTTCTACCTTAGGTTTCTCTCGAGATAAGACGCATCCCCGGGATTTGCGACGCAACGCGCCATGCATCAGCAATAGAGAAAGCGTCTCACCGCCATTATTACCTGTTACGTTCGAACGCTCAAACGCATATGTTAAAGAGTCATACGACAGCGGCATATAAAGGATACGTAAGATCGCTCAATTCCAATTTGCACGCAACTTAATCGGAACCGTTTTATAACCGGCGCGAATTCAATGCGACAGCACGGGAGCGACCGGCAGAGTGATATGTGATCCCTTATTTTGTATGCACATGCACGACGTTCATAATAAAAACGCCAGTGAGACATTAGCGTGTGGCATGTCATTTTTCTCTAAAAATGTATCGCTTAAATGTCTATCCGTCTTACCATCGAAAACTAGCTCGCTTTACTCGCACGATGATTTTTCAGCGACTAAATATTACAAACGCGAGCTTCGCGCGCGCTATTTAACTTTTTTTAACTATACTTGTTTAAATATTTGAATAAATGCAATTAATATTGCACTATTAACCCCCTCGACATACAACTGCCAAAATATGCAACGACAGCCGCTCACGAAGCGTACCAAGAGAATCAAGCGGCAACAATACTTCTACAGATGCAATTATCGATGTACAAGTCTCTTTTAGAAGTCGAGTCTTTTTGAATGAGAGAAGTATACTGCTTGAAAACCGTGAAACATCAAAATCGAAAAGTCTCGCTTCTGATTTTTCTTCAGACTGAATGTGTCAAAATGCCTCGAAAGTGATTTAACATGAAAAAAAAAATTCTCCGTTTGATTTAACGTAAATTCAAGTTATTACGAAAGAATTTACCGTCATCTCATCCTGTATATCTTCCGCGTAACGTATTACTCATTCGGGAAGTTCACGATTGAACAAATTATTACGAAAGATGTTGCGTCTGTCGAGAGGACTCCGATGTCAAAGAGTCCATGTATTAGCTTCGCGGGACAGGAGGAGGAATTGCGTCACGCAATTTCCAGGCAATGGAAAGGCCAGCTTTGGAACGGAAGAACGGCACGTACTGACGGTTGGAACTAATTTATCAAAGTACGCGAGATCGCGCGAATAACTAATTGGCAAAATTCGCGAACTCTATCGTCAAAGTGGCGCGCTTTAATCTACGCGAGAGACAAAAGAACCTTTTGATAAAGGCAATGAATATGGAATCTGTCACCCTAAGGTGAGCAAGACGAGAGGGGAACCCAGCACGAGCACGAATCTAAAGGAAGCCCTCTGCGAGAAGATTCCTGTGCACCACGATCTTCTGAGAAACTTTCGATTTCACTTTGGTCCGAGCGTCATTAGTCAGATCACGGTTGAGAATCTTTACACAGGACTAAACGACGTAAAAACTATTGTCAAGGAAACTTCGGAACTCGATCCTAAACATGGCGTAATAATCGTATAATTGTTAAAAATTCACCTGTCGTAGCTGTTATTTATGTTGCATAAACATGTCTCAAAAAATTAGATTAAAGGAGGAGTATTACGAATCATGTTTGCAGGTTCAGTTGTATCTCTTTTATAAATTAAGAGATAGAATATTTACTAAAGAAATAAATAAAATAAATAAGTTAATAAATTAAATAATGATATATTAAAAAATATATATCACGAATAATATATTATCATTTAAATGTGTGGATATGCACATATAAAAGATGATATAATTTCACAAATTTATCAAACTTTTTATTTTTATAAAGCTTTAAATTTCGTAAAAAATATATCTGACAAATCATTAAAAATTTTATGCAACAATTGTTTGTGACTCACGCAAATTACTTTCAATTTTCTCTTTTTAAATTAAAACTATTATAAAATTTCAATTTCCAGATTGTATACCGAGGGTTGACTATACCAGAAGTGATTGCTCTGCTGCCTCGCGAAGGAAATTCGCCGAGTGCAGAAGCTGTATTTTGGTTGCTCTTAACAGGTGATATTCCGACACAGCAGCAAATTGCTTCATTGATCGCCGACTGGACGTCACGACGTAAAAAATGTACAGAATGGTGGTCGGGACCGCGGGGCGAAACAATAACTTCCCTTCTGCGTTCGATGCCCGAAACAATTACACCCTTGCATAAATTGTCGGTTGCGCTCACAATTTTCCACATTAGCAAGCAGGCAAAAGAAGCCAAAAAGCACGGTGCTATGCCCTACTCTTATTGGGAGGTAGTTGAAGATATTGGCATTTATAAAAATTTGCTATAAATAAATAAAAACTTATAAAGAATTATTATACTTGTCAAAATTAACATTACAGATGTTAACAATCAAAATATTTCCTTTCTAATAAAACACATTTAAAATATTAAAATATAAAAATAAAAGATGTAATTATATCTCATAAGAAAAATATTAGAAGTGTTATAACGCAATATAACACAATAGCAAAAAATATTTATATGAAATATCAAAATTTCTATTTCTAAAAATAAATCATATAGCTTATAAATTTTTATAATTGGGACTAATTAGCAAAGAAAAAATGATGTAATTTCTGTATAAAAACGCATTTTTACTGCAAACAATTATTATTATTATTTAACATATATTAATGTGTAAAACAATATTTGTTTGGTTTTAAGTATACTTATGAAGATGGTATGGAATTTCTTGCAACCTTACCAGCGATCATTGGTCTAATTGCCAAAGGCCAAACGTTGACAAATGTGAGCGGTGATGGAGATTGGGTTCAATTTTTGTTAGATTGCTTGAGCAACGTGAACAAGAGTTTTGATGGTCGAAAGTCATCGATTGCGGATTTTCTTCGGTTATACATCACTTTAAACGCGTAAGCTTCATTGTTCTTATAATATAGAAATTTTTATTTCTGATAAAAATAAGCTTAAATATTAAATATTAAAAAAAACAGTAAAACTTAATTATAAACATAAATAAACAGTAATTGTAAACGTATTATATCTATAATGAATTAAAATAAAACAAAATTATTATAATTAAAAGACACAAAAACATTTTGTGTAAACAGTAGTGAATTATAACTGTAAAATTATGTCTTGTAATTTAATAAAGAATAAAAAATAAAATTATAAAAGAATTTAATGATCTATCTTAACAGTGACGATGATGGCGGGGCTCCGATCGCTCATGTTTCGCAAATTTTGGGTTCAACTGATCTCCATATAAATGAGGTATTAGCAAGCACCGTTTTAGCGTATGTTGACGAACCTAAAAGTGGAACAATGTTGGAGGTAAAGAGCAACATTGGATTATAAAATATTATGTGT
>JANQDE010000551.1:0-14349 GCA_037157785.1 Cephalotes varians
GAAAATTCGTTCTTTCATTCCTCAAAATGAATAACTTTTTTTAAAAGTCGACTGATAAACGATTTTTTCCTCTAAAGTACAACAACTTACGAGTATCGTGTTAAATTTTTGACCCTTAATATGCAAAAATAAAAAATTTATGATTTTTTTTTGTAAAACGCATTTTTTCGGTTTTTTGAGTATTCGAATTTTTTTACGCTCTCTATATTAATTTCCGGCAAAATGGCCAAAAAAAATTATTAAAACACACTATGATAACTACCTAAGAAGTTTTTCAAATCAAAAAGTCAATAGCTTTTTTGCAATAAGTGATTTTGTGGGTGGGGTCTGAGACGTCCCAGTATGGCAGTTATGCGATTCTGGAGAAGTGTAGTAGTTAATGGTTAATATTTAATTTAATTGTTCTTGTTTTAGCAATAAGATTGTCCTCTAAAAAATTATAAATGATTTTCATGAAAAAAACATACACGTTGACCAAGAGTGAATTTTTGGTATACTTGATGGGATAATCTCGAAGGAACGGACTCTTAACGAATGAGATGTTGACTCGCTGCTTGCTAACAGACCACTACTGCTTGTTATTTATTCGCTTGGATACATATATATGAAGAAACAAAGAAATATAGTACGAACGCATGCTGCGCAACAATTGGCCCGGCCGGTAACGCTTGCTAACGTTCGAGCTGTAATCGGGTACGCATGAATAATCGTGTCGATAACCCAACAATACTGTTATGTTCAATATTTAATATTCTTCCTATTTTTTCTGTAATTTCTTAAATTACTTTACATTTTTTACATACATAATGAAAAATTCAATTAATGAACGGGTAGCTGCGTGAGCGCGTGCGCGCGTAGGAGCGTAGGTGCGTGGAAGCGTAGGCAGGTGGGCGCGTGTGTGCGGAGGCGCGTGGAAATGTGGGCGCGTGAACGCGTATGAGCATGGGCGCGTAGGAGCGTGAGCGTGTGGGCGCGTGGTCGCATGGGCGCGTCCATCCCTCCGTCCATCCGTCCGTCCGCGCGTGGGAGCGGGGGTGCGTGGGCGCGTCCGTCCGTCCGTCCATCCGCGCGTGGGAGCGTAGGCGCGTCCGTCCGTCCGTCCGTCTGCGCGTGGGAGCGTGGGCGCGTCCGTCCGTCCGTCCGCGCGTGGGAGCGTGGGCGCATCCGTCCGTCCGTCTATCCGCGCGTGGGAGCGTGGGCGCGTGGGATGGTGGGATGGTGGGCGCGAGGGTACGTCCGTCCATCTGTCCGTCCGCGCGTGGAAGTGTGGGAGCGTGGGCGCGTGGGCGCGTCCGTCCGTCCGTCCGCGCGTGGGAACGTGGGCGCGTGATCGCATGGGTGCGTGGGTGCGTGGAAGCGTGGGAGTGTAGGCGCCTGGACGCGTGGGCACGTCCGTCCGTCTGCGCGTGGTAGCGTGGGAGCGTGGGCGTGTGGGCGCATGAGCGCGTGGACGCCTGGGCGCGTCCGTCCGTCCGTCCGCGCGTGGGAGCGTGATCGCGTGGATGCGTGGGTGCGTGGACGCGTGGGAGCGTGTGTGTATGTAATCTCCTCCACGCGCGACCCGAAACTGACAGAGGCTTTGAGCTCGATCGCTAGCGCCTCTCGACGAAAATGGCAACCGTACAAAGTCGACGACGACGACGTTAATGACGTTTCTTAATGTAAAATTACTTAAAATTTGACTTTGCATCGCAATATCTCCGCTCGTAGTGCATGCAGAGAAAAAATAAAAACACTTTTATTATGTAACTCATACCCAAGCTATCGATTGAGCCTATTTAGAATTTGATTGGTTCAGTCGTTTTTTAGATACAATAATCTCAAGTGCTCGCATCTCGCTGGCTCGCGTAAAGATACACGGTAGCTTCTCGGGCGACGTATATCTCTCGATATACTTGAATATCGCTCGATATACCCGAGACTCTACCGTGTCTCCTGATAGACCCAATATAAAATCAATGTTTTTGTGCTCGGGTACTTTTTGCATAAAAATTTACTGCTGTCTAATTCTGTCAGTAATTCCTCTCAACAGAATGTGAACAGATTACAGATGCAGATGACTATAGATCTATTGACTATGGATCTGTTAATAAATTACTAAGGCGTTTTTAATTTACATACTGTGACGTGACGCCCTTGGGCGCCGCGTTACAAGGGCTATGACCCGATCGGGAGGGAATCTCGGGGATCATCCTCTCCCTGTCTGGGAGGGAACGGTCCTCCCCAGAGCGAGACCTTAGAGCGAGACCTTAGATTTTTGTTTGAGTTCTCTAGGGATAAAGGATGGTGGCCTGAGTGGTCGGCAGGTTTGGAGTTGTGAATTGGAAGAAGAGCATCAGCAGCAAGGATTGGAGAGTCAGGAGGACTGGCAAATCCGGGAGTGCCGCCGCTTGTCCCCGTCGTCCGATGCCTGAATCGTCGAAGCCCTGCAATGAGAGGGTGCTCTAAAGTCCATACCGCTGCCAGGGAGGAGGAATTGACAGGCCTACCCGTGCCATGGAACGGAGGATGTGGCCTATTAAGACCAAGGGCGGATGCGAGCCTTGGCCTGGCCAGCCGGGCCAATCCGACCCCACACGCCAGGAGTGGGATTCCTGCATTATCAGCTCGCGGAGCAAATAGATTCCCGCAGGCGGTGGAGAAATGGGACCATGCCCGAAGTCATCGATCAACCGATGGTGGGCGCCGATAACCACCGGCAGGACGATGCGCAAAGGATCTGCGCGAGAGACGAGGAGCCTAGGACAAGCGACAGCGGCGAGCACTGTCTGGTGAGCTATCGTATGGAGAGGACGTATCCCCCTGAGGAAGACCCGGCGAAGTCCACTGCGATCGATTGTAAGCTGCCACTCAGGTGACCATTGGCTCTCACTCGGGCCGGGACCTCACGTAAGAATCGTTATCGTGTTTAAGTGGCTGGAAAGACCGGCCCCGGGAGTGACGGGATCCCCTAAGGATCCCGGAAACGACACAGGAAGCACGAGGTTCCGAGTTCCCGAGGGGGAAGTCGAGAGTACCGCGCGGGGAGGTCCTTCCCGGATATACCGCCACCGACAGTCTCGCGTTTCGTATTCGTATCGTTATCGTTTGGTTTTTCGTTTCGTTTATCGTTTCCGCTAACGTTCAGTGTTCGGGTATCGCGTTACGGCGTATAGTATTGTGACGGAATTTAATATCTCGTTAACGTATTGTTGGTTACCGCTTTATCTTAATTGTAAAGTCGGGGATTCCTGTAAACGTTTCCGTTACCGTCTTACCGTAATCTAACGTCTTTTCGTGAGTGAACGCGATTCCATTTTGTCATTATCGTCGCCTCAGACTGCTGTTTACGTCTGCTTCGATGTAGTTATCTTATGTGTATTGTTCGAGTCGCACGATCTCCGCGCAGCGTGCGCGTACGATATTCTCCTGTCAGAGACTAATTTTCATTAAATATATTTCTTTGTTATTTTTATTTTATTTATGTCTATTGTTTTTTTTTACTGTTGCCTCTCCTCCTGAGCATTCGTCTAAAAATAAAGAATCCCGCCCCTCTACACCACACTGAGCGAGGTGCGGCTGGGTGTATTCGAGAATTGTTGGGAAATTAGGAAATATTTTGAGTGGCGCGATTGTTCGCGCCTGGCGCCCATTCGTTAAGTAATGCTGGATCACCGGATTTCGTACTGAATTAGCTACCAAACATCTACCGACTAGCTTTAATTTGGATTCAGTTACCGATTATTTGGAATAGTGACTACCGTTTTGACTCCGCTACCTGATACCTTTCTTATTCCGTTACTTTGGGATTGTGATACCCTTACCGAGCATCTCATTCTAGTGAATACCGTTAGTTGTGTATAAATTGGGCGTGCCTCCTCGGGACTCGGCGGTCCCGAGGATTAGCATCGTCGCAATACATTAAGAATTTATCCTACATTATCAGACATAAATTTATTTTCTTCCAAATAAATTAGTAGACTTTTTAAATCCGTTATTTTTTTCTTATATCTTTGGCATTTTCTTCTTAACACTTTATTTTGTTTTCTTAAATTTTGAATGGTTTTGAAAGCAATGTCCCAATATTCCTTAGCACGTTCAAGACTTGTAAAATTCTCTAATTTAACGTTTCCGACAAAATGTGGCTTTCCTATTTGAGGATGTTTTGTGGGAATGTTGGATCGTTTGCTATAATTTTATATCATTATTCATTATGTGGGATGAAATAAATATAATATAATATAATAAAATACATACATATAATAAACATATTATACATATAATAAAATTATCCTATTAATTTGTTATAAAAGTTATAAGTAAAATGATTATCATACTTTCTCCTTTTTAAGAAAATATCTTGAATAGTATCTGATTGTTTCTGTAATTCATTTCCACTTGTAGAATTTTTATATAAAGTTTCAGGTTTTGCTAGAAATTGTTTTTCATTGTTAATACATTCTACTTGAATATTATCGGACACTGTATACTCTGACTGTAAATCTTTTCTGAGCGTATTTCTTTCATCTATTTCAAGTAAATTTGATTGTATTTGTAGAATAACTTTTTCTCTGTTCATGCTTGTATCATAAAAATTTGTTTGTTTTTTCAACTAATGATTTTTTTATCGTCTTCATTTCTCTCATTAAAATTATACATGAGCTGTTTTTCATTACATATACTAGTATACACTATAGTGTACTTTCAATGTTTATATTTGAATTTGTATTATAAAGTTTTACTTCTACAATCGATGATATAGCATCTTGTTTCAAATACATTCGGTCTGGATCAAATATAGAAATTCGGTTACGATGAAACATCAAAATGTTGATTACAAATAAATATATTTTTTTTTTTGGTTTCCAAACTGATCCTTTTTTAAACTTTATAAAATCAATCCATGCTTTTTTAGTTTATTTTTGGAAGGTAATCTGTAACATAATACAAGAATTATTGCTTATTAGGAACTTTACGTTTATAAGAGTTCATTTATTAATTAATTTAATATTGATAATAATTCTTTATACAACACTAACGTGGAAATAATTCAAATTAATTATTAGTCTCACGTGACTGAATTATATATTTATCAAATATATAATATTTATTTATTATTTATTATTTATTTATTATTAGATATTTAAGTAAATCATAAATTGAAAAATATCAATAAGAATTGATTTGCTATATAAATATCTGTATAAATGTATTTATTAAGACGATAATCAGATAAAATTTGACATTTGTGTTTTAAACTCATTAATGCCTGAAGTGACCAAAATTTTTCGTTGATTTCCACTTAAGAATTTACGATGAAAACGTTGTAGAATATTGAAAAATACGTAAAGGTTTTCGGGTCCGCTTTCTGAATCCGTTGTTAAAATCATGAAAAAATCATTTCTAATATCGATTTTCTATCATTCTTCCCGAAAAAAATGCAATTTTTACCTGCTGATTTTGTTTGAAGTCACTCCGATTACGGCGTCGAATGGTACTGAAAAATATACCAGTGTGGTCTTTGGAATTTTTACTTGAAATATGTATAGTTGGAATTTTTTTTGAGAGTTGATTTTCAATATGGCGGCTTTGTAATACGTGTCACCATGAGTATCACAGACACTGTGAGAAATTAATAAAAAAACTAACTAAAAATGCATTTTTATGGAAAAAATATAAGAATAAAAAATCCTTACTTCATCGAGTTCTTTAAAATAGCTGTCCCAAAATTAGGGCTTAATATAATTTTTGGGTCCCATTTGACCCAAATAATATTTTTTTTATGAAGAATTCGTATTTTTCATACCGAATCTGGAATCTACTTTACGTTCTAATATATACCGTCCGAATTTGAAAATTGGACCTTACGTAAGCTCTCGTGGTTATCATTTGATTCTTAAGAAATCTTTAGAGTAACTCGTTGTCATTGCAATTTTATATGAAACGAATTCGAATAAAAGTTATTCATTTGTTGGGTTCTTCAAGAAGGTGGTCCTAAAATTCAGGCTTAATGTGAATTTTAGAACTACATAAGGCGCAAATCTGGTTTTTTGGCGTAAAACTAATACTTTCCATTTCAGATTCGCGAATAATTCGATGGTCAAATATGTATTTTATATGTATACATAAGGCCCAATTTTTGGCTTCAGAAAATACTTATTTGAACATCTAATTCTTCGTGGGATTCAATTCTTAAATACAAAATATATTGATGAATTTTGCGCCAAAGTGCCAGATTTAGGCCTTATATGATCCTAAAATTCACATTAGGCCTGAATTTTAGGACCATCTTCTTGAAGAACCAACAAATAAATAACTTTTATTCGAATTTCATATAAAATTGCAATGACACCGAGTTACTTTAAAGATTTCCTAAGAATCAAATGCATACATACAGCACAGATATCTAGAGATGTTCTAAAGACATTCTAAGGACATCTCTATGTCCTAAGAATGTTTTCAGAATGTCCATAGGATTTCGTGTGCTGTCTGGGTGATAACTACGAGGGCTTACGCCGCCCAATTTTCAAATTTGGACGGTATTAGAACGTAAAATTTGAATTAGATTTCGGATTCGGTATGAAAAATATGAATTTTACATAAAAAAACATGACTTGGGCCAAATGGGACCCAAAAATTACATCGGGCCCCAATTTTGGGACAGCTATTTTGAAGAACTCGATAAAATAAGGATCTTTTATTCTTATACTTTTTCCATAAAAATGCATTTTTAGCTAGGTTTTTTATTAGTTTCTCACAGTGTCCGTGATACTCATGGTGATACATACTACAAAGCCCCTATATTGGAAAATCAACTTTTAAAAAATTTTCCAACTACATATTTTAAGTAAAAGTTCCAAAGATCACACTGTTATACTTTTCAGTACCATTCGACGCCGTAATCGGAGTAAGACTTGCTATTTTAAAAAAAATCGGCAGGTAAAAATTGCCTTTTTCCGGGAAAAATGGTGGAAAATCGATATTAGAAATGATTTTTCTATGATTTTGACAACAGATTCAGAAAGAGCGGACCCGAAAACCTTAAGATACGTATTTTACATCATTTTATTTTACAACGTTTTCATCGTAAGTTCTTAAGCAGAAATCAACGAAAAATTTTGGTCACATCAGGCATTAATGGGTTAATGGATTCAAAATCGGATTTCTGGCTTTGAAAGAAACAAATTTTATCCACGATTGACCTGCACATAATAAATACTTACTTGTAAAAAGACACGTTGTTATTCTGCATACAGTCGCAGACAGCACACTTTCGGGACTTTTTTATATTACAAATAAATAACACAACATACCTTTTTTTCGCTCACGTCTTGTCATACATGCTCTAACCTTCGGAACTCGTTGTAAACGTTAATTTAGCAGGCGCGAAAAGACAAAGAGAATGCACGTGTACTCCCTGTTTTGTCTCACTCTCATTATTCGCAGGCGTCACGTTTTCCTGTAGAAAAACGAGCCAATGCTCTGTCTATTCATACTATGTGTCTATGTGCGGAGGAGAGCCGAGAACACCCGAGCTCTTGAGAGGAGTAAAGGCCGAGAATTCCCGAACTTTACGGATTACGGAGATAGAGCCGAGAACGCCCGAGCTCTTGACAGGAGTGAAGGCCGAGAACACCCGAGCCTTACTGATTTCGGAGGCAGAGCCGAGAACACCCGAGCTCTGTATAGGAGTAAAGGCCGAGAACACCCGAGCCTTACGGATTATGGAGGCAGAGCCGAGAACGCCCGAGCTCTTAACAGGAGTGAAGGCCGAGAACACTCGAGCCTTCCGGATTTCGAAGATAGAGCCGAGAACGTCAATCATCATTTAATTGTTAAGAAAATGAAGATAAAAATATAAAAAATTATAAAATTAATTTGAATCAGCTGTTCAATTCGATCCACATCATCATTCCAAGCTACAACTTGGATTTTCCTCTCGGAAAAAATATTAATAAAAAATTTGTAAAGTTTGTATTGTTGACTATTACCAATAATACGAGGAGCTTCGACTATCAATATAACCGATTGTTTCCCTAAAAAAAATTGTAGAATTTTATTTATTATTATTATTATTTATTATTATTATTATTATTTATAGTATTAATCTATTATTGATATTATTAATTTATTTATTATTTATATTAATAAAAAATTTGTAAAACTTGTATTGTTAACTGCTGCCAATAATACGCTCTTGACAGGAGTGAAGGCCAAGAACAGCCGAGCCTTCCGGATTTCGGAGATAGAGCCGAGTACGCCCGAGCTCTTGACAGATTCGAAGGCCGAGAACACCCGTACTCTTTCGGATTCGGAAAGAAGATTGTCAGGATGCTTGTAGCCGAGAATACCCGTGCTACGTTGGTCGGAACGGATCTGGTCCTGATCGTCTCGCGCCGGGCCGTTTTATACTCCACGGCCCGGCTTCGGAGGCCGCGCGTAGCGGCCTTCGCTAAACGCGTGGCGCGGTGCATGCGCGGTGCGAGCGCGGGACTTCGCGGTATTTACACTTTTATATTTAATGCTATCTACATTATTTACACTATGTACAATATGTGACGTATCGTCTAATAACGAATTCGGTTGGACGCACTAGTGCGAACTGGTGCACATTAAAGCGGTTGTATACTGATCTAATCTGAATGGATCGGTTTTCACTGTGAGTTTTTCCGTAGCGTCGACTGTGGAGTCGGTGGAGGCGAGGACCTCTCGACTGCTGGCTTCAGCGGCGGCAGCTTGGAGCGGTTGGTAGTTTCCATTGCTATCGAGAGAGCGTTGAGCCTTCTCTGGGTACGTCCAAAAATCTCCTCGATTATAAGCGGCGAGCATCTAGCTGTCTCTGCTACGACTCTCGGAGTACTGCTGGATGGTCCGGCGATGATTATTTATAACACTTGATGCTAATTGTTATCTTCGCGAAACTTTTTCGCGAATGACACCTGTTGACAAATAAGTGCTCGCGGTGGAAAATCTCACGCTCGTGAGAAAGTTTTATCGCGTGAGTGCTTTCGAAAAAGCGCTGACGCCTGCCGTGCGTGTCCTGCTCGGCGCGCTAATGGCGGGTTGCCTTTCGGTAGGAGTACCGACTTGTAGGATCATACCGACCACCACATTAAACACATATCTTTACGTCAATTTGTATATAACGGTTGTGATGTGCACCAGTGCGCAATAAGTGCGTTTAACCGAATTCGCTATAACACATTTGATCAAAACTATCGAAACAGCTTGAAACATAAGCCGAAATTTATATTGCTCTTAAGATTTCTGAGAACATGCATTACTGCTAAGTAGTATTTCTTCTCGTATTTACAATTGAATTGGTTTAACATGCTCACAACATAAGCAATCAAATAGTTAAGGCTAAGTACGTCAAATTGTCTATAAGTTTTATATATATTTGATTACTAAATTGTGTTGTTCACGTATCTTAATAATAAGATATTTAATATATTTTATTATTGTGTACAAATTTTAGTTGAGAAATATTTAAAAAAATATTAAAAAATTGAATTTTGAAGATAATTTCTTCAAAAATATAAATATTGAAGAACCTGAAGAAACTGTAGAAAATTCATGTAATAAAACTTTAATTGACGAAATTTTAGATGAAGAAGATTTATTAAACTACTTAAAATCAAATGATATTTTGGATAAAGCTCAAACTATGGTTTGACTGTGTATAAATATTCTGTTATTATATAATATACAAACAATTAATATTTTAACAATTAATATAAATTACATATCCTTACAAATCATATCAAATCATATAAATAACAATAATATATAAAGTTCTAAAACAGAGATTTTAACAGATTTTAACAGAGATAATCTATTATATTGATAGCATCGAAGATTTGCGTATTATTGACCAGTTAACAATACAAGTTTTACAAATTTTTTATTAATATAAATAATAAATAAATTAATAATATCAATAATTGATTAATACTAATAATAATAATAATAATAATAATAATAATAATAATAATAATAATAATAAAATTCTATAATTTTTTAGGGAAACAATCGGTTATATTGATAGTCGAAGCTCCTCATATTATTGGTAATAGTCAACAATACAAACTTTACAAATTTTTTATTAATATTTTTTCCGAGAGGAAAATCCAAGTTGTAGCTTGGAATGATGATGTGGATCGAATTGAACAGCTGATTCAAACTAATGTTATAAGTTTTTATATTTTTATCTTCATTTTCTTAATAATTAAATGATGATTTCCTGATATTAAAATACTTTTAAATATTATTCTATTTAAAAGTATTTTAATATTATAAAATCATCATTTAATTGTTAAAGATTGACATTTAGTTGGAGTATAGGCGAAAATGCCAAAAATGAATATGTATAGCAATGGAAATATTTTATATGAATTTTTATCAGAAATCAGAAAAAATACAGTAATTACAACTTTAGGGAAATATCATCTCAAATCAGAGCATGTTATTCCATAACGTGTTACATTAAACAAAGTTCTAAACACTTCACAATGTATTAGTAAGTTTTGTGTAATTTCATTAATTTAAGTTAATTTGAATAATACATTTATGATTTTTTTCTATTTTTAATTTATATATACATAAATAATATATTAATAATAATAATAATAATAATAATAATAATAACAATAATGTAATAATATAATATTTTAATATAATATAATTTCAAATAATATTTTTCATACAATTTAATACGGTTAATATGGTTTATTATAACAATATATGTTTTATTACAATTGATTTGAGGTTAAAACTATATTTAATAAACGAACAAATACGCCTGTAAATGGTATGAACAAAAACAATAGTGATAAAATTAATTGATTCAATATACCATATTATCTGAACATCTCTGAAAAATTTAAAAAAAATCGTTAAAAACCTAAATATTAAACTATCCTTCTACAGTCTTAACAAATTAGAGGGGATCATAAAAGCTCAAAAAGATTGTCTTTTTAATTATTCGAAGAAAAATGTAGTGTACAAGATCTCTTGCAATGATTGTGATGCAACCTATATAGGACAGACAAAAAGAAAACTAAACATTAGGATTTCTGAACATCGAAATCAAAATCATAGGAAATCATACAATACAACAGTCATCACTGAACATAGATTGCGTCACAATCACGACTTCGATTGATTGAATGTGAAGATCCTTGACAACGAAAGATTTTACTGGAAAAGAATTATTTCGGAAATGTTCAATATACAATTACAAAATAACGTATTTAATTACTAAACGGATACTGAATATTTACAAAACACATACATTTTAAACACATACATTTTACACATCAATTTTAAGTAGATTATAAACTTATGAAAAGTTATAATTTTAGAAATATTTTATTAATTTTTATGTTATTTCTACACTGCTTTTATTTTTCTGACCTTTTATTGTAATTTATTTTTGTATAATTATTTATTTAACATTGTGCTATTGTGACGGCAACCTTTCAACTCATATCAGTTACCGCACAGTCGTTAAAGAGTTAACACATTTTACATTTCGACGTTTTAATCTTAATTTATCTGACGCTTTATCGTTTTGCTGTACCTCTTTGTTGTATTCATGTCTTTTCATTTGAATGATCTATCTAACGTTTTGCTTAACTTTCACTGTTTAGAACCATTTAATTAATGTAATAATTTTTTCACATTTGAAGATAATTCTTCTCTTTTTGACAAATGTGAAGCATGACAATCCGGGTTTATTGATGCATTCATAATGGAATAGATAAGTACTTAGATTTATTTGTAATTTAATTCGCTGAAGATGGCTTGAATGAAGCCGAAACGTACGAGTTTTTATCTTATGTGATTTGAAGAATTCATAAGAAGATTTTTGCGCACCAATAACCGCGCCGTGTTTTGCTCTTATTTGCCTTTATATATCTACTTTGTTTTATTTTTAATATTAAGAGCCCATATTAATACGGAGATTCTAAATTCTTAATAATTCTCTTCAAACAAGGAGGGGAAAGGCTAATGGGAATTGGGGCGGTAATTAGTGCGCAAATTGTTAAGTAAAATTAATTTAATAGGTATACGTTTCGGCCAACTTTTTGACCATTTTCAGTAACAATAGAAAACAATAGAAATACGCATAAGTTATTCAAGTATGATGTGGATGTCACGAAGTTGTCTAATTGTTTTTATTGTAATTTGTACCGATAATTTTTGGAAGGCTGATATGGAGCAATTCTATAAAATGTGAAGTAAGTAGAGATTTTGGATGTGGAATATATTCATAATGCGCTCAACTGTTACGTTCAGCGTCAAACGTAGAATAGCGCAGACAATCTGTTGTCTCTTTCTTCCTTATACTATAGCTACAGTTACGTTGTCTCGTAACTTAGATTGCGTTCCGCTATTCACTGCGAGTACTCAATATCTATAGTGCGCCCTACGTATGCTATAGATTTTGAGCACTCGCAGTGAATATCGGAACGCACCCCTAGGCTATCGGACTAACGAAGTTCGCCATCTTGCAACGTTTCTTGTTGCATTTGGCGCGAAACACTATATGCTTTTTAATTAGATTTAAAAATAAAAATTAATATTAATTGAAATAAATATATTATAACACTGTTACGTCTGGTAGACTCCACTTCTCCACGTCTGATAGATTCTTTTCTTTCATGAGGAGAGTTTCGTTATCACCATAAAGTGCGATAGTCAAATAAATTAATACCCAACATCTGTATCGAACATATCCAATGACTAATATCTGCAGATGTCTTTTAAGACCACAGGAAACGACAGCGATGTCGGCTATCGATTCTTAACGAATAGTAAAACCTTCTTAGCAAGTAAGAATTGTCATCTAAAAGTCGAGCCCTGACAGAAGGAGATTATGGATTAAAAGATATTGCAGATCTCTTACTAAGAAAAGGAACATCGTACATGTGTTAAGGATTAAAACTAACGCAAATGATCGCGGGGATCAAAAAGATCAGCTGCAAATAATACCTTACGTTTCGCGGTAAAGCAACTTACAAAGATCCCATCTAATGCTAAACAAACCTACATATGGTCGATGACGAAGGTCTTCGAATAATAACCAGTCCCAAAACTCTAATCTTAATACGCAACTGATGAGAGCTGACTGGGACTCTTGTCACATCCTGACAATTTCGTGTTGCCAAGACTCAAAACCTAGTTAAATTTTTTCAATTCATCTTTTTTAATAAATCTCAGACTCTAAAGTCACGATTTTCGGTCGCTAAGCTTAAAAAACTTATAATACATTGCCTTAGAATCTATCACCTTTACGGCATTGAAGGCTGAGTAGTGTTCCGTATATTTATATCCTTTGGCCTTGAACGCGTATGTACCGTCATATCGCTTAGTCTTGAACGGGCATTCACTGCTACGCGTGGTGGTGCAGTCAACGTAACCTTGGCGAGAATAAAGCCTATATATATATATAATATCTTCTGCATATTATACTCTTACATGTAGTATAGATCTACGCATAATGTAATCATACATACAACGTCAATTTATGCTTTAATATTAGCGAAATAGAGCAGCCAATCAAGTTCCTTCAAGCTCCTACAATATGGCAGTCCATGCAAATGGCCGCCTTAAAGCCCTATCCACCTCATTTTAAAGTATCATTCACATTATCCGATTTCTTATAACTTACCAATAAGCTTCAAAATAGGTCCCTATATATTTAATTGACCGCCAATAATCACATAAACATACTTTTACACTTACCCATAATAATAAAAATGTATTGTAAAATTAAAATAAGAATGAAAACAAATATATAGAAAAAAAAGAATTATAACAACAAATTCTTAAACGTACATGGAAGATTACCATGTAAAAATAACAAATACCTAATCATTATTTACAATAGACGATTGTTATAAACAATTAAAATGTATACTTATCCATACGACATACACACATCATTAGAAGCGCCTTTAAAAACAGAACAAAACAGAACTTTTGTTTGGACTATTTTCTTATCAAATTGTAAACAGAATTAACATTTTTATAAACATTTTTAAACAAACCATACCTTTATTAACCATACCTTTTTTCTATTGAGCGAAATACTCCAGGCAAAATACAACAACTTTTGAAATAACATTTCCTTGTTATTTCCTAAATTGAGCCAAGAGCACCCGAGGAAAGAAAAATCAATTAAATATAATACCTATAATATCACTGTCCCACAAAAAATAAAAAGTTGTCTGTCCGAGAGTACTGACCATACCTATCTTTTATATTTCGAGCCCCTAAATGCGAATCTAACCTCCATTTTGCCCCATCACGTCAGGATTTCTTTCTTTTTAAATAAAAGCAAAACATATATACAGGGTGAGTCAT
>JANQDE010000551.1:26772-37498 GCA_037157785.1 Cephalotes varians
ATTAACAATATGCATATTACAACAACAAACATTATCAATAATATCGCAAGAACAATTATTAATAAAATAGACATGTTGTGGGGATTTCTCAGTTCCAGCCGAGCTCACCCCACAAAGCTCGACTACCCCTTGTTTTTCTGTTGCCCGGACACTCCAACCGGAAATGCCCCTCTTTCCCACACTCCCAGCACTCTTTTCCATTTCCCATTCTTTTTCCCCCATTATTATCACTTTCTCCAAATTTATTTTTCTTAAACTTTCTCTCATTTCCTTTAGAATTATTTTCGAAATTCTTTTTACAATCTCTCRCCCCCCRATYAAAATTTCYATTAAAATTATTGTTATTTCCGTTTTCTTTTCTACCTTCAAAATTTACATTCTTTTTCCTTTGTTCAAAATTGCTTTCTTGTATCAATTTAATTGTCTTTGCTYTCACARTCGCTTCTCGCAAAGATGTAATTCCCTCCAGTTGCAGAGTTCTGCTCACGAACCGATCGGACAGTGCAGAAACAAACTGCGCGCAAGCAATTTTATCGCGAATTATTTGAGAGCATTCCGGATAAGCTAGCTGTGATAATCTCTCYAAATCTGAACCCAATGAAGCTATATCCTCCCCAAATTTTTGTCTTCGATTGGTAAATTGAGAGTAGTAATTTTGCAAAGAATGAGTCTCCCCAAAACTCCAACTTAGATTTTAATTCATCATAACTCAAATTTTCTAAATCCGACACGCTTTCCAAAACTATCCGCGCTTTCCCTCTTAAGCATGATATTAAAATCGCGGTTTTCGCTTCCTCTGTCCAACGGTTCGCWCGAGCAATCAATTGAAACTGAATAAGAAATTCGTTTAACGGAACACTCCCATCGTAAGTATCGGGTTTTAGTTTAATGACCTCCGCACGAAAAGAAACGCTCATCACGCGCGTGCGCATCCGCGCCTTCCGCACTCACATGCGCGACGCGATCACACATGCCGCCGCGAGAATCAAAATTATTGGAAGGACTTATCTGCTCAGATCCATGCGAAACCTGCTGAAGTTGCTGTATCTCAGCATCACGCTGGCGCAACGTCTCCGCGAATTCCTGCTGCGCGCGCCGCTGCTCCTCTCGCAATAATCGCACTTCGCTCTTTACCGCTTGAAGCGAGGAGGCGGACGAAGAAGTCTCCTGCGCGTCCCCTGCGCTCAGCGTCCTTGCTGTCTGCTCCAGAGGGTCAGCCTTCGTTTCCTCGTGGCCATCGTCGGCGTGCGATTCATTCCGGACGAGTGCCCAAAATGTTACGCTCGGGAGTAGAATTCCCGTCTTTGGGAATAACACACACGCACACTCGCAAACGCGACACTCGCGGAGCAAAAGAACACAACACTGAACAATTAAACAGAGAAAGGGTCTTTATTCTATTGCAATGAAATACAGCTTAGGACCGAGCACGTTCGACACGGCCGACAGCTCGATCCAAACTTATTTACAACATTTGCGACTCTCGTTGCCTGGCAACAGGAACACCGATCTTCATATTCCGTCCGGCGTTCGGCAATCAAAGCGGTATACAGGGTTGGGCGTAACAATATTATTCACTGTTTTACTGTTTACTATTTACTTGTTCCTTCCTATTCCTCTTACACTATCTTCCCGTTATTCTAGGTTGTTAGGCGTGCGCCAGGAATAAACCCATAGCATATCATTCACTATTCCGAGTTGTTAGGCAAATGCCAGAACTAAACTCACAGCATATCTCTCCGAAACTCTAGGACTACCTGGTTAACTCCAGCGAGTAAGTCCCGAATCACCTTATCTACGATCGATAATCTCTCTCTATCAATTAATTATCATCGTTGTTTCACGTATATACATAAAATTATCTTTGGTGACTGACAAGATTCTTGACCTACAATAAATAAAATTAAGCCGACCGTATTAAGTCTAATTTTAGTGGATCCGCAGGTTACACGCCGCCGTAAAGCGCAATTTAAGCGAATCCGGAATCAGTGAAATAGGTGGGCGCGGAAAGAAGTTTTAGATATAATCAATAGACTACTTGATGAAGTAACGGAATCTTTAGCAACCTCTCCTCCTGTTTTTCCTTCTCCCTCTTCTCCACTTATTTCCTCTCCCATATCGGAGGAAAGGTTTCCCTCCCCTTCAAGATACGATCCTGTATCTTCCCCCATTTCTTTTCTCTTACCCCCACCTTCTTCAATCTATGATTCACCTTCCCCAGTTTCATCACTCTCCGTTTCTTCCTTATCTCCCTCGCCTTTTTCCACATCTAGTGTGGAATTTTTGAACGAAATCTCAGCTCCCTCTTTTCCCCTCCAGTCCCACGATTTTGAAGAACTCCCTTTTATCTCCATTGCCACCCATTTCCCTCAATCCACTAGTCCTCCCTCTCCAGGAGCGTATACGATAGGTCCTGACGTGGACCTCGAAGACTTGAGGAGAGTGGTCTCCACCGCGGATCCCACTTTACAATATTCGGGGGGAATAAGGGATTGAGATGCTTATTAGCATCGTTGTTATTAAATTGATTATCAATTTAATAGTGTGATTTACTATTCTTGTTCATCTTAAGACTGTGTTTTAAGACCGAAAAATTTATTCGGCGCGCAGTTAAACTTGAGATATGTATACAAAGTCACATAAGAAATTTTCAGCACAAAGACCAAAGCTTTGATCGTTTGGCGCTTTAGTTAATTAATGTTGTGTTTTCACATATCGGTCATGAGTCTATATTTATTTAGAAAAAAATCTATATTTATTTAGAATCCCAGGGTATACATATGCATGTATACTTCCCTGGGATTCCACTCCCTTAGTTCCTACAAATTTTTTCTACCGTTTCTTTCCCCCGTCCTCAGCTACCCTCCACGAAATATAATCCTTTCCTTCATCTCCACAGACACAACAACACACACACTCACACATAATATTAAGTTAATTGTAAATTACCATTAACCGAATGTGTATAACACCCGCGAAACAGACATAACATCATACACACAGACACACATCTAACTTTAGACAAATATTACATAAGATTTATATTTTTTCTTAAATTGAAATTAATTAAATTTATTTAAATTGTATTGTATTTGTAAATTAGTTTTTATTTCTTAGATGTAAAATTAGTTTAATTAAATGTAAAACCCTTCTTTTGCAATTTTTATAACTCGCATTTCTCTTTCAAAATAAATTTAATGTTAAAATAAGTATTCATTAAATCTTGAATGGTTTTTTTTATTTAATCGGCTAATCCTCGATCCGTTCCTCGCTTCCATAAAATCGCACAGGTCTACTCCCAGGGTTATAGAGATTCAGTTCCTAAACCTAAACGAAGGACCAACGAGCGTACTGTCTCAGACGGTATTGTAGCGCCCTTAAGTCGGACATTGACCCGCAATCTGGGGTTACACAAGTGCACTCGATTCGTAGCACGCGCCCTAACAAGCATGACCCGAGAGAGAGAGGGAGAAGGAGAGAGAGAGAGAGAGAGAGAGAAAGTGGGGGCTGCAGCTACGTTCTTCCTTGCTCCCTCCAAAACTCTGAATTTCCCATGAAATAAAGAATCCTGGGATTTGGACGTAACAGTAAGCCTAAATAAAAAAAAAATTGGGGGCTCGTCCGGGATGATAAGTGCAATTTTTGGAGGTAGGAATGAGTACGAGATCCACAACCGATAAATCCGAAGTAGACGATCTTTATAAATCTGTTATTGAAAATCAAAATAGATCAAAATCAAAGACATCAAGCACAGTATATATACACCTACTCCCACTGGACTTCCGAATCCGCATCTAGACAAATAAATTTTCCATTAAACGACTCCGTGATTGCTAAAGATCAAGCCAGCAATTTAATTGGTTCGCCTGAGCGTGATTTCGACAATTCCGGAGATATAACGATCCAATCTGCGGATAAGTCTAATAATACTATTACTGATAAGCAATTAATTAAAATTAAGACCTCGAAAATGACTCATCACAATCCATTCACTAAAATATGCGGTCGAAGCTGTACCCATTTTCGATGGAAAAAAAATCCCTTTAAACTATTTTATCGAGGGATGTGAATAAGCCGAATTCATGTTACCGGATGAAGCTGAATCACAATTCACTAAAATTATAAGAACCCGAATAGTAGGCGAAGCACGACGCAGGGCGAAGACTTTGACAGTGTGGCACAATTAACTAATTATCTGAAACAGATTTACAGCTCTTCGAAAACCGTATATCAATTGCAAGGAGAATTAGGTAGTGTTTATCAGAAGAACTAGGAGGATGTTGTGACATACGCGAATCGGATGAAAATTTTAGGAAAACAAATTAGAGGCAAACAAAATTTTGGGAAGTACCCTCCCCAGTCAAAATATTAAAGCATCCTTAGAGAAAAATATGTATAAATGCTTCATTAGAGGATTAAAACCAGAGATTGAACAAAGACAAAAAATTTAGGCGTCCAAGAAACCGTTGCTGACGCATTGCGGATAAAAGGAGAGCTTCATTCTATGTCGGATTTATGACAGGGGCATAGTGTAAAATTAGGTCAAAACAAATCTAGAGGCGTTATAATTAATTCTGAAGGAACTTGTCAGATATGCCATAAAGAAGGCCATCTTGCCACAAACTGTAGGAAGTTAATATCAACCTTTCAAACCAAATCTGATTTAGGAACTGAAATTTTGATATGCCAAATTTGCAAAAAAACGCGGATACGGGGCCGATAAATGTCGGTTTCGCGATCCTCAATCTTCACAACCAGTAAAAGTAGTGCAAACAAACGTTGTTACTTATGCAATTGTGCTCAAAACTAGAGCATAATGTTGTAAAACATGTTGATTAAGTAATAATGTCAATTACATCGCGAATAAAAATCCTGTTGTTTGTCAATAGTGTGATAAAACTGGTCATCTTGCTAATAATTAATTGTTGGAAAAAACAAAACGCCGAATGAACTTTAGAAAATCTAAAATTTGTTATCAGATTTGTAACATTTTGTAACAATTTTGGACACGTCGCTAAAGACTGCCGTTCAAAATTAAATCAACACTCAAATCCTAGGGATAATCTATTTTGTCGTTACTGTAAAGAAACAGGTCTAATCGAAAATTGTGAATTACGAATTGCAAGCAATAACCGAAGGAAAATAAACGAGCAAGGAAACGCCAACGGATCTTTAAAGTCGGGTGCGCAACAGGGGTCCGAACGGGTCTCACATCCATCAACATCTCAAAAGACTCAATAGACAAAAACGTGTTAGAAGAATGATCCGACGATAAATCTCAATAAACACAGTCGAGTACCCGCTGTCCAAGTCAATCGCTGTAACTTAGCTCTGAACATAACATTTATATTAGATACCGATTCTGGACCGAATATAATTAAGGAAAATCTCGCCCTTAAGGGCAAAATTGTTAATTACGCTAATGTTTTAAAACTAAATGAGAAACGCATATCCTATTTACACTCTCGGAGAAATCACATTAGCCCTTTTCGAAAAGGAAGTAATTTTTCATATTGTTTTAAATGATTTTCAAATTCCACAATCCGATATATTGGGCAATGATTTTCTCAACTAAACTTCCTCGAAAATAGATCACGCGAATAGACACTTAAATGTATCGGTAATTATGTAAGAATAGAGAATCCTGAAATTAAAATAGGATATATATCGAGACTAAAGATAATTCATAGAATTTATCTAAGAGATATTATGGTAGAAAATGTCTCGGGAAAGGCATATTTAAATAATGTTATAAGCACATTAGACGAAGAAGTAGAAGTATCAACCTTGCACCTTAAACTTAAACTAAATTATTCAATGACCATGAATCAAATATGGAGATGCAAAATAATCGAAAAGAAGGTGGAAATAAACTTAATCCTATATATTTAAAGGATAATTAATTACCAAACCTCTCTTGAAAATTTTAATTCCAAAATCCTTGAAGAGGAAAATTACCAAACCTCTCCTAAAATATTAATCCTAGAATTACAGAGGAACGTTTCCAAATTTCCTTGGTAAATTCTATTCCTGTCGATTGCGAGGAGGGAAGTAATCAAACTTCACACCTTCTTATTTAAAGGAGTCAAAAGGAAGGAACTCCTTAAATCTTCTAAAAAATTTAAAACTCTCAAGGATTGGAACGCCCATAAAAAATCTCATAGAAAGAGTACAAATACATCGTCTTAATATTAAAATTTTCTACAAAAAGAAAAATAAACCGTCTTCAAAAATCCTGACATCTACCCAAATTCAATGTCAAGAAATGATAGAAAAATTTATGCGAAAACGGAAATCGAAATATAAAGAAACTGGACAAGAAATGCAAAACACAGTTGACATCTCCCATGAATGTTTAGTAATATCTAAAGAATTTAAAAAAAAAAACAAACGGTAATTATAGAATTATTACGTTTAGAACATTTGAATATATAGAAAAGAAAAAGTGTGATAGCTCTTATATCCAACAGCCAGGATAGATTTTATATTCCTGGAGAAAAATTAACGTCAACTCATGTATTGCAACATCAGATACCAACAACAGATGATCAGCCCATCAATACTCGACAATACAGATTCCCATAAATTCATAAAGAAGAAATAAACAAGCAGATAGAAGAACTGCTAGAAGGAGGCATCATAAAGCCTTCTCAGTCGTCGTATAATACATCTATTTGGATTGTACCAAAAAAAAGAGGACTCGAAAGATAATAAATGTTGAAGAATAGAAATTTTGAAATGAACGATATGAACGATAAAACTATTGGCCGTGTCTATCCATTGCCCAACATCGTCGATATTTTAGATCAATTAGGTGGAGCGTGATACTTTTCCGTATGCGATCTAGCTTCCGGATTTCACCAGAGAGAATGGATCTTGCGGATAGCAATAAAACCGCATTTACAACTCCTTTCGATCATTACGAATTTGATCGGATGCTGTTTGGCTTAAAAAACGCTCCGGCTATTTTCCAACGATTAATGGATTTGGTACTATTGGGATTACAAGGCAAAGAATTATTCGTTTATATGGATGATATTGTCATTTACGCTACTTCATTAGAAGAGCACGAAAGAAAATATAATTTGCTAATGGAATGACTTCGCAAAGCCAACTTAAAACTACAACCGGATAAATGTGAATTCTTAAAAAATGAAGTAACTTGGGCCATGTTATCAGTAAAGATGGAATTAAACCCGATCCTAAGAAATTGGAAGTAGTAAGACGATTTCCCAAGCGTAAAACATCGAAAAATATTAAACAATTCCTCGGAATAGCAGAATACTATAGAAGATTTATATCGAATTAGCCAAACCTTTAACAAACTTATTATAGAATGACACGCGTTTTGATTGGACCTCCGTTCAAGAACAATCATTCGAAACATTAAAACAAAAATTATGCGAAGATCCAGTTTTACAATATCCTATCTTTTTGAAACTATTTATTTTAACTACTGATGCTTCTGGAATAGCTGTAGGAGGCATTTTGTCACAAGGAGAAATAAACAAGATCGACCGATAGCATATGCTTCACGAATTTTAACTAACAACGAAATAAAATATGACACGTATAAAAAGGAAGCCTTAGCAATAATATATTGTGTTAAGCATTTTCGACCATACTTATATGAATGAAAATTCACCTTAGATCATAAACTTTTGCTTTGATTTAAAAATGCACAAGATGCAAATGTGAGAATACTTCGCTGGAGATTAAAATTAGCAGAATATGATTATGATGTAGTATATAAGGCGGATAAAACTAACGTAAATGCTGACGCTTTATCCAGAAATCCCATAAACTTTAGAGAAGCAGATTGCAATGTAATTAACTATAACAAATTTCTAAATCCTAATAATCCGAAAGACGCAGAAATAATCTCTAAAATGTTGGAAGAATCTGACGAAGACGAAGAGGATAAAAATTTCGAGCTATATCTTTCAGACGACGAAAAATTCGACAACTTGCCAGATGATTTAAAAAAAGATTTACTCGATGAACATGCTGATTCAGTACTATTTATGCAAGAAGAACTATGTGAGTCAACAAAATTACAAATTATAGAAAAAGCATTAATCCATGATCCTCCTAGAAATGATAGAATATTAACTCGAAACCAAACAAAGAGCAGGAACATTGATCAAGAAAAATCATTTAAGGATTTGCAGAGAGAAGAAATAAAGATGAAGTCAAAGAAATAGAAGATAGAAATGATTTCACCAGATAAAGGAAGCGATACTGAAAATGACGAAAAAACCGATAACGAAGAGGAGAAATCAATTATCAATGATAATGAAAATCAAATCCCGCGAATAAATCCTAGCATTATCGACATTCAAATATTTAAAAATAGTGTAATTGAAACTGGCGACTTATTATTTTTACGTAAAAACAATGTTGCATACTTTGTCGATACTAATGGAAGACCGTTAGACTCAGGCTCACAAAAACTGTTCGAGCGAAACGAGGATCTCTTGACTTAGGGGAAGCCAAGGCAAATACAAAAATACCAATACAAAAAAACGTTATAGCCTTGCCATTAGCGAAGACGAATAGGGAGGTCCAACAATGACCTTAAATCAAATAACTGCAGTAATAAAAGATTTACGAAATACTGTTGATAAATTAAATCTAAAAACTGTCAGTATAGCAAAAATAGACTTTGTAAATAATGTACCATGGAACAATATTAAATCCTTGTTGCAATTAACTTTTGTTAACTCAACAACTAATTATATGCAATGGAATGATAAAATATCCTTCTAAGGATCTCCACCTACCATAATCAGCGAATTTCACTGTTCGCTGGTCGGAGAACATCAAGGCGTTACAAAAACATATCATAGAATAAAACATAATTATTATTGGGAAAATTTGAAGGCTGACATACAACGATACATTCAATAATGTTTACAGTGCCAGTTGAAAAAATTAGTACATGTAAAAACTAAGCAACCAATGATGATCACTGATACACCCAGGATCCTCTTTTGATAAAGAAGCTATGAATATTGTAGGACCTTTACCTAAAACCGAAAGAAATAATGAATATATTTTAACATTGCAAGATCAACTAACTAAATATTGCATGGGCATACCATTGCCAGACCAAACCTCCGAGACAATAGCGAAAGCCTTCGTTGATAAATTTATCCATGTATTAGGAGCACCCAAAGTAATATTAACCGACCAAGGAAGAAACTTTATTAGTGAATTAATGAAGAAAATCGCAAAACTATTTAGAATTCGTAAATTTCGAAACAATGGCTTTTCACCCTCATTTTAAAATGGATTAGAAAGATCGCATTACGCGTTAGAAGAATATTTAAAACAATATGCAAAAACCCAAAACCAAAAACAATGGGATAGATGAATCAGTCTTGCAATGTTTAATTACAATACTAGTGTACATGAAGCAACGAAACACACTCCGTATGAATTGGTCTTCGGAAAAATAGCAAGAATTCCATCAAATGAACTTTTACCACCAAAAGATAAATTATCTAATTACGATGATTATCTAATAAACCTTGTCACGCAACTTCATGCTATACAAACTAATGCTCGCGAAAAGCTTGTTGAAGCTAAAATTAAATCTAAGAAACATTACGATAATAAAATCAATCCGCAGACTTTTAAATCTGGTGATTACATGTTCTTATTAAAGGGATCTAAACCCGATAAATTTGGAAACCAATACATAGAACTTCATGAAGTATTAGAAATATTGAATAAAAATAACATCAAAATCAGAATAAAGAAAAATAGCCGAACCGTGCATCCCAATCGATTGCGAATTTCCCACATTAAACCAGCTTCCAAGAATTAAGTAAATAATAAATCAATCATTTCAGATAGATCCTTGGATCAGAAGAATAATGGCCATAATAATAATAATAACATGGAGCCATCACGAGATAATAGGCTACGATTGTGGGTCGCCGTTAACAAACGTATCTACGATGTCTTTACTTGATATTGAAGAATGCGATATCCTTCCGCAAAATGTAAATAAATCTTCAAAATACATACAACTCCAAATGAATGAATTCAAAAGCGTAAAAGTAATCTAATGCGAGGTGGAAATTGATAAAACAGTTAAGAAATGCGGAATGTTCTCTCACACTATGAATGTGGAGAATAGTAAATGTTCATATATACAAGAAACATCTCGTGAAGCATGCAAGCGCATGCATACCTTAGGTTATTTCCGGATGGGACACGTTTACATAACCGGATTAAAGTCGAATTCATCAGACTCTCGACCAACTTCATTAGCCAGAAAACTAGGCAGCGATGGATCTTGCAGCGGAAGCGTTTCTGATCCTTACGGATCATAGACAGATGTTGTTGTATTAGCGACTATAAAATTCACATTACGAAATTATGAAGCTACCATACGATTAAATAATAATCGAGTAATACTTCGATCTGGAGTACCCTGCGAGCTTAAAGACACCAACTGTGTGGACGTGAAAGGAGGAGATACTTATTGGAGGCCTGTTCCTACATAAGTCACTTGCGCACTTTCTAATTACGGTGCGCTCTACGACGGATTTGCGGAAATGTTAACTGATAATACCGCCCAAATAGTTCAAAGAGCAAAAATTTGACGTTTTTCGTTAAATTGGACGTATCCGGAACACGTCCGATAATAAAAAAGTCAAATATACACATTTTACACGAAAATAGAAGGAGGAAGTTTGTTTCAATTGAAATCGAT
>JANQDE010000552.1:0-32500 GCA_037157785.1 Cephalotes varians
ATTTTTGAAATCACTCTGAAATCAGCTATAAAGAAAAAATTACAAAAAAATTAATTTATAATGGCTAAATGCAACGAAAAATGACCCTATTTTGCTACAGTTTTAGGTAAATATCTTTTAAACGAGTAGGTGAATCCAAATGAACTTTTGCACGAATATTTGTCAGAGTTTTATTAGTATACATGCAAAATTTGATTGAATTCTTAATGCTATTTCTTCATCAAATTTGCAAATAAATACTACAAGACGCGATATGCGCGGGGACTGCGAGGTGATGAAAGACAGTAGAGTCCATCGCAACACACAACATATGGTCTCCTTTTCATCTCCCTGCAGACCCCATGCGAATCGATTTTATTTGTCTGGAGCATGCGCATTGCCGGCCAGGCGCGTTGTATCTCCATCCTTTTCAGTCTACTCTGAGCCAGCTTGCATTCCCTCGAATGCAAGGATTATAGACCTATGTTCCTCCTATATATTTTAAGAATTCAATGGCGATTCATTAATTGCTTTGCAATCGGATATGCGAATTGACCGCGTTCTAACGAGGAATTGACTGTCAAAAATCGTCTTAAGACCTATTAAACGACAACAGTTTGTCACCCGGAAATGTAAGCAATCGCAAAATATATAACGAAACGTTTTTCTACGAAAGGCGTTAAAGAAATACTATATAAACTAATATAATCAAGATTTAATGAGTAAAAAACAATTAAAAGATTAACCGTTCCATACGCAGAAATTTGCGTTTCGTAAGAGCCCTTTTCATGTATCTTTTTTTTCGGCGAGATAAACTATTAGAATGATCGGGCGTGATGCATAGTTAGATGTAACGGATTATCGCGAGCGTATGAAATGACACCAGCCTCTATTGGGCACGGATTTTTATCTGGAGTGAATCGAACGATTGCGCTGGGCACGTATGATGCCGATAAAAACTTCACGCAGGCGTGAATACTTTTCCAATGGCTCTCGGGAATGATTTCATACTCGGGAAAGAGAGAAAGAGAAAGAGAGTCTGCTCCCGCATTGAATAAATACAGAAGCGTCGGAGAAAAGCGGCAGTGGCTGGCGCTCAAGCGTCATTATCCAGTCCGCTAAATTGCCTGTAAATCCCCCTTTTTTCCCTCGCTTCGTAAATATTCGAGATTTATGCGGAACCTTTTAAGAGTTTTGAATTTACAAATCGGATTCGCAGATGGTGCGCATGCATATCAATGAGCCGGGTTGCGAAACGTGCGCGCATAAGCCGCTAAAACGCGATGGAGAGATTATTGAAAGGCGACGAGTGTGTGCGCGCGATATTTGCTGAAATATTGAAAGTTACCGGGTTTATGCAAGAGTCGGGAGTCTCATTAAGCGCTCGTTGCGTCGCAAAAAACTCGGGTAAAATGTGTCGCATTCGTGTTTGTCGTGTTCTCCCATATATTTTTGTAAAAATATTCTCCAGTAGATAACATTGCTCACATTCGTTGTTATTTCTTTTTTCCCCCATTTTTTATATTTTTTTTATTTGGTCCACGATCGGCCTGTTAGATATCGCAATTTTTTTATATGTGCGTTTCGTTCGGTCTTCCATACGACGTGCGAAAATCACTCAAACGATAAAAGCGTAATGAAAGGATTGCTTTATTTTTTTTTTTAAAGTAACACCACGGATTCTCGATGAGAATCGAACATTTCTAGGATAATTTTAGCGCGCAACGACACATACTATGTAAATACATCGTGTCGATTGACAAGTTAGATGAGAATCTCGAACAACGAGCTTTGGTGGGGACCTGATTAACTTTGATAGACAGAGAAGGAAGTTCGTGCTATTATCTGCCTCTCACTCCACGTGTGTCTCTACCCCCACCACCTCAATCAGCGGTCCAGGTCTCCATGTCGATAGTAAAGCCCGTATCAGATTAGAGATTGGGATTGAAATTGGATTGGATTTTGACCAATCAAAGCAAAGTTCACTAAACTTAAGATTGGTTTTCTTTCTTCTGATTAGTTAAGTACCAATCCACTCTCAATCTCAATCTCTAGTTTAATATGGGCTTAAGACTTTTTGGTCCGCAGTTAGTTTGGAATATATTCCAATATAAAGAAGTAGAGTATATTCCGTAGTTTCTTAATATTTTATGTACCATGAATACTTGACGGGTTAATATCGTGAGTTATAAAAATCTTTCCTCATTTATATAATTATACTTATCTCTAAAAAGATTAGATATATATCTTAGTAAATAAGAATAAGGAAACACTATTAAGAAACATTCAATACGTCTCTCACGTCTACCTCGATGCTAAGTTAACATAAGAGAAGCGACATGCGATCCATTTGTTCGCGAGAAAAGATTTTCGCGGAGAGAAAATAAGAGAGAGAGAGAGAGAGAGAGAGAGAGAGAGAGAGAGAGAGAGAGAGAGAGAGAGAGAGAGAGAGAGAGAGAGAGAGAGAAAGAGAGAAAGAGAGCGAAAGAAAGAGATCTCACGTGCTCGCGTCGTTAAGAGGAATTTGTGTCAGTTGTGTCGTCCTATATTCTATTTTGTGCCGGACGAGACCCAACGACATTTATGTCACGACCCGAAAAGGAGGTACGTTCTAGTGGGATTACGGATGGAGGCCGCCGTGTTCCGTGGCCGATATATCAAAATCATTTATCGAAACTATTGACGAGCAAGATTTATTGAATTCGAACCGCATCGTTTTCTCCCCGCCCCGTTTTTTTCTGGAAGTGACAACGCGCAACGTTCTCTAATCCACAGCGAAAAACTCTCGATTCATACTTGTCTGGTACATATACTGTCCAATCTCGTTAATTTCTCAATTTTCTTTTCTTTTGTTTGTTTATTTTTTCTTTTACGTCGAATAAGCGAGAAATTGATCGTTCGTATTTTTATTTAATTGCTCTTCAACGACGAATAATCGATCGTACCACGTCAGCTGGATAAGAATAAATATTTAAATTTTTTAAATAAAAATAATGATATCTAAAAATGGCCAACTATAAAAATAAATAGTTAAATAAACTAAATCTATTTCTTTATTACTATTCTTTGATCGGTATTCATAGCTTGATCTTATATATAAGATTGTCTTGAATTTATTTTCAGATACTAATCATTTCAATGATTAGAGAGCATTTGAAGATAAACTTAAAACGATCTTCAAGATCGGACTATAAATACCAGCCTTTGATATTATTCGCTGCTGTGCGCCGATATAAAATTGCTATGCGCCTATAAAAAACAATTTCTGTGCGTCGATACAAAGAAGAAATAAGAAGAAGATAATAAGACAAATAAGTATTTTGATACAAATAAATATTTTAATATAAATAAATATTTTAATACAAATAAATATTTTAATACATTTTTTATGTATATAATATATATAATATAAATAAATAATTTTATATATAAATATTTAAATACAATTTTAAAAATATTTACTAAATAAGTTTTATCRYACGCACGCACGCAGTGAGAAAGAGAGAGAGAGAGTTAGGCAATTAAGATACATATTCAGTTTGACAAATAAATATTTTAATACAAATATTTTATTTTTCAAAATACTTGGCGCTGCCAAACTGAATAAATATATTAATTGCCTAATCTTAATTGACTAATTTCTTCTCTTTCAAAGCATGCTGCATGCGCGCGCGCGCGCGCGCGCGCGCGTGTGTGTGTGTGTGTGTGTGTGTGTGTGTTGTGTGTATTAAAGTATAAGAATACTAAAATACTCGATCCACGGAAAAATTAATAATATAAACACATAACATACTACAATATTTTTTCTCCTACATTACTTTTATATACAATGATTTTAGTAATTTCAATTTTCAAAAGTATTTTTTTACTTTAAAAATTTTTACTAAAGAATAGTAACGCAAAGTAGAAATCTCGCACTCGAGACTGCAATGTTTAAAAAAATATTTGTTGTGCAAAGTTCTTTGAGTCAAAATATTTTTAATTAAGTCTTAAATAACTTATCTATCTCTATTGCCTATCAAAAGTAAAATCGTGATTAAATATATATTTTGGAAATTTCTAAACATTTTTCAACATTGCATAAAATGAGATTATACGAACCTATATCTATTCGCGCGCAAGGGACGTTTCTGATAAGTTCAGAAATAAAAAGAATGCTTATTTGGAATTCTACGGCGAAGAATAATCGCGAGAAATTTATTTAGGTCAGGCGAAAATGTTCGATTTGAATATCGCACTTATTGTACGTTGCTTGCAAATCTGTTTTTCCTTATTAGTTTAGATTTTTACTTTACTTTCTTAAATTACTTTCTTAATTAGTTTCATAATTAACTTGCACGATATTGCATTTATTATTGTTTCTTAATTAATTTCTTCAATTAATTTCTTCTTTGACGATTTACTCAAAATTATTTATAATTTTATATTTATTATATATTTATAGAAAGAGAAGATTTAAAAGGTTAAAGTTTACGTAAGTTAATATATATATAAAATTATACATTATAATTATATATATGAATTATAAATTATAATTATAAATCAATATTATCAAGCTTTATCAGTATCTTAATAATTTTAATTAAATTCATAATTTAATTTAGATTTCTGCAAATTTTAATAATTTTAATAATTTGCTCTAAATTATCTATTGTTATTTAAAATTACATATTTACAATATTTATAAAATTAAAGCTAACGTTTAATATCAACGAATATATAATATATCATCGATTAATATATAATACAAATTTTATTATATATAAATAAAATATTAAGCCTCTTAGGCATCTCATAACAAACGTTTATTGCTTCGCGATTTAAAAGAAAATAATACAAATGATATAAATAATATGAAATAGATCTTTTTACATAAATAATATTTCGTGTAAAAATAAAAAGAATTCTTAAAAATTAAAATAATAAATTGTAACAAGGGCGTAAGAGTCAAATCCGGAAGATAATGCGCAGAATTTAAATATTTAAAATTAACACATTTTATATAGAAAAAAATAAAGTAATGGATAAACAAATAGACAATTAAAAAACCAGAATTTCTAAACAACAAAATCATTCGCATGTCTGTTATAATCGATCATAGATAGCAGTTTAACTACAATTTCGATTGGAATATCACAATCTTATGTGGAATCTTATTTTTACAAGCGTTTAATTTCTAAATGTTATTTATTAACAAACAATCTAAATTTAAAAATGAACACCAAAGGTCTTCATAATACTTATTTATCAACAAACTATAATTTTTGCAATATATCTGTTATTTATTCAGTCAGTGCTGCCTTATGTTCCAATACACCTATCTTTTTAATAATCTGACTTCAATAGCTGACATGTGTTTTTACTTTTTAACTATGATTGTTGTTATTTTTAATTTAGTTTTTTTCCCGCTATTTTTATTTTATTTTTGATTTTTTACTGATGTTTATTGACTACCAAATTTTTGATATTTTTTGACTCTATGTCTTTTCAATTTGCGATGTGACTTGTGGTCGGATGGTGAGTCATTTTCACAATACAATTCTTTAACACCTTATTGTTTATATGCATCGCTTGATTATATAATTTATTAACTTCTAAAAACCTTTTCCGAAGATCATCCGTATGAGTGACATAATTCTTCTTTGGAAATGACTCAACTAAGCATACAAACATCTCTCACCTTCATTCGCACATCTAAACTATTCCAGCAATATCTGCGATCTGAAGAGAGCTCAAAATTGAATCGAAATATGCAATGTAATGTAATTTTAATTAAATGCGTTTTTTTATTTTTTCTATATCAAATGTATTGATTTTGAATATATAAATGCGCATTATTTTCTGTATTTGGCTCTTACAATTTATTTTGATATTTTTTATGATTGCATAATATTTCTTTATCATTTAAAAGAATAGCTCTATATTGTACAAGAAATTACAATATTTTGCGAGTAAAAAATCTTCGTAAATCTTCTTCTATCTACTGTCTTCTTTGTGCACCTTTTCAGTCACTTAATCACTCGTTTCTGACTGTTCTAATGCGGTTCATTAGCCATGTGCAGGACTAAATTGCGGGCATAGCGTGCAGATCACTTGTGGATTCACAAAGATTAACTCTGTTTGATGCGCCGCAAAAATGAATGAGACCGACAATTGTTCGATGGCATAATAAATACACTCTTTTGCAGCCTTTTAATATTATTTCGTCTACGAACTCTTTCATTTGCGATATCGATTTACTTTTCATAATTTTTTTCGCACCAGTATAAAAAGGCAAATAAGTATAACATAGATATAAACTAAATAGCACTTATTGTTATGAAGAAGATTAAGTTTAGGCTGGCACTCACAAAGAATTTTATAGATTTGCTTAAACAGAGGAATTATATTCGAATTGATAAATAAATACGATCATGTGCGATAAAATCGCATTACATTCAGCAGAGAATAACATAACTATTCTTTAATATAGAAATAGTGAAATGATATAACAATAAATTATGTTGAAAAGATAATATTATAGAATAATAACATTATATCACAGAACAATAGTAATATAATAATAATAATAATAATAATAATAATAATAATAATAATAATAATAACTTATTATAATTTATATAAGATTTACACGAAAAAAAACTAAGTAAAATTGTAAACTCAAATTCTGCAAATAGTAAAGGCTATAAAATGCTTACCATATAGAAAGATTAAAGAGTATAAGTTTATTATATATAATGGAAATATCATATTTTATTATAATTATTAGCCATAAAACAATTACATTAAGAATGATTTTGATAAATACAGCAGTAATTTTTTTTTTACTCACAAATAAATTTAAGCTCTCTAAATATCCTTATACATGATACTTCCATTTCTCAAATGTCACTCTTGATGAAATCAATTTTAACAAGTCCGTCGTGCTATGGTAGACTTTACTTCGCTATAAAAGAAAAGTCTATAAATTTTTTAACCGCTAAAGAGGAAAAATGTGTAACTGTAAATCATGAACGTTCGAGCGGGACATGTGAAATGCGATTAATCGCGTCCACGGTCCAATCTTCCGTTTCTGCCTTCCCCTTCTCTCTCTCCTCCCTCTCTTCTTCTCTCTTCCCTCTGTCCTCTTTTTCTCTCTCTCTCTCTCTCTTCTTTGTTCCTTCTTTTCTCCTTGTCTTTCACTCTTTCTTCCGAGCAATGTAATGCAATGAAAAAAAAACGCTTGCGGACCGAATTAGTCAATCATAATTAGCGTTACGAGTTTTATGCGCTGTTCAAGCTCACTGTCATAAGAAATTGACTAATCACAGTCGAATGAGGAGAATAATCGATTATGATTGGTCAATTTCTTATGACTTAAGACTTAAAATCTCATTGTAGATATCGCTTTATGTATCTATTACATCTTTTAGGTATTAAAAAATATTACTTTTGAATATCATCGTAAATATATTACCGTAAAAATAAGTTATTTAATTTTAAATAAAGCTGTAAAAATATATATTTTATTAACTTCATATTCATATTCATTGATTTTCTTACGTTTCATATTATAATGTATAATACAGCCTTTTTTTTTTTGCTAACGCTGGGGAAATGCAGTTACGCATCCCCTGTCCTGAAGGAAGGACGGGGGTATGTGGAACTCGCTCTATTTAACGAGCCCTACCTACTAAAACCCCAGCGGGTGTCCTTCTCTGGCGTTACTGGAGGTGAGCCGGGATCTGATCTGCAGCATTACTACCGGCCCACCCCCCCGCCAGGGGAGGGCGCTGACTGCACTCTCCCCCCTTCTCGTTTTTGACGACGGAGGAGGGACATCATTTCATTCCACCGCCCTTCCCGGGGAGATGGATGGGGGCGCAGATCTTACCTCTGATCCGCGCCCCCTCACCGAGTGATGGGGGCCGAAGTTCGTTAATGCACTTTGCGAACTCCAGCCCCCCTTGCCCTCTTTAAGTCCAGGCTCCCTTGGTTTAATGGGGGGAAAAAGCATCGATCTATTAATTTGTGTACTTTTTTAAATAAAAATTCTGTAAGTTAATATGTGAAATGGTAACTTTGTATGTTGTAGCAAAGAATGTTCGATTGCGTATCATTCTACAATTTCTCTATGTTTTGCGTATAAGCACTTTTAAGATCTTCAAAATTTGCTGCATGATTTACTGTTAAATGGATATAATTTTCATTACATAAAGTACATGTGTGGGCGGAGAATTTCGCCTCTCCTTATCGGAAATAAAATTTGATTATAACATTATTAGCGAAATTTAATTATAACATTATTAACGCTTAATAAGATTAAAATCTGTTAAAAATAAATAATATATGCAGTTATAAAAATGTGCGAATAATGTCAAATCGTATTGATCGTATTATAAATCGATCGATTTATAAATATGATCAAGAGATATACTCCGTGAGAGATATATCCCGCGAGAAATATAGAAATAATTAATCGAATCAGTATCGATTGTCATCAAAAGAACTAATCTATTCGATCGATTCGATTATTTTTGGTTGGATAGTAATATCTCGCATAAAATATATATCAGCAATGCTGATATTGATTACATTGGAATGTATTTATATATTTTTTAAGAAAATAGATTTAAGCAATAGTACTAATTAATTTTTTATGTTAATATTTTTTGCTTAAAATTATACRTTATTTAACTTTACTTTTTATTTAATATTTGCATTTTTTAAACGTATTTTATGTACTTGATGTACATTTTTTGTAAAGTTTTTTTTATTAATGTTATTTGTTTAATTAATGTGCATAATTTTCTCAAYAATTGGCGTTTTTTTTCTTCCATTTAGGAAATTTTTAATACAGCGAAAAAATATCAAATCATTTTATGTATTTTTGTTTCTCTTTTAATTTATTTATAGAAATAAAATGTCACAATTATTAAAATCTATTACATAAGTTAACAGCAATAATTTAATTTAAAAAAAATGAAAATTGCTGTATTGAAAATGAAAACAAGTTGTTATACTATTATAATRCAAAATATAGTACATTTGTACTGTTGTCTACAAATGTAATATTAAGTGACAAAATTTGTACTAAACAATGCAATAATATTTGTAGACTATATTTTATTTGATATTTTTATTTTGTTTTTAAATATTATATAATTATATAATATAAAAACAACATTCAAAATTTTACAATTATCTAATCCAAAAGTTTATCAAAGAAAAATTGATAAGAAGATTAAGAATAATTTATAATCTTGGAAGCTATATAAAATAATTATGAAATATTCCTTAAACTTTTTAATTAATAGATAAAAGTTTAATTCGGAAATTTATTTCAGTTTGAGTTTTTTCAATTATAACTTTCATAACAATAATTATAATGATATAAATATTAATATTCAACAATTATGGTATATAATAATTAATATAATATTATATTAAACAAAAAGATTTTGAAATATTGGTCAAATCATTTACTGAAAACAATTTCGTAGAAACTATCTAAGCACTGTTTCTAATTTTTCGTTTTTTTCATTTATTCATTTATCCGTTTATACACCCTGGTAATATAATTGAGCGAAAAAGCCGCTTATTTTCTCTTTCTTTTTAATTAATTTCTGTATTGAACTTTTCAGTGCAAAAGCAAATCTAATGTAGTCACAAAAAACAAATTTATTATTATATTATTTAACTCAAGCATAATCTGAAGGATTCGCTACGTGGTAAGAAAGTCGGCTCAATATTGATGCTGTAAATGGCTATTTTAAGAAGAAAAATAAAATCGTATAATAAGAAGGCATGAAAAGTTTGAACATCGTTGGACCAAATTTATTGAGCTTATATTAAAAGTAAGAGATATATAGTAAGAGATTATTAAAAAATAAAAATGATTTTGTTCCATAAAATTTGTATTTTCATATTATATTGTATTTCATTTTCCAAAGACTTATCAAATGAACCTCTATATTATTCGCTAATAACATCTTAAGATTTCATAGAATTTTAAATATAAAATCCAATTATGTCTACATTTAATTTGAATTCGCTCACGCTTATACGCTATGTACTGTTTTCAGTCGTTCGATTTGGTTTCTAAGCGATCAGAACAGCGAAAAAAAGCAATTTTTAATTTCTATGTGGAAAATAGCATTCAATTTGTATTGATATTATGTTTTAATGATTTTTATAATCGTCGTTTGAAAAATTTTACGAAATAATAAATACGTAAATAACGCTGGTAAGAAAAATTTATTGCGATGTTTTTCTATAATGTCACCAAATAACCTTTTTTTATTCTGACAAGTTGTTTCACTTTGGCAGTAAGAATAAATGTTGTTTTTAAAAAATGGAAAAATTAAAAAATTGTGCTGTTATTATAAATATCTTGTCATCGTCTGAAACTTTTATGTATTTGCAGAAATTTTAGACGATAATATATTTTTTTTACAAGATATTTTTTACGGTATAATTTTCCAATGTGCTTTTTAATGTGCATATTTAAAAGCATCAAAACAACGTTTGCTCTGTCGCCAAAGCATAACAACTTGTTAGACTGAAATAAAATTTCTTTTTCTTCGGTGACATTAAAAATTATCCATGTTTTTATTCGCAAAATTTTTCATACAACTCTCGTATATCTGAACATTCGATCAATAAACGCTTATTTGCGCTCACGCTTTCGCTGTCTTATGGCCTCTACTCCGATAAAATAAACGTTTGCGAATAGAAGATAATAATGATAACGTGATTATTTGACCAAACAAAACTTACAAATGTCAAAGCGATCGATGTAAACAACAACCTAAAATTTGAGTTTTTTGTTTCGTATATTTAAATAACTAATAATTAACAAATGAAACAGTAATAAAATTAATAATACAACAACACCGGGACAGTCGGATAAACAATCGGCGAACTTCGAGGACTTGTAACAACAAAGAAAATCAAAAAAAGATTCTAGATTCCCGACGATTAAAAAAAAAAGGAAGGGCTAATGGAAATCGGCGCTGAAATTAATGCGCAAATTATTAATTGGTCATATTAATTTGATATATAAACATTTCGGCCAACTTTTTGGCAATCATCAGTAACAATAAAAAATAAAAATACGCCTAAATTATAAATAATTATATAATTATAATTATAAAGAAAATCAATTAATTAAAGATTTGTTTTGTTTTAAATTTATAAAGTTTCTTTTATATTTTATATTTTTATATTTTATATTATTTTTTAAATATTATTACATCGTTAAGTTGGAATCACGTAATTCTAGTACATATGCGTAGAAGCGGGCGTATGGTGCAATGCGCATTGTAAAAATGTGTGTGTATATGTATGTGTGCACATGAAAAGTGGAAGGGCGCAAGATATATATAAGGGCGCAAGCTCGCGATCGCAGTTTAAAAACGAGATTGAGACACTCTCTTGATAGAGAGTAATCGCATATTTTGACAATTGTGGGATTAATAGTGTAACAGTGTAATGTTAATTGCATGAAGCATTTAAGCAAGTATAAAGCGTAAAAAATAAAAAGCTAAATAATTTGCGCAAAGTCTGTGATGTGTCTATAGTATCTCTAAAATTAAAATTGTGCTTATTTAAAAACGAGTTATGTGACAACCACTAGATTGAAATAAGTATCAACTTCATTCTCAATTGATTCTGGAGAATCCAAATATTTTATACTTGGAATTTTCAAACGATTTTTCGATATTTCTTGTTTCAATTTTTCTTTTGATTCTTAATACATTTGTATATGAAAAAAATAAAAATGACTGATGGCAAAAATCAAACAAAGTCTGCTGGCAGAACTTGACGACAGATTGACAGCAGAAATCGAGCAGACCCGGCTGTTTTGTAGGTATTTAAATTGTGACGTCATTGCCATCCCTGATAGCACAGAAAGATTTCTACAACATTGCAGGGACATAACATTGAAACCTTGAAACTGTTTCAGTTACGTTGCGTAATGTCTCTGAGACATCTCTGCAAGGTTGCAGAAACGTCAAAATGTCCGCTTCGGTTACATTTGCAACATTGCAGAAATGTTACAAGAAATGTTTCTGGAATGTGTCTGAAATATTACAGAAATGTTTCTGGAATGTCTCGGTGAGGTTGCTGCAATGTCCTCTTTGATTTCATTTGCAACATTGCAGAAATATCAGAAAAACGTATATATACGGGAAGAAATATTATTAATGAAAAAACAAATACCTTATTAAATTATAATAGTTTTATTTTTAATTATTTTTAATTAATATATATATTAAAGGCCGATTTCCGATCTAGGAAGTATATGGTATATCTTATTGAATATGAGAAAATCAAATTCTGAATCCTTCATTAATTATAAATTTTAGAAGTATTGCCTCATTTGTGATCGATCTTTTTAAAATATTTATTATCAATTCGTGGCTGTCACTTCCGCCGATTCTATTCAATGAAATTGTCTATAAAAATTATAATTTGTATTATAATTTTATTAAATATTATAGTAAATATTACAATTAGGAATGTATACACATATGTTTCTCTATTTCTTAAAACTAGTATATGATTACATATTTTAAAATTTATATGTATATTGAAAAAAATATTTACCATTTGTTCGAAAAAGTYTTGGTTTTCGAGATCTCTCTCCATATTGTTAAYTTCCTCGTTGGTTTTTAGGRGCAGAGTTACAAATTCCTGCAAAACTGATATTTCTTTATTTTTTTGGRTAYTATTTTGATTTTCTTCTATTTTGCATAGCCGATCATCTATTGAACTTAATTTCGCCATTATTTGATTTAATYGTCTCAATATTTCAGGCAGCATATCTACAAAAAAATAAAAATACTTTCGGACACACGTATAATAATTGCTATCGTACTACAAAAAAATAAGTAATTTTGTTCGTGTAATTTAATGTATAAAATATATAATTTTGTAATATAATATATCATATTAACTTTTACCTGGAGTGTCTAATGAAGAACTCCTAATAAAGGACTCCTTGTTCATATTTTTGTTAGGATAGACTTCCTCGCTTTGCATTAYTTCATTGTTTGTTGGTTTATTAACAATAAACGATTTCGGCAGCGGTGGTGGTGCTGGAAGTGTCTTTATTTTTTTATTTGCTTGTTGATTTTCAGTGTTATTATTTTGATCGCTGTCGTCAGAAGTCAAAGAGTACGCAAAATTATTGTTTTTAGATATCTTTTTTTTGCATGCAGGGCGGTTCTGACATGAAATGTCGATGTCGGATGTATCCAAGTCAGAATAATCTTGGGCAAGCTTTACCTTTTCAATTCCTGACTCGTATGTAATTAGAAATTAATGGAGAATACAACAACGCATAAAACCTCAATATTTAATAACGTAAATTAAAGTTGTCATAAAATAATTTACTCACTCGAAGTTCCAAAAACGCGCAAAATTTTATGAGTAGTCCAGGTGCAATCAGGACTAATTTTTTCAATTATTGCTTTCCGAATTTTATTTTCGTTTATGTAAGGTGGCCAATGACACATTTTTTCATTTGCAAATATCCACGATGATGGCGCTAACTGGAGTCCGTCGTCAAAAAGTGCGATCGTAATATCCTATAGTCGTAGGTATCCGAGGATCGTAACATCCTCTCGTAAATATCCTATGAAGCAGTTGAAATGGACTAGTAAATCTTTCTTTACAAAACGATTAAATAATTGATTTCGAATAATTTTACTGTAACAATTTAATATGATACGGGCAACTTAAAAAAAAACATTTAAAATTGATTTAAATTATCTCATAGAGTTAGTATTAGGTAAAAAAAGAAACTTCAGAATTGTCGATTTTTCATTATATTATCAAAATATAATATCATCAGAAGTTTCTCATATATCAGTTATTGACTATCTGTAGAATTAATTGAAATCCATTATAACTGTAATTGTAAAAATATATTAGATATTATCCTTATATATACAGGGTCGAAAAGATCGGATCAAGGGCTGCACTCTAAACGGTGAATCCTACGGACTTGTCCATTCATATAGTAATTACTTTCTATCCATAGATAGATACTACTGAGTTATACGGGCCTCGAATCGCTAGAATCAATTTTCATCAAAATAATTAGTCTAAAATTTGTTACGCTCCACTAGCGTGGCTTGTTTTTTTAACTATGCATAATTTCTGAACGGTTGCTCGTACGAACTTCTCCTTTGGAAGTATTGTTGTGTCATACGCACAGACGCATCGCACCAAACACAGAGGCTCTACCTTTACTGGTACTCTTTTCACCTACCATGCTTGAAAATCATAAAATTCGATATCTCGAACTTGCATAAATGAGCTTTTTTACTCAAACTAATATATTTATCGGAACATAAAAAACAAAAAAGATTATCTCGGATCCTTGATCCGTTTCGTACATACCCGTAGATGAATATTACATCAAATATTAACGTTATTTCTTAATCATATCGCACGCTCTTACGCAATGTCTCACTAATATTTTTAATTTCATCGTTCTCCACAGAACATTCACGCTCGACTGCATCGCGGGCATGTGGATACCCCGTGGACACAATCTAGGATCTTTATACCTTTTTCAAGTCCACTTTCGGCACCGCTCCTTCGTCAGTACCGCCGTCTCTGAAAACGCTCGACTCCCGTCTGGAATCCTTCGTTAGAATCTGGTCATGGTCTGGAGTCCTCGGTTTCAACCTAATTAATCTCTTATCGTAACGACCGATTTACAATTTTTTTATTAGAAATAACATTTATTATATTAATTATATGTTAATTATAAGTATTGTACATACCTTTTACGTGAAACAAATATATGTTTATCCGTCGGCAGATTCGGTGTTCCAGAATATAACTTCTTTTTTTTAGCTTCCAACTTACAATGTGCTCACAATCAAAGATCAGAGAGTTCAAGAAGGTTAGATACACGTGCGCCGTCAATCACGGCGCCGCGGCAATATGATATATGCGCGCGCATTTATTAGTTGAGAGGTCTCAGAAACCTCTCAGAAACCTTGCATTTGTAATGTTGCAAAATATTACATTGCAGGAACATTTCAAATGTAAAGTTTTAATCAAGATGGTTGCAGAAATATTGCAATTGCAATATTTCAAAGAAGATGGTCTCAGAGACATTACAAATGTGATGATACACAATTGAGACATTGAAACGTCCCTGCAACATAACTGAAACCTTCTGTGCTATCAGGGACTGAAAAATCTTCAAAAATAATTTTTTCTATTTTATTTATTTTTAAAATAGTAATTTTAAACATAATAAGTAAAAATTAAATAATATTAAGTTTTATTAACAGATTTGGCTGTCGGGGTAGATTGGAATCCAATAAAGATGTAGCAGATATCAAATTGACTCAACGTCTTGATTACGAGAGTAACGTGCACTCGTTAATAGTGAGAGTACAAAACAAGTATCAATTAATTGCCAAAACGGTGATCGATGTCGAAGTTCTAGATGTAAATGATAACGCTCCAGTCTTCCATAATATCAAACAAGGAAGCGTGTTAGAAAATGAACCCCGAGGAGTTTCTGTGATGCAAGTGCGAGCCATTGACGCTGATGGAACTTCTGCTAATAATCAGGTATTAAAATTTCATAAATTACATTTTACGCTCCTTTTATTATGATTATGCATCAAATTTTCATTTTTCATTTCATTTTTATGTCTTGCATTTAATGCAATATCTTGACTTTCATCTTCAACAGGTCAGTTATGAGTTGGACAACTTTAAGAACCTCTTTACTATCGACCCGCACACTGGTAATATTATATTCGTAGGTATCTTCAACTTCTCTGTCGAATGTCAGTGACAACATTAGTGACATTCGACAGAGAAGTCAAAGATACTTACGATGAAAATAACAGCGATGGATAATTCTCCGAGTGCTTTGTTCAAAACCGGCGAACACAATAAGGACAACAGATGTTTCAAATCGAAATCGCTAATAAGAACGACAATCCGCCTCGCTTCACTCAGAAAGTGTATACCTATAATTCGATTTATGAAAACGCCAACATAAACACTTGTAACTGAAGTCAAAGCCATCGATACGACAAGTCCTGTCACGTACAGAATCATATCGGACATCATACGTGACTTGTCGTATCGATGGCTTTGATAGCATCATACTGATGATAGCTTTTACATCGAGGCTACAACGGGAACGATTAGCGTGAACAAGCCGCTCGATTATGAAAAAATCATTAAGTACAATCTAACTGTGAGAGCATTCGACGGTGTGCTTAATGATACAGCGCAAGTCGAAATTTTTATTCAAAACGTTAATGACAATTTGCCGATGTTTGAAGATTTCAACAAAAATCTGACGATATAGGAAGAAAAATTGGTAAACAGTACACGAAAAAAAAAGATTAGTTAGATTGTACTTAGATTGTACTTAGTGATTTTTTTCATAATCGAGCGGCTGTTCACGCTAATCTTTCCCGTTGTAGCCTCGATGTAAAAGCTGTCATCAGTATGCTGTCAAAGCCATCGATACGACAAGTCACGTATGATGCCCGATATGATACTGTACGTGACAGGACTTGTCGTATTAACGTTTTGAATAAAAATCTCGACTTGCGCTATATCATTAAACACACCGTCGAATGCTCTCACAGTTAGATTGTACTTAGTGATTTTTTCATAATCGAGCGGCTTGTTCGCGCTAATCTTTCCCGTTGTAGCCTCGATGTAAAAGCTGTCATCAATATGATGCTGTCAAAACCATCGATACGACAAGTCACATATGATGCCCGATATGATACTGTATGTGATAGGACTTGTCGTATCGATGGCTTTGACTTCAGTTACAAGCGTGTTTATGTTGGCGTTTTCGTAAATCGAATTATAGGTATACACTTTCTGAGTGAAGCGAGGCGGATTGTCGTTCTTATCAGCAATTAGCAGCAAGAATCTGTGTGTGTTAGCTAAATTTCAGTTGAGATCATAATGAGATAATTCGATCAAAGATTTCGCGGATGTAGGTGCGCCGATAATTTTTTTATTCACGTGATAGTGGAGAACGGCCGAGAGAGGGAGAGAGGGTGAAAAGGTGAGAGCAGCTCGTGACGAGGCAGGGAAAGCATGAAAGAGTAGAATTTCGGGAAAAGTTCCGACGAGTCGGGAGGACGGAGGAGAGACTCGCGCGTAGAGGAGAAACGAAAAGAGGCCGATAAATAAGATTGCTGTTGAGTATATCGAATGAAGAAGTATAAAAGATTTGCGCGGGCTGAGGCGATTAACGTATTCATTACACGCGCGATATTTGGCATAAAATTGAAGCGGTATCTTTGTCGACGCGAATATGTTTATTGGATGAGATGAAAACGCAATTGAGATTCTGTCTTAAATTTAACATTCGCAATATTTGCGGAGAATTTTTCTTCAAGTTGGATGACTACGTAGATGTGATAGTTATTATTATGTTGTCATTTGGAGAATTTGTCCAATATTCTATCAGAAAAGACTACCGGAATTTTATCTTAATGGTAAATAGAAACATCGCTGAAAAAGACGTAGTTAGGAATTTATGTATTTTCTCGAGTTATATAAATTACTATATAATATCTTGCATATATATATATATATATAACAATAAATTATTTAAAAAAATTAAAAAACAACAGATGAGGAATTAAAAAAACGAAAAAGTTTTAAAAGATAAAAATTAGAGGGTTTCATAAAAACCATTCATTTCAACTATATTCGCAATATACAATACTGTTTCCCTCGTCGTTCTGAAAGTGACTCGAGAAAGAGGATTCCTGAGGAATTATGATTTAATCACGAATGAGAGGAATGGAGGTACGGGCCGCATCCTCGATTTGTAACTTACAGCATGCGGGAAAGTTAATTCGTGTCAGTTTCGCGAATCAGTTTCAAACTCGAGAAAGTGAAATCATCGTTCTACATAATTCGAGAACATTTTATTGTTTTATTGCGTCAAACTGTTGCGGAAAATCATAAAATGAAAAGGAATTTCTAATCGGTGCTGTTCGCTAAGTTGTCGTTTTAGGTGCTCTATTCGACTTGATGCCATGCTTGATTCGAATCGAATTTTTTCTTTGCAATTTCGCACGAGTGGCTCTTTTGTTAAAAAATGGAACATCGATCGTCAAAGATATTTCCCTCCCTTCCTTTTATTGGCTTTTCGCATGTCGTAAAAATCGCAGAATCATCTCTGTTATATCGATGTGATGCTGCTTGCATATTCAGAGTTTACGTTTTCAAGTAGAAAGCAGACTGACAGTCGAATTTTAGGTGTCGCGCAAAATTCAATAGACACTATTCGCTACTACGAAGACTCATTCATCGCGAAACTCGAGCACCAAATCTTAAAACCAGTTGAAAACAGAACTTTGCGTCGCAAAGAGATGCGAATTAGATAAGAATTTAAGAATCCACCGTTCTCGATAAAGAATTAAATTTTGCCGAATGCAATATTTTGCATTGTCGTCTTGGAAAGAAACAAAAGAAAAAATAAAATTCGATTATCGAATAAGGAGAAAAACAAAACGAGTTGACTATATCGAGTTTATCCAATGTCTCTAATGCATCTATTTTTACATGAATGCATGCATACATTCACATATAAATTGTGTTATTTGTGAATTGTGAATTGAATTTTTGCGATTGTACGATTTTATTTCCTTATTGACTTTAATAATTAAATAAATAAAATAATTAACGAACATGTTGCACATGTATAAATAAATATAATTGGGAGATTTAATTGTTTGTTTATAAATAAAATTTATAAAAAATAAAAAATATGAAAAATAACTTTTCTAGGAGATTGAAAATTCCAAGTTTCTCCGTCACTTGAAATGTACATGTTTCCAATTCCATTTTATGCTTCGCTCCAAAGCGATGTATAATCTTGTCTTCATTTGTGAAAATGTCAAACGGTTAAGGCTAGCACAATCGCGATTATGAATAAGAATTTTTAACGCGATCGCAAAATCGGGTAATCCCAGTGTCGGAAGAGTGGGCGAGCGTACATTTCTCGAATTTAATAACCGCACGCAGCGGCTTTCGCAGTGATTCAAACGTAACGTTCGCTCGTCGCTCGCATAAGCACTGTAAAAAGCACTCGGCGCAATCTCAAATTTAATAATTTCATTTCGCGACTCATCCTACGCGGAACAAATTGCCGCACGTCAATCATTTGTTACGGCGCCAGATTAAATCTGACTGCGGAATGTCGCGCCGCGTGCATGCGTTATTGCCGCATAAAATCGAGATAAAATTCCATTTCCATTTTCACGGCCAAACCGCGAGCGACGCGGTCGGTCCCGCAGAAAACGATCGCCTTCAAGAGGAGAAATGCACGTTTGTACGTCGACACGTGCGTACAGCAACATTTCGCGCACGTAACTCGGACAAAATCGATAACCGTAACTTCTCGCGTCGTCGCTCGCGAATTCCGCGTGATAGAAAAAACGGATCGGCGGTGTTTTATCGTCGCAAAATTCGTCGCATTTCCCGCATTCATTCGCGATATCGCACGCGAAAAGGAAAAGCAGGAAGCTCGCACGCTCGCCGTTTTCCGATGATGCAGATAGCCGATCTGTCACGCGGGATACGTCGCGACAGGATATTAGAGCCGGAAGTTAATAGACGGAGGTATATGACGCCCGTGAACGCAATGGGACACCAATTGATCGCGACCTCACGCGAGAGTAAGATCGCGCTCGATTAGACGTCGCGCGAAGCGCGTAAAGGGTTTGTCTCGTCAGAGCGTATACAATTTCAAAGCTCTGTCGCGTATGCAATTTCAAATCGAGCGACGCGTGTTGCACGGAAAGGATACATATCGCTAATATCATGTGAACACGGTCAATTCGCGTCGTCGTGTATGCGACCATCACGTCTGGTATAAGGCGCGCTCACAGGTGAGAAAGTAGAGCACTGATAGAAATAGAGTGTACGATCGTTAAAGAACGAAGGAGATCGAAGTCGAAACGAGTGATTGTTATCGATGTCTCTTATTGCTGCCAACTTAGGCAAATGCTCTGCAACTCAAGATCGCAATGTTGCGGCCATTTGAAAATGTGCATCTCGAAAAATTCGTAGCAGACTGCTTTTACCGTTAGAGACATTTAAAAAGATGGAACTTGATGAAAACTATACAGACGCAACGATGTAGGAAGGCGGGAATCTCATCGGCTTTCATTCCCTGACCATTGAGCAGATTAATCTCGATGTAACTTTCTACGGATAATATACGTCAGATACGTTGATATATTAATTTCATTGTTCAAATATTAATTTACTCAGAGTGTGCATTGTCTGAAATAATATTAGCGTGTATAATACGCTAATATTAGAACAAGCACAATGGCGCTTCATGTAGCTTCGTGGTATAACGTACATTTCAAAACTTGCGTGATATTTGCTCGTGGAAATTAACTCGTGATCTCTGCCATTTTACCTAAATTTAATTGAAATGCTTCCTTCCTTCATCAAACAATAGCGTTATAGAGATATCTCTCTCCCGTTCTCTTCAAGATTCGTTTCAATGCGACGCTCTCAGGTTGTTTAGCTTATATGCTAATGCGATCCTATGACAGAGGCTCCTACAATAGAACACTCTTTCTTGCCATTGTCACTCTATTATTTCGCGCAGAGGGCTTCCGAGAATTAAAGTTATCCGACGCCAACCGTTCTGATGAGCGCGTTCGAGAGTGACGCATGTGCGTTTCGACGTCCACGTGGTCGCCATATGCGATGCGACCGCGCTAGGTGCACAATAGGCTCGCGCTATGCAAATGAAATCAATTTGCTAGGCCGAGAGTGTTATTTTATGGGGCACGACCGATGGTGCCAGTTTTGGGCTGCGCAACGTCGAGCTGGAACGAAATATTACATATTTTGTGATAATTAATATATTTTAACTTAACTAAGTCCTCTTTAGCCGTTATTACAAATTTAATATATAATTTTTATTATTACGTATAGGAATATATAAGTGTATAAATAATATTTAAGCATTTAAATAAATTACGATAAATAATAAATTATTTATTATAATTATCCTACTTATTTACTTATGTACTTTATTCGCATCGATCGCAGAATTTACTTTATTATTCGTATATTTGTTTTTTATATATACATATAATAATAAGAAGATAATAAGAAGATGTTATATTTGTAATAACGGCTAGAAGATTTAATCAAGTTGAAATATTTCATGATTATATGTATTATTTGATATAGTAAATTAATTAAAGAAACTAGCACCTAACTTGTTTGTTCATTGGCCTACTATCTTTTCATATCATTATTAATAACACCAAAGGAAATTTATTTTATTTTATTTTTGTATGTGTGTTTGTGTATGTAAACTTCACAAAAGTGAAAAAAGAAATACAAAGGCAAGTACTTCAAATCGAACTAATTAATTCCGCACAAGCTGCGTATGTTACGCTAAAGCGATTTATCTCTCAATTGTTCTCGACTATGCGAAACGGTTTATCATCTATAATACGCGGCCTCGTTCTTCTACGGGATTAATTAATAATTAATGTACAAACGCACAAACGTGTATGTGTTCACGACGAACATAATCGCGAAATTCACTTTATACGATAGCGGTTAATGCCTGCAGGGGTGGTTGTTGGGCAGGGGTTGTTGGGCAGGGGTTGTATTACGAGGTGGATTTCGACGGCAGTCGCGGTAGCGACGGCTGGAATAAGTGCCATTAACCGTGTTTCGCCGGAAATGTAAAGCATAATGCGCCGGCAGCTCGTAGATATGGAACCTGTTACCATCCGCATGTATGCTTTCCCACCATCGTCTTCTTGCACCCTACAGCTCACGTACAGTGTTGCAGAGCGTTCAAGAAGGGTTTGTTCCTCCCATGCAAGTGGAATTATTTCTCCATGTCTCGTTTAGATCAACAATTCTCGCGTGATCGATAGTTTACTGAAAATTTCTTGAATTCAGTTCAAAAAATGTAAAAAGATATTCCGTTTTTTTAAACGATAATGCGCTTTTAACAATTTGTTTTTTTTAATAAGTTGTTAATTCATATTCACGGATTTTCCGCAAATTTATTCAAAAATTAGTTGAAGAACTCTATTAATGCGATCATAAAAAATGTCTGACATTTAATTGGTAACGATGAGATATTCTCGATGAGATATTCTTAATTTAATAAAAGATTGATTTGTAAATTATTTGTAAATAATATAAAAACATGTAGAAGAAGTTATTTATAGAGTGTTTATTATTTGAAAAAATCTGAAAATCTTGGAATTTTCAGTGAATTTCTTTTTTACCCTTAAAAATCAAGGAAAATCCTTTTCATTGAATTTTATCGATACTCAGGGAAATTTTTGAAATTTTACTTTTAAATTTAATAAATAAAATTAAAATAATATTGGTTCTTGGAATAAATCGAAGTAAACGTGATAATTGCCTGTAGAACCTCCGCAGGTGACAGAGCGTAGGAGGGGGAATAGAATGACTGGCCACCTCCTTGGATGTACATCAATAATATATTTTCTCATACGTTTCGACTACAATTATTGAGTCCTCCTCAGTGAAATAAAATTAATAATGATGGTGATRACAATTGGYTCCTCCTCTAGATTCTTAAGTCTAGKCCACGTATAAGCTAATAAAAAGTTATTGTGAAAGTCAGAAAGAATAAAAATCATGTGGTAAAAATTAAAAATTAAAAAGTAAATAAATAGATAAATAAATAAAAAGACAAGCAAAGACTCACTGAAAATAGGAGAGAGACCATTGTGCGTATAATAGAATAAAACAGACAAAATAGAATAAAATAAACAAGATTGTGTCGATCAGAACGGATACAGAGTGTAAATGACAAATAACGTCCGTAATAGAAAGTAGCGCGAAACAATAAACATTATTAGAGCGGAAACTTATGTTGTCGAACTAAATATATCATTGTAAATTGGGTCTAAAAGCTCCGTATCAGTTTGTGCGTTTAAACCAAATTTTTGTTTCTTGATGAAAATTATCTCGGAGATTAAACGTTTATTATAATTTGTTTCCTCATCAAGAATTTGGACGTTGTCCCAATCAAAATCGTGCTTATACAGTAATCTGTGAACTGTGATAACTGACTGTTGTGACAAATTTCTGATGATATGATTCTTATGCTCATTCACTCTAATAGTTACAGCTCTCTTAGTCTGGCCTACATAAGACGCACTGCAATTCCGACAATTTAGCTGATAAACCACATTGGAGCGCAGGGAAGATGGAAGGGAGTCTTTTTGGACTTTGATGAATCGGCTCAGTTTGTTATGACAAGAGAAGGCTAATTTGGTAAACGAAATGTTACTAAAGAATTGTATAAAGTTCTTAGCAATGCAGGAAACATATGGAATGGTGAAATAATGTGTTGGTTTATCTTCATTGGTCTCTGTATTTGGAGTTACAGACGAGGTTCTGTGAAAAGTTGTGTGTAGTCTTTTTCTGATAGCTGAAAAAATCATGTCTAATGGGTAACCATTGTCCAAAAGGACATTAATTATAAAGTCGAAGTTATTTTCTTGGAATTCAGAGTGAGACAATCGAATTACCCTGTCTATTAAGCTGTACATGGTGCCCCTTTTGTGATTGAATGGATGGTGAGAATAGAAATTCAGAAATCTACCAGAGAAAGTTGGTTTACGGAACCAATTGAAAATGAGAGAATTATTCTTTTTCATGATGGTGAGATCAAAGAAATTGAGGTGATTACCATTGTCTTCCATCTCTCTGGTGAATTTGAGTCTATGATGGAAAGAATTAAACTTATCGAGTAAACTGTCTACAGACGTACGAGGTACTGAGAGGGCAATGTCGTCGACGAATCTAAAATAGAAAATGGGTTTGAACGGGAAGTCGTCTAAAATTGACGACTCCAGTTTCTGTAAAATTATCAGTCAGTTATCACAGATCACAGATTACTGTATAAGCACGATTTTGATTGGGACAACGTCCAAATTCTTGATGAGGAAACAAATTATAACAAACGTTTAATCTCCGAGATGATTTTCATCAAAAAATTTGGTTTAAACGCACAAACTGATACGGAGCTTTTAGACCCAATTTACAATGATATATTTAGTTCGACAACATAAGTTTCCGCTCTAATAATGTTTATTGTTTCGCGCTACTTTCTATTACGGACGTTATTTGTCATTTACACTCTGTATCCGTTCTGATCGACACAATCTTGTTTATTTTATTCTATTTTGTCTGTTTTATTCTATTATACGCACAATGGTCTCTCTCCTATTTTCAGTGARTCTTTGCTTGKCTTTTTAYTTATTTATCTATTTATTTACTTTTTAATTTTTAATTTTTACCACATGATTTTTATTCTTTCTGACTTTCACAATAACTTTTTATTAGCTTATACGTGGACTAGACTTAAGAATCTAGAGGAGGAACCAATTGTCATCACCATCATTATTAATTTTATTTCACTGAGGAGGACTCAATAATTGTAGTCGAAACGTATGAGAAAATATATTATTGATCTACATTCAAGGAGGTKGCYAGTCATTCTATTCCCCCTCCTACGCTCTGTCACCAGCGGAGGTTCTACAGGCAATTATCACATTTACTTCGTTTTAAATTTAAATTTTGTTTTTTTTTTGAAAACATATTCATTTCGGGTCGGTGTCATAGCCTGGCGCGGGTAGTGAGACTGAGCGGGTGAGGGTACTCATGTTATTAAATAATATCTAACTAAAAAAAATGAAAATCAATTACCAGAGGTGTTGTCGGGTTGAACAAGCGATGACGATGCCTCCAAATCACTGAAGACTGTGAATGTTTGCAGCATTTGTTTTTTGTACATTTCAGTATACTTTTTTTGTATAGACATAAAATTTTTATAACACGATGAGTGATACCCATGTACGTTTGAAACCACACTTGGCAAAATAATATCTTCATATTTGAGTTTATAAGCAACATGAATATTTAATTTTTCTTGGCACATGTTTAACTTTCATTTCTGCCAATTTGTTTATCTGTTCTTTATATTATGCAAAATGTATATGTGCAAATGGCAGAAATGAAAGTGAAAACTATTATCAAGTAGGAACCAACAACTATATGCTTCGCGTTGTGCTGAATCGCGCTGAGTTGCCCCGAATATATTATACGTATACTTTTAAGTTACAAAGCTCTAATCATTTTAAATAATTAATTTGTAAATATTAAAAGAAAGTAATAGATTTTTTATTGTTTAAATAAATTTGTAAAATTGATATTATTAAATTTTAAACAAGTAAAATACTTTGAAAACTATTTTTTTCGTTGATTTCATAATTTTATTGCAATTTATATTTTTTTCAAATAAAAATGTATACTTTTGCTATTTAATCTGTTATAATTTTTTAAATCGTTAATAATTAAATAGTAATATATCAACAAACATACACATACATATTTAATTTATTTTTCGCATTATCCTTTTTTATCTGTTTAATAAATAATCTATTGTATAAAAATATAAATATAAAATATGTAAAATTCTTCATTGCTACACCTTAAAGTACTAGCAGCGCCAAGTTTGTTTGTATTTTTAATATTTTTATTAATATATTATTAAATAAAAGTATAATATATTATATATTATAATTATATATTATTGTTCTTTTAATGTATAATTTATTAACATTTGTGGCTATTATGTATTTTACTCAATAACAGGATGCAAAAAATATTAAATACACGTAAATGAATTAAATACATTAAGTATTATTATAAACATTATTTAAAAAAAAATAAAGATAATTAATGAAACATTTTGATGTAACAAACAATAATATATATAAAAAAACTTTTAATTAGGATGTAAAAATCACCACAGACTTACGCAAAGGAATACGTGACTATTTTCAGATTAATGAAAGATATGAGATTTCTTCTCTATGGCTGCATTGCACTTTATTATAACTTCCTATCTCGCTTTCACCAAACTTTAAATATATATATAATATATATAATAATAACAAATATCCTGTTATACATATATATAATAGAGAGAGAGAGAGAGAGAGAGAGAGAGAGAGAGAGAGAGAGTAGAGAGTTTAACTAGAGAGAGAAAAAAAAAAAAATTCTAAGTTAACGCACGCTAATTTATAGATTATATATTTATATATATTTATAGATTAATCTTATGTTAACTGAATAAACATATTTTAAGAAATTCGTGAAGTCTATATTCATTTGACGAAATACGTCGAGAGTTTTTTACAGAATTTTTCAGAAGTGAAATTTGTTTGAAAGAAAGCGTATAGGAAGAATCTCAAGTTTGTGATTGACGTTAATTATATTGTGTTCAAAAAGAAATTCTCAAGATTTTACAAACGTCGAGTTCAAACAGAAACTTAGAAAGAGTTTAAGCTTGCCTTCGAATGGAAATAAAGCAGAGTTGCTAAGCAGGATTATGTAAGCAGATCCGGAGGGTACTTGGATGTATACGACTGTAAACAACGATGTAGATATGTAATATGATTGTAGGAGCTAATACGGACTCAAGTTACAGATTTGGACAATGATCATGAGATATGTTCACAACCTGAGGTATTAAATTTTGATTACGAAGTGCGTCCACATCATATAGCACATAAAAGTACCGCAACTAGAAGTACAGAATTTTGATTATGCTAGAAAAATTGAATTAATGCATCGCGAAAGATTAATTATAACATGTGAACTTGAAGTTATAAGACACAAAAATGAGTTATTACATACATCAACTGTTTCGAATGGTTATGAGAGAAACGTGCATATCAAATTGCATATCAATATTAAGGCAGTTAGCAAATTATTAAGCGAATTTTCGGGTGTCGATTTAGATTTTCAACAATGGGAAAAAACAATTTAAATTGTTACGTACTATTTATAAATTAGACGAAAATAATGCAAAATTACCAGTAAATGTTCTGCTTTGTCTGATTATTTAAGGTAATTTTTGCATAAATGAATCCTTTAATTACTAATTTTGAATGATTAATTCCGTAAAATTGTCTAGAAGAAGCGTATTTTTTTTTTAATATCCATTTCTTTAACAAATTTTTCTTTTATAAAACTAACTGGGCTTCCTGTGTCTAATAAAGTTTGAAGAGACAAAATATAATTAACGCTATTATTATTTATTTGATAGACGACGTTTTAATCGGCTCTTGGCTCAAAAGTAAAACACAAGTTTCATTCTAAACTCGAACTTTCACAAATAAAGTATTACAGCAAATGAAAACTATGTACGATTGTCATCCTAATCGAATGGATTTACGTAAAAAATTTGAGATGCGTTCGTGGTAAGCGAATGAAAGTTTTCATTATTATTATTCATGATTATTATTACCATGATAAAGTTACAAAAGCAAATAGAGTATCAATGAAAAAAATGAACTTTTAGATTTTTAGATTATGTGATAGACGGTATTCCATATTTTCATCTTAGAAATCAGACGAGAATACAAAACTTTACATTATCAGCTGAATTGTTACAAGTATTTAAGAAAATTAATATCTATTTTGATGCTTCTGAGGCTGATAAATATTGAGTGAAGATGACTAATAACAAGACTGAAACGAAAACGAATAAGGAATCCAAGGATTTGAAATTATCAGGAAAGGACGAGAAAAATTTCATATGCTTTAATTTTAACAAAATTGGTCATTGTGTTAGCGAATGCAAGCAGCCCAAACGTGAGAAAGGATCATGCTACTATTGTGGAATTCGGGCATGTTATAAAAAATTGTCCTCAAACAAGAACTGAAAAGAAAGAGGTTGCCAATGTCGAGGGTGAAGCAGTAGAAGAGCAATAGAATTTTTACAAAAAACGTCGTCTATCAAATAAGTAATAATAACGTTAATTATATTTTGTCTCTTCAAACTTTATTAGACACAGGAAGCCCAGTTAGTTTTATAAAAGAAAAATTTGTTAAAGAAATGGATATTAAAAAAAAAATACGCTTTCTCTAGACAATTTTACGGAATTAATCACTCAAAATTAGTAATTAAAGGATTCATTTATGCAAAAATTACCTTAAATAATCAGACAAAGCAGAACATTTACTGGTAATTTTATATTGACTTCGTGTGTTGTGTTAGGTCATGATACTTTAAAATAATTTAAAATCTTTTTAATGGACAAAACTTATTTAGAAGAGACAGAAGAAATTATTGCTATTTTGTATGAATATAGATTCTTATGAATATAGAATATTGATTCTTCTGTAGATAAAATTGATGCTTTAGATTAATCCTTATATGGATAACGAAAACGGACTTAAACTCAAGCAAGTGTTTATTAAATATTATTATTTCTTGCCAGAACGATTGATAGTGCCAGAAGTTGAAAGCAAATTAAAACTAATAGTTAATAACTCTCAAACTCTCTCTCTTTTTATTTTGAACCTAGACGTTTAGCAACGAAGATGAGCAATTACATATAATACTTAATAATTTAGAGGAAAAGAAAATAATATAGCCAAATAATTCTGAATGTGCTTATTCAATTATGTTAGTGAAGAAGAAAAATGGAGAATATTTGGATGTGTGTGGATTATCGCTGGATAAGTTTTTGGCAAGAGATAATTACTCTTTGCCTTTAATTGAAGATCAGCTGTTGATTCTTAATAATAAGAAATATTTCAATCGGTTAGATTTAAAAAATGGATTTTTTCATATGAGCATGGCTTTAGAGTCGATCAAATATACCGCATTTATAACTCCATTAAGCTATCACGAATACTTAAAGTTGCCCTTTGGATTAAAAGTTGGGCCAGCCAGATTCTAATTATTCATTTATGATTTCAAATGATTTATTTCAAAAATTAATTGACTCAGGAGATGTCTGTTTATTTAGACGATTGTAACTGAGACGCTGGAATATTATTTTACAGTTGAAATAAGTTTTTCAACCAATAGTATAAAATAAAATGGAGTTGAGATTAGACTAATGTAAATTTTTAGCAACTAAAAATTTAAGTACTGTGACGTGACGCCTTTGGCGCCACTCACAAGGGCAATGACCCGACCGAGGAGGGCATCTCGGAGGGGTCCTCGTCTCTTTGGGAGCGAGTTCACCCCCTGTTATTCAATTTACTTATTTTTTTTGTTTTTGCTCTTCCGTATATTGATAAGCCCACAGGAACGTGGCGGAGTGGCGGAGTGGATGGCAGCGTGGTTTGTGTATTACAAGGGATTTGCCGCAACATTGTTGGAGAGGAGCAGCGTGGAGTGGTGAAAGTGGCGTGCCTGAGGAAGTGCCGCTACGGCCTCCGAGCCGAGTTATCCCCGTCTTCGAAGGGAGGCCCCAATTGGACATTCAAAGGCGATCCACACCGGACGAAATAACCAGGACCCCGCCGTGCGGCCAAACGGAAGGAGGGTCTCCAGGTCAATCAGGGACCTCGGGAAGGGTACCCACTTCGACCTGGCCAGCCGAGCGGGTCCTACTCCGCAAGAGACAGACGAGTCCCAAAAATATTGAGGGACAGCGGCAGAGTCTCCGCCAATGGATTTGAGGATCGAGGGAAAACCGATTGAGGGTGCCTCACACCAATTTATGAGGGGATGCGCCAAAAATCGGCGCAGAACTCGGGGAGTCTAAGCGAGCGCCGACGGCGGCCACTGTTCGGCCGACAAGCGTCAAGAGAGGACCTGCTTCCGGGAGAACCCGGCGATCCCGCAGCCGACCTGAAATTGTAAGCCACCGCTCCGACCACCTTACCGGTAAGCCCCGGGGAGGGCCAGGCCGTCTCTTTTTGTCGCATAGAGAAATATTGTAATCGTTATTAGTGAGTGGGCCGACAGAGAGCCCCTTCGAGTCACTGTGAGGCTGGCCTGCCCCGGGTATCGGGGGAACAAGAACTCTTCCCAATAATTAAGGGCCGACAGTTGTTTTGTGTGTTGTCGCGGCGTTGTTGGAGGCGCGCGTATATTGTAGATTATTGTCGTGATTGATTATCGTGTATCACTTGGGCCGCGGGTCCCACTGTTCGCGTATACCGTATCGTCTTACGTCGAGCGGATGGCCCGCGAGACGTTGGGGGAGCCTCGCGTTAAAGTATCGTTTTCTGGCGTGTGATGAATCGAGTTTCGGAGTAGTTCATGTTGGCGACGGATTTGCGTGGTATCGCCCTCCACGAGACTGCTGAGGCCGGATGGGCCGCGTCTCTGCGAGGGTCGCAACCTCCGCAAAATCTCGTCGGGATAACGTACGGGAGCGTAGTGTATGGTAGTGTCTTGGAATAACCGCGTCGATTTGGGGCGTTCTATTCGCCGCGTCGCTTACCATATCGTGTGGTGCGAATGCGCGGCCTACGAGTAGCCGTCCCTTGGCGGCACTTCTTGTCATGCTCCTTTCGACCCTGCGGTTGAGCGTGCGAACAATGTTTGAAAGTTGAGTACGCCGCGAGTTGGCGGTGAATTGCGTATTGCGTGTGGAGTCGTTTTCGTGAGGACATATAGCGTTTCGTGAAGTTATGTAGCGTTTGAGTGTTTTGTCGAAGTCGCGTACGGCTTTTCGGAGGAGTAATAGCGTGTCGTGGGATTTAAGAGCGTCGGCTCCGCGCGGAGTCGTGCGTCCGACTCTCTGGGAAGGCAACCCTTCCCAATATTTGCTATTTATATGTTCTTCTATTCTATATCATGTTTGACTATTTTATTTCTTATTTGTTTCTTTCTTTTCTTTTTTTTTGGTTGTTAAATATATTTCCATAATTGTTACTTTATTTATTTTGCTTTGGTCATTGTCTGTGCCTTCTCTCCCTCGAACCTTGCCACCTGAATTACAAGAATCATGCCCCTCTATCAAATACTGAGCAAGGAGCGGCCGGATTAATTTGGAGATTTATGAAGAGTATTAGAGTGGCGCGACTATACGCGCCTGGCGCCCATTTTCTTAAGTACGGTCCAGTACGGTTGTCGCGTACTGGAGTGTTCTCTAGTCGTGTATCGTCTCGTTCGTTTTCTCGTGTGTGGAATATTTCTTTCGGTCGTATCCCATCTTGTTCATCTCATCGCGGGTTATTGAAGTTTTCCTCGTCGTGTATCGTCTCGTCGTTGTTTTCGCGTATGACCTCGTTTTATTAGATTTCTTAGAGTACCGCGTATCGTCCAGTCGTCATTTCGTGTATTATTTGACCCTAGTTTCGCGTAATTAGCTCCTTAGATCGTCGTGTATCGCCTTAGTTGTACAGTTCCTAATTGTGAACGGGTTCTCACGGGATTCGGCGATCCCGGAGACAACCTCGTCGTCGCAGTACTTAGGATTTAATCACACAAAAAAGAATTCAACCTACAAAAAATGGTATAACTGCTATAAAAACATTCCCTATTCCACAAGGTACTAAAAATGTACAAAGCTTTATTGGTTTGAGCTCATATTTTCGTAAATTTATAAAAAGATGTGCTTTTATTGCAAGATTATTATATGATTATTATATCTACTTAAAAAAATATATTTTCTATATTTGGTGCTAAGGAATTGGAATTATTTGAAACAATTAAATCTAAACTAATTTAAGTTTAAACTCCATTATTATTTATTTATAGTGCAAAGAATCTTACTGAACTTCATTGTAACGCAAGCTCATTGGGTAGTATGGTGCGATTTTGATGCAACGTAAATCGGATATGAAATTTCATCCCATTTTTTAATTTTTTTAAAAGAATATCTGAGATTGAAAGTCGCTACCATAGTTTTGAATTAGAAACGCTAGCTGTTATTTATGCTCTACATCGAATCAGAATCTATTTTATATGGGATAAAATTTAAGATTGTGACTGATTGAGATTCTTTTTTTTATAAATGTTGAAACATGAATTTGGTAAAGTATTAATAGTACCTTAACACTTTTACAGAATGAGATGAATCAATTAATATAAAAAAAGCATAATGGTTTACTTCTCTTGCTTTCATTAAGTGCGTTATATAATACTCTTTGTTATTGCGGTTTTCTTTATTCTTTTAATCATTTAAAATTTAAAACCTTAAGAAGTACTATTTATATTGATAAAACATTCGGATAAAGTTATTTTTGATATAGATTCATTATTTTGTACATGCAAGCAAATACAAAACCAAAATTAGTCAACTGTGTTCTCTCCTTGCAAGTTATTAATTTGTTTACATATGTTTTTCTAACTGTTTAATTAATTGTTTTTCTAACTGTTCACCGAAAGTAAAAATTTATGAAAAGAGTGCTAAACAAAGCATTCACGCATCTATTGTTCTACATCGGAAAGTGCCATAATAAATGACATAATAAATAAAAATATAATTGATATATATATATCTTGTTATTTTTTCTACTTTTAAATAAATTTGAAGAAAAAAAAAACACTTTGTCAAGTTCAAAATAAATTCTGAGAAATGTGATAGAAATCGTATTTGCTCTTTGGCACATAAAGTGTTGCGCGACATTCAAATGGTTAATATTTAAAATTTTCTTTATAAATGTTGATATTATTCTTAATAATTATGATAATAACATATTTTCATATATTTTCATA
>JANQDE010000553.1:0-51391 GCA_037157785.1 Cephalotes varians
AAGGTACTTAATTATAGTGTTTTGGAAAGCTCTCGAGATGATCTACAAGAATGTGCAATAAACAGTAGGCGATTCCATTAAAAAAATTGTAAGTAACCTTTACGTGACCTTCAAGTAACTATTGGAGGTCAAACTAATAACACCATGTAATGTCCCCCTCAAAGCCATACAACTTTTGTCTGAAATATTTTTTTCTAAGATCAAAAATAAAAAAGTTATTTAGGGTGGTACATTAAAATGGGACACCCTGTATATACCTACGTTACGGATACGCATGATAAGTTAGAGAATTGAGCGCAGTTATATGTACGATTAATCAAATTGGCGGACTAAAAATCACCGGCTGATGAGGAACTCAGTAGAGATTGAAGATTTTGGAATTCATAATCAATAATTATTTGTGTATTAAAATTTGACTAGTGGCACGCATAACCGCATGAGACTTATAGTGAATTGTAGTTATATGTGTATAACGAGTCAAATAAAATATTTTAAATTATATTATTATAAAAAATTAATTTTATATAAATCCCGTTATATATTATTATATTTAAATTCGAAATCTTTTCGGATAGATTCGGATTCAAATTGCCCCAGATAGCACAAAGAATTTAAAAAATATTCATTTTGAATCCTTAAATCATGAAATGAAATCAGAATATTCTTCTTCTGTCCCATTTTTTATTTAAAATTTTTAAGTATTTTAGAAGATTTATGTCCAATGTCACTTTTATGTCATCAATTCTGAGCATTTTTTAAGATATAAAAAAAATCTTTTTATAGCCTATAAAAATTTGCAATAAAATCAAAATAGTTTTTAGATAGAATTTGCAAACGCAAATTAATATATCTCTTTCAGGAATATAGATCCTTAAACTTTAATTTTTAAACACAGAACTAAATGAAGTTATACTGTCAAAACATTTTTACTTTTAGGCTTTTATTATGGCCCAAAACGTTATAACAACAATTATTAGAAGTGTCTAAATTAGTGGATCGTATAGCAACCGCGAAATATCGACACAGCGAAAAACAGCAACCGCGCGAAGACTATTGCGAAAGCGGAAGATTTCATAAAATCAAAAGACCTAACGAAGGCGGAAGATAGGGCAAAAGCAAAGGGTATTACGGAAAGCGGAAAACATCGCAGAAGTGCAAGTCAAGAACTTCAATTATAAATGTCTTCGCTTGCAGTCAAATTACTAATTACTAAAATACTTTTGCCTTTGAACTCCTTCATCAGCACCGAGACAATGATCGTCTGATTAATAATCCGAAATACGGGGTTTAAAAGGATGAATCGCCAAAGCGTGGCGGGCAGTCATAAATCATAGATACACGCGTCACGTTAGGCCGTCGCCGAGATGATCCGCAAGTCAGCCGTGAATACGCGAGCATGCGAATTACCTTATGCCATAATCGATATCCGATTGACGTCGATACGCGTAAGTCAATGCCAAAGAGTGAAGTGAAAATGCTACCGCACTAATCCGAGAAGCCCTATACGAATCTCGAGATAACAAACGGCCAGAGTTAAAGATAATAATATTAAGAAATACACACAAGGTTGCTGTCGTGTATGTGAAGGCGTGGGTAAGTGCTCGCAGTAAAAAACACTGCGGATATGCTAAACCACTTATGCTCGTTTATTACAGTTAGATCAAAACTATATGACTGATGTGAACGAGCACGATGTCTCGTTCGGCTGCCCGTTCCATACATACGTTCCGTCCTCCGCGCGCTCCGCATGTCTCACACGTACACACACATACCACACTGCGCGCATACATCCATACCACTCGCGCTACAGTGTAGTCGCATAGACTATAGCTATGTGCGTATGTACCTAACACTTTCCTTTGTAGAAAAAAATTCTGCTCGTGTAAAATGTATAAAATTCAACTTAATCAAAATTCAACTTGTAATCCTTCAGACGTATAAGAATTTTAACCCTCCGGAGTTACACTTATGCCACATAGCATTGGAGTTACACTGGGTGAATTTTACCGAAGCGATTTTCTAACGCTTATTACTCAGCGTTAAAACAAGCTTTTGAGACGTATTTTTTTACCTAAGAACGATTTTTCGAGCCACTAATCAGACCCCCCCCCTCTCCCCTCTCCGGAGATACACACAAATGTTAGTTTCGATTCGGGTAAATTTTACCCAGTGTAACTCCGGAGGGTTAATATCGCGCCGTGGTCTACTAGCGGGCATATCCGAACTATTGGTAGATGGCTGTATATCATTTCGCGGTGCATTTAATTCAGATTTTCCAGAAGCGTGTAACGTATTTCTACAATATAAATTTAAATCTCGACTTTTCTTGTAGGTTCCTTACTGCTATGATTAGTGGAAGATATTGCATCTGTTGTAGATGAATACATAAAGATATTGGTCGGTGACGCATTCACATTTGGACGTGAAAAAATTGAAATTTGCTCTTCAAAAGTAACGTAGTCTAAATCTGAATCATTGTTTCTCACATTCGTGAGACGTAATTGGTCGACGCCAACATCTACCGTCATACAAGGCAACTAAATAATGCAATTTACCAATACGCTTTTTGATTTTTCCGAAACACTACTTTGAACTACCATTGTAATTTCTTGCTGCGACTTTGTCGCCGATTTTGAACTGAGCGCATTTCTTATCATTATTTGTGATATTATCATTGTACTTATCATATAAAAGTTTCATTACGTCTAATCTTGTACGTATTTTCCTATTAAAGACGAGATTTGCTGGAGCTAACCTAGTCTTCGCATGAGGCATGGCATGGTACTGAGCAAAAATATTTTGTAATTCGGAATGAATATTGCAATTTTCGGGAATTTTCGCTAAGGCTTGCTTAATAATTTGAACATATCTTTTAGTCTGCCCATTAGTTGCAGGATGAAATGGAGTAGTTTTGTGTGTAATACCGTAGTTTTCAAGAAATTGTTGAAACATACTCGACTTAACGTAGTGCCGTTGTCCTTTGCAACTACTCATGGAACGCCGAATCTCGAGAAAATCTCTTTACGAACAAGTATGGTTTGTTCGCTTAACATGTTTGGTACAATACAAACATGCCATTTTGTAAAGACATCAATCGCAATCAGAAAAATCTTATTCATGTAAGACCTGCAAAATCAATGTGTATATGATCGAAAGGTGCTGCTGGTGTTTTCCATGCATGAGTTTCAGCTTTCTTTGGCTCATTTCTTTGTAATTGACATTCTGTACGTTGCTTAACTAATGACTCGATATTATTGCTAATGGCGGGCCATTAACAGTATCCTCTCGCCGTTCATTTTCACCGAAATGTCCATGTAGCTCGCGTAGTACATTTTCACGTAAACTTTTTGGAATTACAATTCTATGATTTTGTACTAGGATTCCTAATTCAAAATAAATTCTCTAAGAACGATATTCCAAATATCTTTGAAAGTCAGTTTTTTATCCTATTGTAAAGCTGAGATGATTCTGCGCAAATCAGGATCGTTTTCAATCTTTCGTAAGAAGTCATTTGCACTAATCGATAGGGAATCAATTGTATCAACATAAAACGCATCGACAACATCAATTGTTTCACCTTCAGGTAAGGATGTAACGATGCATCTTGTAAACGCATCGTTCCGCGAAAGCTCTGACTACTCACGTACCGAAAACGACTACCGAACGCCGCCGATTGTCATCTTGCTCGTCGAAACCCCGCATCGAAGAATCCGCGCAGTGTGGGGAAGACGATCGACGGATTGAACCGAACGATTATGGAAATTACCGAGCGTATAATTTTTCTGAATAAAAAGATGATCTCTCGGCAGAAAAATCACTCCGCACGCCGGTCAGAAATCCTTATGCTCCACTGAGTCTGTGACAGCTGAAAGCGTAAGGCAATTAATTACTATTGGCGGATTACTTGCTGGCGGCTATTTGTGTGGTTGCTGGTTTGAGTCTTGCTTTTTCCTCCTTTTTTTTAATAATCTGCACTAACATGGATTGGGAAAACATTATTATATAATTTTCTTTTTAAAAATATATTGTACAATAACATCTATGTGTAGGGCTGTAAAATGGAATTCATTGTAGGGGAGTACCCTGTAGGGGACGTACACTAAAACTGAAAAACGCTGTTCCTCCGAAAAAATGATGATACAAACAGATACAAACGATTTTTTTTTTTAATAGCATAAATGAAATTAAAAAATCTTATAGTTGCGCCCTGGATATTTTTTTATCCTGATATTTTCTTATCCTCTCTCCTTTGAGGTACAAACGAAATATCTTGCGGAATAAATGGATACAAACGAGCTACATTAATTTCTTTTATTTTCTATGATGTTGGGCGCCAAACATTCACTCATTAGTATCATATCAATTGAACGCGCTTGTATTTAAACGAATGATTTTATGTGCATGATATGCGTAAAATTATTAGACAATAAACCATTATTTGAAAATGTTCATAATGTATGTTTTTTTATAACAATATTTTTAAAAAATCTTGCACATGCAAAGATCTCAGTTTTATATAATGTGCTCGTTACAAATTAATATTATATTTTAAATATTTTTATGTGATACTTATCATCCAAAAATATGTAAATCTTTCAAAGATTCCAAGAAGAATTTCGAAGATAAAAATAATTTTAAAAATAAAATTCTTGATAAAACTAAAAAAACGATTTAAAATTGTTACTATCCATCTTCCATTATTTAAATTTTTTAAATGCATATATGTGTGTGTGTGTGTGTGTGTGTGTGTGTGTGTGTGTGTGTATGGTAAATAAATAAATAATAATTTAATTATAGAATAATTTAAATATGTTAATTCTTATTTTATCTGCACAAACATGGATGTGATTGTGCAATATATTTTTAAAAAGAAAATTAAATAATAATTTTCTTGTTAAAAATATGTTGCCTAGTGCAGATTATTAAAAAAAGAAGGAAAAAGTAAGAATCAGCAAGAGTCTGCCGTAGTAGTCAGTTTTCTTACGCTCTCGATTACGACTACTGTTCGACAATGCCTTCTTATCAAATCAGTTCGATAATGCCTTCTTATCAGTACATTACGAACACGGAAAAATTTAAACTAATTTTTCTTTTGAATGCTTGAGAGTTGCATCGAGTGGTTTTATCATTGATTAATGAGAGAATAGCACTACATTATGTACCGAATTCATTAAAATTGGAGGAGACAAATTCTGAGTTTTCCCTTGTGGAAGGGTTAACACATCCCGTTAACACATCCCGATAGCACACATTCATTCACATCGACCAATGCTTAGAGTTTTTCCACTGGACTACCAATCAGAAAATTTTATATTAAATTAGTCAATCGACGATGTAAATCAGTGCGCGGAATTAAATGCACATTTCAGCTCGATTTTCAAGGCGCAGCCCACCGTCCTCCCACTACCGCTCGTAGTTCGATGAGCGAGCCGTCGATCGCTCACGTGACGCTGTGCCTGATGGGAGCGTCGCGATATAAGAAATATACTGGAACTTTTCGGAAAATTATTAAATTAAAATATTTTCCTTCCTACATAATTTTTATTTTTATAACCAAATTCAATTTTCTGTTGAATAATAATAATAATAATAATAATAATAATAATAATAAAATAAAGCTAAACGCATATTTTTTCCTCCTAGAGGAATATTCTTTTTTAGTGCGCATTTACAATTGCAACGTCGCGACTTATTATAATATAATATAATATACGTATGTATGTGTATATGAATAAAATATATGTAGATAAAATAATTTAATTAATCAATTAATCGATATAAAAGAGCTTTACTGAATATATACATACCGCAATGGGTGGGAAAGAGAGATGAAAACGCATACGAAAACTGATGAGAAAGGAAAAGAGAACATGTAAGAGCATAGAAGAGAGAGCAATAATATTTATGGGAGAAAGAAAAAATAAATTATTAAAATCATTAATTTAATTAATCAATTAGTTGATAAAATATCTTTATTATATACCGCAATGAGTAAAAGAGAGAATGCGTACGAGGACTGTTATGGAAGCGAACGCGCGACTGTGGCAGAAGTGAGTCACTTCTCGGTATCCTACTACTTAAAAATGAGTAGAATCATTGCTATACATTCATTAATTAAATTTTATCTAATATAATTTTCAGGTAGTTCCGTGGGAGCCGCGATTACTTATCCTTTGTGTGCAGTCATTACTAATTCCTTTGGTTGGGGCGCATCCTTCCACGTGACATCTTTACTAGGCGTTATTTGGTGAGTGTCCTTAGAAAACATGAATTCGCAATGAAGTTTGGATTTCCACGTTGTCCTCGGAAATTGATTTATCGCGAATTATTATAGGTATTGCTTCTGGCACTTCCTCGTGTACGATTCGCCACAACAACATCCGCGGATTTCCAACGACGAGAAAATTTATATTCTCGACAATATCACTGGATCCATGGACGAGGAAGATGCCCAGATACCATGGAAATCGATAATTCTATCGCGACCGGTGTGGGTTACCATCACCGCACATTGGGGCATAGCTTGGGGTTTTCTCACTCTCATGACACAGGCGCCGACTTATTTTAACTTTATCCATGGATGGAATATTAATGCTGTAAATTTTGCGTGCGATCTTGTCACATACAGAGCTCTGAATGAATTTACATTGAATTCATATCTCATTTCGTCCCGTATTGGTTACAATCTAAATTCTAATTATTTTTCTAGATCGGGATTCTGGCGGGAACGCCGCATTTGCTCAGAATGATCTTCTCGTACTTCTTCTCGATGATGAGCGACGAACTACTCCGTACAAAGCGAATAAGCTTGACGAACGTGAGGAAATTGGCCACCTTCGTTTGCACCGGCATACAAGGAATTCTCATCGTAGCTCTCGGATTCAGCGGATGTCATCCATTGTTCGCAGTCATTTTTATGATGGCCGGTACAGCAGTTAACGGTGCCGTTTCCGCCTCCACTTTGGCGAATTTCGTCGACTTGAGTCCTAATTATGCCAGTGTCCTTCTTGGATTTGCCGGTATGATTGTCACATGGACTGGATTCATCTCGCCAGCTATCGTTGGCGCATTGATGAATAATAACGTAAGTCTAATCTTTAATTTATGTTTGCAAATACCAAGAATGAAATTATCATGGATCCTTCCTTTACGATAACATTAATTAAATTAATTTTTTTCATAGCAAACTGTGGAACAGTGGCGTTTGGTCTTTCTTATCGCTGCTGCTAATTCGATAGCGAGCAGTATCATATACATGATGTTTGGCACTTCAAAGGAACAACCATGGAATCAGTATGCCAAATTAAATACAAAAAAACGAAAAATGCAAGAGTTGGCTCCGATGACCGTGAGCAATGAAAATGCAGATGATATTGAAAAATCAAACTTTATTAGAGAAAGATAACAAACTAATCTTTGATTCTTATTTCTTTGGTTACTATGCGTCACCATAATAACTTCCTGTTAATCGATGTTTTTCCAGCCAGCACGCATGTCCAAAATCAAGATAAACATTATTATCTATTTAAAAAGACAAAATATTTAAAAAACATCTTTAAAATGTTATATTTCAATTTTGGACATGCGTGCTGTTTGGGTTAAGACAAAATACCCGAGCAGCACAAATTAGTTGGTCAACCGTTGTCCAACGTTGGTCAATCATTGGTTAACCGTTGCCCAACTAATTTGTGCTGCTCGGGTACCATTTGGTGCTTTCCATTTAGTGACACAAGTCGACACAAATATTGTTCTATCTTTCTTGGCATTCAATAAGTAACAAAGACAGAACTTGTGTCACCAAATGGAAAGCACCCGTTATAGTGATGCTTTCTTCTAAACGATTTTTTGAAATGCCATTACAGTGACTTCCCCAAATAACAATTCGTGACGACACATATTATCACGCCCTCACGGTGCAACAACGCAATCATGTTGCTCTCACGAAGTGAGCACGTGTGCGAGCATAAAAGGTGGCACTACATCCTTTGTCCAAAAAAAAAAAACCGAACTTTTAATAAAAAATAAAATACAGACTAATTATAATTGTTAAGCCATTTATTTCAATCAATACAATCTCCCTTAGCCTCAATACATTGTTTAGTACGGTCAATTAAGTCGTTAAATAATTGTTTGATATCGGTTTTTTAAATGGAGTTAAAAGTCATGGTCACTGCCACTTGAATATCTTTAACAGTGCTATAACGCATTCCTTTCATCGGCAAATTCAATTTCTCCTCACATTTGAAGTCTAAAACATCTAAAAAATATTTTGTAGAAATAAATTTGTAACAGTTCTATCTTTCGCTCAGCATGCGAAAGCTGATTGCCGGATATTTCTCACCGGACACCAGATGAAATGAAGAAACGTGGGTTAATAGTAACGAAAATAAATGAGTTTATTTCATATCAGAGACAGAATATTGTGAAATAGTTAACAGAATGCATGCGCTGGATTTGTGCCCGTAACGCGAGCGTAACTCGAACAAATCGCGGTATTTACGGAACACAGTGAAATGACAGTCAACACAGAAGGCGAACGTATGGCCACTTTTACCAACGTCGGTTAGACTAACCGACGGTTAATTCCAATGGAATTATCCAATCACATTTGTCTTTGACCAGAATGCCATATTTACTTTATTAGTACATTCAAGTGCTACTTCACATTTTATAAAACAAGTGGCATTTTAAGCAAATATAAATATTAAAAATATTTATAAAATATTACTGTATTTATTTTTACTTATCGTAAATATTGTATAAATATTCATTTTATATTTTAATAACATTTTGAATAAAGATTTTATGATTGTTTTTCTTTGTATATAAAATATGTGTAAAATATTTAAATATTTTTAAAAAATAAATAATAATAAATATTTATCATACATATCGTGGTGTTTGGGCTAATATTATAATATAATATAATAATCATATTACAATTACTTACAAATGATATAACTTCACTTTTTCACTTACTGAATTAATAGAAGAAAAAAACATTAAATGCGAGAAGAAAATAAAGCGTATGAATTTTTCGGAACAATACCAATTAGTTGTCTCTATTCCTTCTTTCCGTTTTCCGATGTCTATGAAGCAGCACCCTGACAATAATGACGTTTTTTAAACGTAAAATTTTCAAATTTGGACTTTACGTCTCGATATCTCCGTTCGTAGGGCACGCAAAGAAAAAATAATAACACTTTTATGATATAATTCAAACTCAAAAGTTATCGATTGAGTTTATTCGGAACTTAATTGGCTCAAACTGTTATTGAGATCCGATAATCTCAGGTGCTCGCAACTTGCCGGCTCATGTAAAGACATACAGTTGAATCTCGCGCATACACTTTAACGCCAAGACATGACTGTGTCTCTCGATATAGCTTTTCGTCGTTGTTTTATAAAATTCTTTCTTCTATTCTACAATGTAAACATAATTATAAGTGTAAAAATTGATCAATCACAATCGAATGTGAAAATAATTGACTATGACTGATCAATTCTTCCAATGCGACTTACGATTACGTTCACGTTATTGTAGAATCAGCTCAATATTAAATTATAACAAATGACATGTTTCACAAACTTTGATACTAACTCTTCAAAAACAGAAAAAAGCAGAAATTTATTTAAAGTTTAAATAATTATACGAGAGCGCTAAAAAAACTAAAACTTTTGCTCATACTTAAAAATTAATAATTTTAGATATTCAGCTTTTATAAAATTTGGAAATTTTTATAATTTTATAATTCAAAATTGTGAATCTAAAATTAAAGAAATGAGCAATCTTTTTCATAATACGTGGATAAAATTTACACTTTTTCATAATACGTGGATAAAATTTACACTTTAAGATAAATAGATATATAAAATATGTTGTAGAAAGATCAATTATTTTTTTTACACCGATGGCGCTATTAATATTCAGTTGCAATCAAGCTGTACATACAGCGGTACAGCTTCACAACTCACAAAATCAAACAATTTTTAGCTGTGACCAAAAGGTTAAAAGTTTTCATGAAAAGCTGTAATTTCGATACATACAAATAATGCAAGGTTGGGTAGAACGATAGTTGGATACTCGTTCGAAGAGCATTATTTAATAAAGAGGATATTAACGATTGATCGTATATTTGACAATACAACTTGTATAACTTGTTATTGAAGCATTTCTTCACAAGGAAACAAAGGAATGAAGGAGTCACGTTAAATAAACGCTAAACTATTTGCGATATGCCATAAGACATATTAGGACTTAGATGCATACATTAGATCGCCATACACGCGCTCCTAAATCAGATTCACATACATATTTCTTATATTGTATTAATAGCGTATTATACACTCTATCTTCGCATGCAATATGCAAATTGCGGTGTAAATTTTAGTAACAGAATCGACAGGCGACGAATCAATTATTCTCTACCGATATCACGTCCATCCGTCTTATACAAAAGAATTACTGAAATTATCACAGCTCTATTGTGAAGCAGATTAAAACCGCGTCTTATCCTATTTCATGGATGCGTACTATCCAGCTATCGTGAGATATTTATAATTCAAGGACCTTCGAATCATTGCTATCATCCGTAAATGAAACTATATAGTGTCCGAGTATACCGGTCGAAATTGTTCATTTTTATTGTAGAGACGAAAAAATAAATATTAAAAAAAATAGATATTTTACATGTTAAATTAATCCAATAACAATGCCGTCATGCGATCAAGATTTTTGTATCTTATAATTATAATTAAATTCTGTGCATTCAATAAAGTTATCGATTTCTCTTTTATAATGAACTATTCAAGTATGTATCTACCGTTACCTAAGTTCGAATAAAATCAAGATTTTACTTTCATACTTCGATAACATTATTCAATAAAAAATGACTTTTTCGAACAGAAAAACGAGACTAATCCTGTTTCAACTAGTTTTTTGAGTGTTAAATACGAGTGTTAATACATTTCTTTATATTAAATTGTATCACTTCACAATTTTGAGAAATTTGCAGTTAAAGTTGCAAAAAGAATTATTTTAATGTATTTTGACTATATTAAAGTATTATAACTGATATTTTAATGATGTGTCGGAAAAGTTTTATTGTGTAATCAAAGTTAAGTTAGACACACTATATTTGAGATTAGGACCGACTTTGAAATAAATAAATACAAATATCAAAGAAGTTAAATGTCGGTTTTGCAGTATAAACTGTAGCGGATCTTGTTGCTCAATTATAATTTGTGAATCTTTTACATCTCCTGCTCATGCGAAGCAATCACTGCGCGCCGCAATTAGTCGGAGTTGAAACACAGCGTATAAAGCCGAAAACAATCAAGTCGGTCCTAATCTCAAATATAGTATGTTTAATAACGTCACTTGAAAAAAGACGTTCAATTAACATATAATTGTTGTTGCGAAGAATATCATCATGCCTCGGTGGTCGAATTGGCAGGATGCTCGCACGGAATGCTGGGAGATCCGGGTTCGAATCCCAGTTGAGGTGTTATTTTTCGCAATAATTTCTTTACAGACCTTTCGGGAAGAGGGATAGAATAGATGCTTGTTAGCATCAAAAATTATTAAATTGTTTATCAATTTAATATGTAAGTTGATTGTTTTCGGCTTTATGCGCTGTGTTTCAAGTCCGACGAATTGCGGCGCATAGTTCGCATGAGCAGGAAATGTAAAAAATAAATTGTAATTATAATTGGGCACCAAGATCCGCCGCAGTTTATACTGCAAGATCGATATTTAGTCTCTTTGATATTTGTATTTGTTGTTAGGATTTTCCTTAAAAGAAATTTGTGTCGATTGTGATTAAAAAGATATTTATAATTAATATAAGGTTTATTGCATCAAAATTGCGTCCTATAGACTATTAAAATCTACCAAATATTTTTTATTTAAATTATATTATTTAAATTTAAGGGTATAAAAAAATTAATTATTCAATTTAAATTATTTAAGAAATCCTTATACATAAATTATTTAAAAAATTCAAATATTTCTTAATTTTGACATTTATCATATTGATTTTATCATTTTGAATTTATCAATTTTAATTTTTCTGTTCATTCATTATTATCAGATTGACGTAGAAGCAAGAAAATAAACAATAAAAATTCATGCAAAATATATTAAAATAGAAATGTTTCGATTCAATTAATAGAACTGACTTGTAAAATATACTGAAAACTTTTCCTTTGTTAATTAATTTTGTTAATAAATAATCAAATATATCTGGAAATAAAATAAAAAACAAAAGCTTCACAGCTATGTGACAATCGTCAAATTAATACATTGAAATAAATATGATTTAATTTTTTCCTGAAATAAAAAGATATTTTCAGTATATTTTATAAATCTATTCTATCGATTGCAAATTGTTGTATTGAAAAATATCTCTACTTAAACATATTTTGCAAGAATTTTTATTTTCTCGCTTTTGGGATAGTAGTGGTGAATGAACAGAAGCTAACATTACATTAATATTTAATATCACCTAAAAAATCTTTACTTTTAAATAATATGATTAAAAAATATTTGATAGATCCTCTTAATGATACACGAAAGTCAACTTTAACGCAATAGACTATATACTAATTACAAATATTTTTTTATAATCGACATAAATTCCTTTTAAAGGATAAAAAAGTCTTAACAACATATTTAAATTTAAATTAAAACTTCTCACAAAATCGTAATTATAATATAATACATTAAAATAATTTTTTTAACTGCAAATTTTTCAAAATTGTGACGTAATAGAGTAATTTGGTAAACAGCATCATACTCAGCGCCTAAAAAAATTACGATAAACAATTATCTTTATTTTTATGCATATTTTTGTTAATCAATATAATATATTAATAGACCAATACCTTCATTTTTCCCGGAAGACTGATTTACGCACGGATGCAAACAATATATTTTCTTTCGGAAGTCATAATAATGTGACATTCAAATATTTTTAATGAGAAGGACTATGGCACACAGAAAAACGTTAGCAATAAGACGTAAGCGAATCGGCCAATCCACATTCGAGAATCTAAAGCAAAAAACGTAAGCAGCAATAGCAAATAAAAAATATTGCTATACTAACTGCATATGTTTTTTTATGATGCCATGATTCTAAATAATTTAATATATACTTAATTATAGCAAAATAAAATGCAGATTTTGTTAATGTCTATAAATATAATATTGTTCATTTTTCAATATAAAAATATATTAAAATAAAAACTAGAAATTAATAAAATATTAATCTTTCTTGAAAAAAATCTTGAAAAAAAATGTCAACTTTTTAATATATATCATATTTTAAATATTTTTAGCTCTCTCTATATTACATTTTGAAAGTTTCTAAATATTTAGAAATCATATTAGATACTCAAAACTTTAAGATAATAATCATAAACAATTTGAAAGATTATCAAATAATTAAACTAAAATTAAAACTAAATTAAATTAACTTATGCTATTTATCAAGTGGACATTCAATTTGACATCAACATAGAAATAAACTTATGAAATATGACCTAAGTAATCATATAAAATAACTCATATATATTAGCTATCTATGACATATCGTAATCTAATAAATAGCAGATATAGATACAAGTAGAAAACATAATTATGCGACTAGTATCGAAAGCGCGAAATAATAAGCGTAAATACGAATGCGCAATTATAAACTCCTAAGTTTCGATCGATATGACAAAGAAATAATAAATGTACAATATTAAATCTAAAATAGGAATTTGTCTTTACAGATAAATCAACCTGAAATTCTTTTATAAATCCATGTAGCTATCTCCCCACTCCCCCATTTAAATATATATTATTTTGTTTTATATATATATATATATATATACCCATAAATTCTATATTTATATATGTATCTCTCTTGTATATGTGTACATATAATCATTCTTTATGCTTAATAGAACTTCAAATATATGTTTCTACGTAACAAGTGATTTTTGTCGTTTGTGTTGATTTTAGGTCTTCCTATTATTTAATGTTAATTAATGTCTGTTACACACACATATAAATAAAATAATTTTTCAAAACAAATTTTATATATACATATCAACAAATTCTCTTCAAATTTGCGTGCATGGCACGTGAACTATAGATGCAATATTAAACTATTTGCACTAACAGAAAGAAACTTACAGATTATATGAAAAAGCAAAATAAATAAATACAAATATTTTTCCTACTTCATTTTAAGATATTCATAGCTAAAATCAATTGTATTTCTTCATAATTTTTATTCTTAATATTTGCTAAAATTTCAAGATTTCTTTCACTAACAACACATATACATATATATGCATAATATATTTTCTATCTTTTCAGGTCCATATTTAAATTTGATATTAGTAAGTTTTTATGAACTATCTTGTAAATGTAGAATTATTGAAAGAATTGGTATGAGATATCTAGAGATTGGGAAAATTTGTCTCGAAAAATTTTTGCGAAGACATTCGAATTTCTTTAAAAGGCAGTGAATCTAACATGAACACGTTGGCACGTTGTAATAAAAACTTTTGTTACTCGTCACGTGTAATCTAGAATTTCAGAAAAATGCATTGTTCATTGATGCAAATGTATACTAATTGTATATTGATGTAAATGTATACTGTGCGAAACGCACGCACGTACGCACGCACGCACGCCCGCCCGCTCGCTCGTCCGTCTGCACATCTTAAAACCATCAATATATACTCTAACAAACATTTATTGTAAAAATAAAAATGAGAAGATCTATTTTCAATGATCTTGTTCTTGATATATGATGTCAAGGTCATGACCTTAAATAACATTCAAAAGATTTTAGATCATTATTCAACAAAAGTTATTAACAAAAAAAGTTTAAGAGATATATCAGCTTGTATTAATAGTAAAGCATGATTTGAAAATATTGAACCTTACTTTGCGTTGTAAAGCATATATGTGTAGACGCAGTGGGTTTCACTTTCTTCTACGAGAAGACTCTACCATCGAAAAACTAGACAAATAGGTTTGAGTTGAAACCTTACTTCAAGAGGAAAGTTGTAAACCTATATAAAATGAGATTCTATGGGTTTAGCAACAACTTTTGACGCAAAACGAGACTCCAAATTTCTAGTTTTTTAGTGGTGAAACCGCTTTGTGCAAACATACACTTAATAACGCGTAACGAGGTTCCACATAAGTTTACAACTTTCTACGCGAAGCAAAGTTTTCAACTCAAATCAATTTGTTTAATTTTCCAAGAATCTTCCCATAGGAGAGGATAGAATCTACACATATACTTTACAACGCAAAGTAAAGTTCAACATTTACAAATTATTCTTTAATACTAACACAAGCTGGTATATTTCTTAAACTTTTTTTGTTAAATTAATAACTTTTAATAAACAAGAATTGACGGCTGAAACCTTTTAAGTGTTGTTCAAGATTATAATAACATATATCAAGGTCATTGGAGATCGATCTCTTTATCTTCATTTTTACTCATTTAATTATTCTAGCATTACATTGTAACGACAATTTCATTTCGATTTGATAAATAAAGTACTTTCAGTTCCAATTGTGTCTATTGGAGCTATCACTAGAACAATTTGCCTATCTGGTATCTTGTTTGGACCTGGTGTAACATCTAATCATCTTAATCATAGCAAGTACGAATGCAATAGTAACGCTATTAAGTTAAACAGTTACTATTAAATTCATTACCTAAAAAGTAATCCTTTAAAGCGTCTTTAGTCTTTGTTGCCTCTGACTGTTTGGTGTTCAAAGTTGAACATATATGTATTCGTAACACACATCTTTCTAATATATGTTCAATATTTAAGTTAATTTTCGTAAAGAAAAAAATCATCTTGTTGCAAATACCGCAACGTATCACGACAGTTTTAGAAAATAATAATAATGGCACTTTTTTCTTCGAGCCTTGATAAAAAAAAAAAAATAAAAGGAAAATTCATAAAAAATTCAAGGAAATGACCAATAATTATAATGATAGTTAAATATTTTTGATATTCTCGAAAATATTTGTCTATCTTGATTTCAACATTTGATATAATATCAGATAAAAACACTTGAAAAAAGTATTATCAAATAAACATCTGTAAAAATAGCATTAAAAAAAATTGCAAGATTTGAGAGCAACGTGTTAATTATTCTACAGGCTGAAGTATTGCGTAAGCTTCCGTTTATCTTTAAGTATTAATTTAGTAAGGAACCTATCGAAATTAGTTACTTAATCATTTTTGCACTTTGTGCAATATATGCTGTTTTGATTTTAAATTTTACTCTTTGTTCTACGAAAAATTATGTGCGTAATAACGCGTAAAATAATGTAAAATATGTAAAATAAAATCTAAATTAGACGAGAAACAATTAGTCATTAGTAGGTGGATCCATGGCGCAGATTATAGCTTTCATTACGCTGGCTGCTGCCAGCGCTGCATAAGGTTGCCATTCTTTGATTCGGGTACCATCCTTGTAATCAGCAATTCCGCGGATTACAATGAAATTCTCACGGCAATTGCCCAAAATGCTTTCTACGACAGCATCCATCTCTGCATCAAATGCGAGCGCGCCGAATCGGCTTGCAAACTTTTGCCTAAGTTGATCATCTCGTGCGACTTGTCGGCCGGACGCTACTGGTGCCAGATGAATTCGGGAACATCCATCAGTTCTGCAATAATAAAATATTAATGTATATTTGTATCAAAATGTACATGATAAAATGTTGGATTAATTTTTACTAATTACCTTTTATTTATGGAATCTTGAGGAGCAGTTGGATGAGATACTTCGATGACGTCCCTCTCTCCAATAGCCATATACAGCTTATCAGATTCTGAAGGTGGCGCATTAAAATCATGTTCTGATTGATTGATTAAATTTTGCAAACCTTCCTTCATGTATATCTGCCATGGTTGAATCACTTTATTTTCAGCCTATAAAGATAAATATTTTAGACAAACATATAACATGGAAATATCGATCCGAATATCGAATATCGAGCAAAATTACTTGTTTCTTGAGACTCGCCGCGATTTCTTGAAGACCGAGATTCGGCGGGCAATATTCCTTGGTCTCAAAATGATAGTTTCCGCTTTCATTCATTTTGGCACTTTCGCAATAAACATATGCATATTTCTTATTGAGTGACGTCGGGTGCGATATCACTACATCACCCAATCGCACATGTTTGTTGTAATCTGTATAATGAGGAACACCACCACCGACTCCAACGAGAAAAACGAAATCTACCTTTTGGAATGTACCTACAAATACATTCAATAGTTATTGTAACAAGTGAAAACAAATTTTATAGACAACTATTTTCTCTACATATTTTAGTCAATTACAGAAATGATAGATGAACCATAATATAATAAAAATCTGATTTATATAGACATCAATAAATTGTAAAAAATATAATGCCTTTAATATGACCAGGAAAGGAGGGGGAGGGTGAGGGGGAGGGGGAGAGAGAGAGAGGGAGGGAGGGAGGGAGGGAGGGAGAGAAAGAGGGAGAGGGGAAGAGAATCATAATCATAATCGTTGTTTATTACACACTCTGAGAGAGATTACCTTAAAACATTATTACAAAAAGAAAAACGATATAGTTAAAGTAAATATAAAACATAAGATGAAAATGAAAAAAAAAATACAAAAATAAAAATAAAAAGATAAAATACAAAAAGTAACTAATAATATAAGACAAGAAAGATAAAAATGATGAAAATGATACCTATTTAATTGTGGATCAGCAACGATTGCGACAATAATCATAGAATTTGCTCTTGAAAGTGCTAATAGAAGAAGCATTGCGAATGTCAGAGGAATATTCCACAATTCCGCAACCGAGCAGCAAAACGAGTGTTTATAAAAAAGGTTCTGCACATTGGTGGTTTTAAAGTATCACAAGGGATTCTAGTCTCACGCCTATTTTGTTTAAGCTCAAAGTTCTTGAAAATCGCGTAGGACTGAACTGAATAAGTCAGATTCGTCAGGAAGTATGAACCGAAGACGAAACCTGATTTTAAAACAACCAAGTTGTCTAGGTGTTATGTGCTTATCCCATTTGGTTCGAAAAATGAAACGCACACACATATTTAAGGCTCATTGCAAACGAAGGCCCTTTTGTTCACATGTGATATTCGTTTGAATTGCACAGTAATAATCCAATATAGGAAAAATTAGCGTCAAGACAAGTTTCACACGAGAAAACGGTAAGAGATGCCTGCAGAGCTTGAGTTGATAAAGTGCAAAACTGACTTTAGAAATCGTTTTCGAAACTTGCTTCTTTCATGACAGTGAACTAGTAATCGTAATATCTAAGTACTTCACCGTATCAAAAAAAGATAATGACAGTATCATTAACAAAAATTCTAGATAGTGCATCGCATTTACTGCTTACATATCACAAAGTTCCCAAGATCATCACTTTCATTTTTCTAGAATTAATCATGAGCTTATTGTCATTGAACTGTCCTGTTAATGTCTTTATTTATCCTATATATGACCTCATAGATATCTTTTGGTTCCATATGTACATAAATTAACAAGTATAAAAATTATAACAATGTTGTAAAGCCTTGCCAAAATCCCTCAAATAGAGAAAAAAAAAAGCGATCCAAGATAGACCTGAGGCACTCCTTTAAGCACAAATCTGTCAGAGGACAGTAGCCTGCAAGAAGGATGTACAGCCTGACTGCAAGTCAGATAGGAATAAAACCAGCGAAGAGCTCACAAAGCCAAATTCTGAGCTTATTAATTAATTGTACATGACATACATTGTCAAAAGCTTTCGTAAAATCAAAGAAAATTGCAATGATGATACATTTCTTGTCCACCATCCGTCTGATATCTAAAACTCGAATAAGAGCGTAGAGAAGATTTTTCTATGAGCAGATTGATACAAGTTGAAGATGTCATTCTGCTCGAAATATCTCAAGATTTAATCCATTGCTAAGCGTTCCATGCTTTAAAGATTGCACATAAAATCGAAAATGGCCTAAAATTAAGCCGGTTGCTTGATTTTCAGAATAGAAAGAATGATAACTCAGAGAAGGAGAAAGCGGGCGTGCACACGCATGCACGCGCGCATGTGTGTGTGTGTGTGTGTGTGTGTGTGTGTGTGTGTGTGTGTACACATAAAACAAAAATTTCAAAAAAGTTATTAAATGCATACCCAACAATCTAGTAGTGGTATTGCCAGCAGCGGTCATTGCTTCCCTGGTGTGCCCTACAGTTGGCAGTTTAGTGCACACAATCCTATGCGCACCAATATTGCCCAAAGTATATACATTTGATTCCCCTATAACAAACGATATTCATTTATTACTTACATCTTTATATATTTTGAAGTTTATGTCTCCTTTTCTTGATTTGCTACATGTGCATTGTGCGATTATCAACAAAATAGAACGGAACCTATGTATGTGACGATAAAATAAAGTAACAATCCATTCCACGAAGGTGTATCTCTCAAGTCTAGTAATAACAGACGTAATAGAGAGAAGCAAGTACAAAAAATGTCTTCAAAAATTTGTATATAGTGTCGTTCAGAAGTTATGGATTGAATATATTTGAATAAATGCAGTTATCAAGAATTAAAATATTTTATTAAAACTCTCAAAAACAGTGTTATTACTTATAAAAAAAAGAAATAAAATTTTTGCCAGAAATAAATATTACAAAAATAAAATTATTATATTATTTTACTACGGATATATGATAAAAATTAGTAAGATAAAATTATAAAATAAAGTAATGTAATGTATGTAGAAACTACATAAAATAAATATAATACAAATAACACAAAATGATATAATACAAAATTAGAATAAGCTCAACAAAAATATTACACATAACGAAAACAAAGCCTTACAAAACGTTCAACATAAAATAAAAACTATTACGATAAGAATTTTACTAATATATACATATGTATAATACATAAATCATTTGTAACATAAAAGAAACAATGTGTTTAAAAATGTACATTTGCACCATTTTGCCCTGCATTGTTCTTCGATTCACAAGCAATTGGCAAGCTATGAAATGACATTAAAATGATAGAGAGTTATGTTACAAACTACTTTACCAAAACGGCATATCACCCGCGGAATCCCGTCTGTCGCGTCTGGTGAACTTGCGGTACCTAAAGTTTCATGCATGGTGAAATATATTTAATACTATTATCGTTTGAACATTTACGGCCAATTAGCGAGCAATATAAATCAACAATTATATTTGCATGGGAGCGAAAAAAGAAGAAACAATTATGTAACTAGAACGCTAGAAAAAATTTAATATATAATTTGATCAAAATGTTTTAAAAATAACTATTTGTAATAATTTACTAAAAAAAACTATAGTTACGAATAAAAGCAAGATAGCCAAAAGAACTATTTTTCTAATATTCTAAAAGAATTATGCCTATTTATCTAATGAAAGATTAAAATAGAGAACTTAGTTTACTTTTCATAGTATTATTATAGTATATCGCAAGTGTTACAGTTTTAGAATTATCATTTTTGGAGATATAAAGTATATCTTAAACAAATAATAATAAATAGGAAAGAATCTCACCAACAGTGGTGTAGCGAACAAAGGTTTCCTTGTTCTCAATTAATGAATCCACAGCAAGTTTTTCACAATATTGAGCTGTAATGATAGCTATGGTGGGTTGTTTTGCCATCGTTGGCATCTGCTTTACTACCTACAAATATTTTATAGCATTAAGATAAGTTAATAAAAATCAATTTAAAAAAAATTATATTTAAATAGTAAAATTACTTGGACTTGAGTATCTTCATGAACAACACGTGTGAATGCTCCATGATCCATTACTTTAACAAGCCCTTTTTCTTGAAGCTCTTTTAATTTTGCCTCTACAGCTAATGGCTCCCATCCATGTTCCCTAAAAATAAAATAAAATTCTAATTTCTTTCAACATATTATTTTCTTGTTCTAAAATCTATTTAATACACTTTACTACATTACTTACTTTGCAATATCAATCACGGTAACTGGATTTGGATAGGCAGACTCAATAAGTTCCAGAACTTTTTCTACTGTTAGTTCAATCACTTGACCCATGACGGTTTCATCTATAGATACTTTCAATTAAAAAAAAAAAAAACACTTATTTAATCATACAATTAACAACAGACATAATAAGTTCATCAGACTTTTAAGCCACCTATTATAATTTTAAAATGACAATAGCATTGAAACAAGAGCACTCCATAACATATGCATTAAATTCTGCCATATAAATGAGTCTAAATTTGTGTATATTAGATAGTTTTTAATCTGTTCAAGATAAAAGAGTGTGAAAATTTCGAAAGTAATGCTATAATAAGTGCAATTTAACTAGTTTTTGTTTCTATAGCTAGAGTGGAGTTAAAATTGTTAAAAAAGGGTACAACTAATGTGATGTGGGAGTGGAAATTTGAATATGTATATGGTAGCTAGTGATCATGAGTAAAAAGTTCGTGCTCTACATGGATGCAGTTTCCTTACAGAATGAAAACTAAAGTTGTAATGTTATTGTGCTATGTAGTATAACGAATAACCATTGTAGAAAGGTAATTAGAATTTAGGACAGACAAATAAGTGTGACTTTTAATGTGTACCTGACGTGTGCTTTTGATACTATGAATTTCCATATGTAAAATTAAAACAGCATCAAGATTTAAACTAAATAAATCCATATTTCAATTATAATATTTATTGTGTAATCATATATCAAATTGCTCTATGTGTTGGACTTTAAAATGTTTTATGTGATGCATAATAAATTTGATCTATAATCATGCTGTGAGAATGAATATGTATATATTGTTCACTGTATATAGGGAATCCAGGTCAAATCAAATGGTTAAATGAGCTGTTTTTCACACTCTAGTTAATGTATTTTCTAAGTAATTGATGGTTCAGTTAAACAGATTGGAAAATTTTTTTACATAGTCAAAGTGTATAATAATTTTTATATACAGGTAACATGTTTCCTCTTAATTTTAATAAGGAGAACAGAAATATATTTTCTTTTTTCAAATTGATAAATAGAACATTGTAATATAAATCAATGCAATCAGATCATAATATTAGGCAAGCTATGGCTATGTTCCCAAATTCACTGAAAATTCCCAGCACTGAAAATTTTTACATTAATACTATAGATTTTTAGCATTGACAATCAATTTTAAAACACAGTCTATGTTAAATCAATATTGTTTGATTATCGGATTATTGTGTTAAGCGACAAAATACACATATATTTACTAGTTAAATAGAAAATTTTTTCTTTAATCTAAAAAAAACTTACAAATGTTTTGTCCAATAATTATTGTGTTACAAGAAAATATATTATGTGTGTCAGTCTTGTTTGGGCTATTAGATTGTGTATGAGAGAAAAAGAAGAAACATCAATGAAATATGATAAAAATGCTGATTTCTTTCAATCTCGAACCTGATCTCCACATGACTTTCTCAGAGAAAGGAAGTGTGAATAGTAAGTGACCAGTAGCTGTGAATAATAAAAATTAAGTATAAAATATATATCCAATATAATGTAATTGTGAGTACAAAATGTACATGGGAAAACCCTGATTTAAATTACATAATGGATATATGAGTCCTTTGAGAGTTTTAGTCAAGTGTGCATTTCCTTTGGAATTCAGCTACAAGTGCACTTGAAATATATTTAATATCTTTCAATAAAAGATCATTAAGCCCAATCAGCTTAATCAAATAACATTAACTTTCTCCCTTTCATCTATATAATTTTTGTTTTATTAAGCCAAAATAGATTATATTTGAAAATAAGAATGTATGTAGAAAATGATTGAATCTACACCTTATATGCAATTATCTCTGTAGCATTAACAAAAAAGAAATAGCTATTTAAATACTTACATGGCCTGCTTGGAAGGATAATTGGCTCTTCCAATTGTCTCAATTCCACCTCTAGTTTTTTAATACTGGGATATTTATGTTGCATCAATTTCATTATCTTTTTAATAAATCCTACATAATCTGTATAAAATAAATTGTAAAGTGTTATACAATGAAAAAAAAAATTTATATCAGTCATAGAAATTTATATTAATTAAAAAATTAATCAATATTAATAATTTTAGATATTAAGTTAAACATTCTTTCTTGGATATTATATAGAATTTTATATTCAGTTTCTTTTGCCAACAGTTTATTTAAGCAGTTAAATTATTTTAGCATGTTTATAAGAGAACAAAAAAATATTCATTCAGAATCTTCAATTACATCAGATATATTTTATCTCAGAGAATATAGTTCTAAGAAAGATGCTTGGGCTGTCAATTAATATATATTACATTATAATTCACCTCTTGGAAATTCCTGTGGTGTGACGAGTTCTCTGAAAAATTCTTGTGCGACGCTCGGTTGTTCTGCCTCAGCAAGTGCATCGACAAACCAGAATTGAAGAGTCCTCTGTTCCTGCGTATGCTTCCCGGTTTGTGCACTCACCAGAAACACTCTGAATTGTAAACACAGCTGGGAAGGATGCATCTCGCCATTTGTTACTGCAACAATTAGATATTAAATATACAACCTAACCAGATTAGATTTAATTAAATGTCGTTAAATACTGGTATTGCTATTAATGAGGCAAGGCACGTCATACCAGTCACAGCATGTTTGTTAATGACGATTCCTTTGTGATCCCCACCAGCAACATGGACATTGTTTTCGTTTCCATTTTCTGCTGGCTGTTCTAGGGCCTGCCTCTCGATTATTAGTGTCGTAGAGTTTGCCGTTTTGCATTTTGGCGTCATGACGATGTGCTCTGTCTCAGGAAAAGAAGAAAATGCGTATTTACAGAAAGTCCCTTATCTTCCCCTATCTTGTCTTTATCTCGAAATTAGCAGGGAATTTCGTTAAATTCTTTCCTCGTATTTTTATTTTTTTTCGATGCAACAATCCAGACGATCGGGATAGCGAACAAACGACAGCTGTTGGCGAAAAGAAAAATGCAACGATCCAATCGATCTTAAAATAAGAATCGTTCCTCACCCCGAATTTTCTCTCTCTCTCTTGAAATTTTATCCGAATACGAGCAATATGAAATCGCGCTTTATCATTTGAGACCTTTGGACGTACAAAAATTTTAGTCGCAACCATAAGATTATAAGCATATCGATTAATCTGTTGAGCGTTCTAAAATATAGACTGCAAATTTGTCATTGGGTCGATATGCTTAATCGACAGTCTTACAGAATGTAGCTACAATTTTTTGGATGTGCAGAGATCTTTACCAGTTCTTTCGCCCATCTCTGTGACGTTGTTCTGTTCTGTCTAATGTTATACACTGCTATTTCTTCGCAAAAGATGATAGAACTGATAGAAAGACGAACAGAATGCTCCGTAATGCGATACAGATATGACACTAATCTGACTCATAGCAGTGGGGAATTGGGGAACTGATGGAACGAAAAGCAATGTCACGTGGCCTCACGTGCGCGCGCACAGGTCTCGTATTCTAGTGAAGTACCTATATTACAGAATTAATGGATATCGTTGGACCTTTGCAAGAATAAAATGCAAAGACTGTAAAGCTAAAATTGCACCAGTAATTTACTAAAACGCAAGCAATTCAGCAGGAAAACAAGCATCGTGTGCTTAAAATGGAAGATACGGCAGCTAAAAAGAAATACAATAAATTTATGAAAACATTATTTAATAAAATTTATTGATTTGATTGAATCAGGTGATTTCAAAATTTGGTATTCTATTAGAATTACATACAGATCAAGAAAGGAACTTTGATTCTCGATTTTTCTTGAAATTGGCACTTTTATTAAGGATCAAAAAGACTAGAACTATTCAATTTCATCTCCAATCCAACGGTATAGTAGAGCGACAACATCAGACAATCACAAATTATTTAGCTAAATTTGTTTCTGAGAATTAGCGAGATTGGGATCGTTGAGCATCGTTATATCTTTTAGCTTACAGATCAGCTAGACACGAAACCATCAGATTTCTCCTGCCGATGTGTTTGGGAACTTAAACTTCCTTTAAATCTTCTTCCCTGCAAGAACCCAAATTTTTAGAAAATAATTATGTAGCACAATTAAGGGAGAAATTGAATTTGATGAAGGGATTGGACAACAATTATATTTGAAACCTCGGAAGATTAAAATTCTTTAAGATTGCAAACCGATGATTTGAAGCAAGACAGAAGATTTGGTTGTTCGATCCTCGAAAGGTTAAAGAGGGAACTCTCAAATTACCTTAGAAGTAATTTACCTTATGAATTATCAAAAGATTAAACAATGTGATATACAGGGATTGTCCGAAAAGTAATGTCAATAGTCGATTAAAAAAAATTTATTGATTAGATCGGTACAACACATTAAAAGGATTCAAAATAGTCTTCCTGCGTCGATACATCGCTTCCAGCGAGATTTCCAGGCATCAAAGGCGTCACGGTAGACCTCTTTCGGAATGTTCTTTAGAGCCTTGGTGCAAGACTCTTTGACTTTTTTTCATCATAGGTAAAGTTTCCATTGTGGACTTGCCGAGTTTCATACAAAACTTGAACGCAATTCTTTGTTCGAACGAGCGCTGCATTACGGCTTGCACAGGAGACGAAAACGCGTTTCACGAAAAAGCTTGTCTTTACTCACCGAATGATCACGAAAGACGACTGAGCGACCGCGCGTTCGTAAGTTGACTTCCATCTCCATCGATTCCAACCGATCTGATTGCGCTGCGACATATAGTCGCTCCATAATAAAGTCATCGACATTATTTTTCGAACAAACCTTGTATTGCATTCAGAAGTCGAATAAGCATACAAATAAAATAGTACATTTGGATAGATTAGCTCCTTTTCATGAGAGACCAATTTAATTGGAATCCAAAGAGTCCGGATCAACAATTTTCTTAAAAAAAAAAACTTGTTATTCGTTTTGTTTGTTCTTTGTTTACAGAATGTTGAAGAATGAAGTTTTGCAACATGTCTCACTAAAAAATAAAAATTAAAATTCAAGAAGAAATTTTAGAGACGAATTTGAAAAAACCGCCCTGCCACGATTTTTGAGCCGTGGGACAAAGAGCAAATGCCGAGGCGGAGACTAGGGGTGCTTTCCAACTACGTACACAGGTGAATCATTTCATCCTTATTTATCATTGGTAAACAACAAGGATGAAATGATTCACTGTGTCATCTGTGTAACTTGTTGGAAAATGCCCTGAAATAGCAGCTCAAGATAAAACGAGAAAGTATCCTCAAGAGTCTACTTTTCCGAGAATTATATAATAAAGATAATTGTCAGGATGATAATTTTGAAGAGGAGGGGAAGTATGCTTTGACGCTCGGAGAGAATCAGCTGATGCGGCCGATCCGATATTTTGATCGGCCGCGGAGAATTTCCAACGATGTATTGATATTCCACTCGCGGCGGAGACTGTTTGTTTTAAAAAAGACAATGTCTCTGGGCAATGAAATGTTGGTGACAAAATTGTAATTTTGTGAAAGAGATTTTGTCAGGCTGTCAAGCTATGCGGACGTGTTCTGACAGTCCTATTTTGTATTTCTCCATATTCTTTTAATAATTAAAGTTCTTTCCGTTTAAATCGAATTTTATTACTTCTCGCGAGTGCGTGCGCGAGTACGAATGCTGGAATAATTAAGCAGCATCTTTCTACGGGTACAACATTTTTTTTTTCATCAAAATTGGTCTAGCCGTTATTGAGAAAATTATTTTTTTTGTTTGTTTTTCCTTCATACTCCCGTAACTTCTATATTTGAGAAATATGCTTTTAAAGAAATAACACTTGTATCAGTAGTAACTTATAATTAAAATCTTGGCCGGATTCTCAGCTGGGAGCAGAACACTCATGCTTATTCTGCTATGCTCTTTGCAGTTAAAATAAAATGGCTTATTTTAATATATTTTGACATAATAACGATATATGATGTACAATATTATAATAACGATATTGCAATAATGATATATGTACAAAACACGTTGTAACGATGCGTTCGTTATCACAAAAGCGCGTTATAAACGCAATTGTAAACAGCGCCGAACAGCCACGCCCGCACCACGCGCACATCGCGCCATGCGCCCTGTCAAACGACATGCGAGAGAACAGAAGGTCGCTACGCACGATCGCTACTCCGAGGGCGGGCCGCGGAGTATAAAACGGCTCGGCGCGAAGCCGCGAGGTTTAGATCCGTCCTGATCCAACAACGGTACGAATATTTCCGGCTGCTGGCTCCTAGACTCTTCCGTTCTAAGAGCGCGGACATTTCCGGCTCTTTTCCGTTCACGAGGCACGGATATTCCCGGCCTTCTCCGTTCCAAGAACGCGGATATTCCCGGCTTTTTTCTGTATAACAGACTCGCACGTTTCCTGATTTCAAAACACCTACATCGCCGTACAATTCCAAGTCCGCGCAGACCGAAGCAATCTCAAACCACAGCGCCGGCCAATCTCGGGACGCCGTAAGGCCCGCCGTCCGTCTGTCGACCACAGACTCCCGTCGACACGGCTCGCTCGACGTGCGCGTCGATCCGCGACCAACCACGTAGCACCGAGCCTTCCCGCGCACTAACTATCATCACACGAACGTCGCGCGCGCATCTCGCGTACCGCGCTTACTATCACCAGGCGATCCCACATACACCACGAACACAACGAATTCGACTGTCTTGTATATAGCACTTGTAAATAAATCTCTACTAGATATAAGTCTAGCGAATAAGCCCTCTGCTCCCACGATTCAATAGTTCGCAATTATTTCTGTCGTCTTTAAGTTCGCTTTGTAAATATCGCAGTATTCTATATCGTCCGAATCACGCTCGTGTCTTGTGTATAAATCTAACGAGCGCAATTTCTTTCTTTGATTTGATCACATTATTTCTTTAAGTTTCTTTAAGTGAAATAAACGCATTTATTTTATTGTTATCAATCCACGTCTCTTCATTTTATCTGGCGTCCGACGAGATTATCCGGCAACCTGCTTTCGCATACCAAGCGAAAGGTCTAACCGTTATAACGTGAATACATCATAATATGTCTAAATATTATAATATACCATTAAAATATTCCATTTTTATGCAATTTTAACTGCAAATTTTTCATAATTGTAACTTTTTATGAGAATTTAATAAAGTATTTAGAGCTGAAAGAACTTCAGAATTATCTTTTCATTCAGTGCACTCTTTTTTGAACAGTAACATTCCTTGTACAAGAAATGACATATTAAACATACACTTAAAAAGATGTTATTTGTGATTTTATTTCACAATAAATATATTTGCATCAATTTAAATAAGATGTTACAAAAATGCCTAATAAATACGTTTCTTAAAATAGTGATGATTGTTATGAACAAATAAAATGAATTACATGAGAAAATTATTTGAATGCAGAATATATTAATACACATAGCTTAGTGTTCCTTTCTGACAATATTAGAACTCAAAGAATATTTATTTTTACAAGTTTCTATCAGTAGTTTTAATTTCTTAAATTTGGCATACATTACATATTATTATCGTATGCGGTAATATTGATAAATTATATTACAAAACGCATATATATTTAAATTTTATTTCAAGAAATTATCTAAAATAACCTTTCAAGATACAATCAAAGTATTTTATTTATAATTATTCCAATAGTACAGATTTACTGAACTAATATCTCATATTTTGGTTAAACATGTATACTTGTCTTATAATAATTATTAATATGTTTAACGTGCTAATATATATATTTTTTAAGCATTAAGAGTTATTTTGATATAGCCAAGCTTTCATTACTAGTGAAGAATAGAACATTGGCGACTAAGCTTTCAATATTATATTCAAAATTATTGCAACAAAATGCTCCCAGATTCTTGTTTTATTTTTATGTTATATTTTATACGATTGCAAGTGTAATCAATTCCAGGAGGAAATTACTAGGGTAATTAAATCATCAAATTAAATTATCTATTTTTATCTTAGAGGTACTGACGAAATGGATGTCATAGATGTTAACGAAGACGGCCCAGAATTAAGATTAAGTTTATCCAGTTCTTCATCGGCTTTGTTATTTTTCAGATCCTGTTGCGTGTACAGGAACTTATTCCATTCGTCGATTCTTGGATGAGCTAGATGCTAAATTGAAAAAAAAATTAAATACAGTGTTCTTATAAGTTTCAACACACAATATTGCCAAGTATTATACAATATTATAAAATTAAACAATATTAAACAATCGAGAAAATTTTTCAAGTAATCAGCGTACGTACTTCAGCGACGTCGTAGACCCATATTTTACCGGTATCATCACCGACAGTGACATGCAATCCGCTTGGTGTCCACGATACTCTGTTCAGAGCAGGGCACCCATCGACAATGACACTGGCGGTAGGTACCTCCGTATCTTGATTCAGATTCCACAGATCCAGCCTGCCAGAATCGTCAACAGCGGCAAATAGTGCCGGATGTGTCGGAGACCAAGCGACGTCATAGACATAGTCGCCGTTGTGCTCGAAAGAGTAGAGAGGCTTGTTCTCTTTCAGGCTCCAGAGTTTGATAGTCCAATCGAGTGAGGATGTCAAAAATAGGTGAGAGAAGTCTATCCCGCCTTGCACCGCGTGTGCGCTAATACCAGTAACTGGTCCCTGATGACCCTCGTACGTTTCTGTTAATCCGGCGCGGCTACCGTGTCGACAGGCTATTCGACAAAATGTTGAATGTTAATAATTCTTACAGTTAACTTTTCATAAATTCTCATACGTGGACAATCACTTACCCGAGTAAACGGTTCCATCCTCACTTCCCATGACGAAATTATTAACGTCGCCGTGCGGAAAGGCCAAACACGTAGCAGCGATCGCTTTCGATTGTTTCGTGTGCAATTCCAGCGCTTCTTGCGGTTGTGACAGCATATCCAGACTCCATGAACACAATTTGCCATCCGTTGAAATACTGATCAGATTGTGTGCGTTTTGCGTTCCAACGACGCTCAAGCAGTATATCGGATGCTGCAGAACAAATAATGATTTCTTTATTTTCGTATTCTAAACTTAGAAACTTAAAGCTTTACTAACTACTTTAATGTATATAGCAGAATAGTAGATCATTTACGGTATGAGCAGTGGCAGATAAGGGAGTGCGTTGTATAGGAGTCCTTTTTTGCACTCGGTTATCCCAGAGCACGATTTGACCAGAATAAGTGCCGCCCAAAATCAAATTCGGATGGAATCTGGCGAACGTAGTGGACATAACGGGTGATTGACAGTGAAAAATAAACTCTGGGGTTGTTTTCTTGAATTTCGTGTTCCAGATTAGGCATACACCATCAGGATCATTCGGAGTGTCGTCGTTATTGTTGTACGATGCCGCTAAAAGTTCGGGAAACTGCGGCGACCAATCCATGGAAGTCACACAACGATTACGGGACCATCGCTCACAAATGAATGAGCGATTCAGCCACAAGCGTTGATGACTCTTCTCGTCTCTGCAAATTCAGAACATTTACATTGAACAGAACATATGTATCTCAAGTACCTATACTTAGAAACAAAAGAAGACTGAAAAAAAGAAGATCTAAAAAAAGCTTCCAATTGTAATTTTCTATTTACATTCCATCTTCGCCGTCCATAGTGCCAGCATAATCAGTGTAGATATCGACCGATTCACCCAATGCTCTTTCCACGATTCTACTAGTGCGATCGAGGAATCGTTGGAAGTCTTCCGATAGGATAATCATTTGCTTTTCTTCTTCACTAAGCTCGCGTACTGTAAAATTAAAAGTCAAAAATAAAAGTCAAGATTTGATCAGTGAACAAAACTGATGAAAGATCTACACACCTTCTTTCTTAGGCTTTTCTTTTTCTTTCTCTTGCTCTACCTGTGTAACAGCAGGCTGGACTTCCTTAACTTGCGGTAACCCATGAGGGAGAATTCCTGGTGGAAGCTTACTTTGGAAACCATCCATGTGCGGCAAGCTATTTTCTTCGTCTTCAGCTTGGCCATCATCAAATGTCAAAACTGTGGTGAATAAGCTGGTTCCGCCACAAGTATCCTAACTTGAATGTAACTATCTCTCTAGCTACTGATCTAGCTATTTATTTAAAACTCATCTAATATTCTAACAAACCCATTAAATCTTTCAGTATTGTTTTTATACTAAAAAGGAGGGAAAAAATATATTTTTTATGTATTATTATTCAACTATTATTTTTCAACAAATATTGAAACACTTTGAGAGAGAGAAGAATGTTTATTATACGCAATAATCTATTATCTTGATTCGCATCTATGAAAAAAAAATAACACTGCATTCTGCTAAAATCCTAGTATTTGTTTCTGCAACATTTTCGTATTTTAGATCTCAAGTGTCGAAGAAAGTTACATGCCAGCGTGTTGTTTAGAAAAAAAAAAGATAAACAAATTACATACAATTACATAACAGAATGATATATGTTTTTAATATAAATTGCAAGCAGCCGACTTACAAATATTTGACGAAATCTTATTTCAAAGGAATAATATCTAGAAGCATTGGCTGCGTTCAGCAAAAAAAGCAGCTTAGTGATTCATGAGCGCTCAATGATTCTTTATTACTGGTTTCTATACTTTGATCCAAAAAAGAATTAAAGGCAAGACTCAATCATATTAAAGAACCAGTGAGCGCTTATTGAGCTGTTTTTTTCTGTTGAACGCGGTCATCAAGAAATACCTATAAATATCGAGCTTACTATGCTAGAAAAACGTAAACGTTTTGTATATACGGAAACAAAATTATGAGTGTGAGCCTAGATGACATGCAAAATTAGCCACATACGACAGGTGGACTGCTTATTGGATTATCAATAAATAATGTTGATTTCTTCATTTTGTATTTTTTCATATGTCTCTCCACCCTTTGACATGCAGTAAAGGCATTAATAAAGTGGAACGATGCGAAGAAAAATGAATGTGGACATTACAAGAATGTAGACATTACGATAAGAGCTTATTAATTTTCCCTTTACCATTAATTAATAATTACTATATTATTACATTACTATTTTGTACATACACTGTTTAACAAAAAAATGCACAAGAACTAAGATAATTTCCCGTAATTTCTTGGGTACTAAATACAATTGTTTACTAAATTGCTTTATCATGTCACGATTTTGAAAAAATTTGTAATTAAAATAGCAAGAAAGGTTATTTTGTACTTTGACATGTTATAACTACGTAACATATTGGAGAAGTTTAGTTGCAATCAACATTAAATGTGTCCAAGATTAAAAAAGTTATTTTTTAAAAAGTTAAAAAAGTAACTCGTTGTCGTTACTTTTTAAATAATGTTTCATTACGTTTTCTGTTTTTTGATATATACGTTAAAAGAAGCTCAAATTAAATAAAAAAAAAGTTATATACATTTTAAAATATTTTTTGTTAAAACATTAATAAATACAATTTTTTATCTTAAATTTGCAGGATTACAAAACATTTTAAGAGAAAAATTTTATTTATAATGCAAGTAACAAATTTTAGTTAAATTTAAATGTAAATAACAAATTTTCATTAAATTTATAAGTGCAGCAAAATTTATATTTTGGCATCCTCGACCTTATGTTTAAAAATTCCAATATAATTTTAAACTCAAAATATATGCAACAATAATGCGGCTCTACTGGTTTGTGAGATCTTAAAACTAAACTTAATCCATTAAGATATAGAAGATATCTATACGTTGTTTTTTTAAATCCTTATAACTCGGATTTTAATACTTTCAAATAAAATTTTTAAACAGTTAGGGTAAAGGCAGCGAATATGGAATAGATTACTAATATGGAATAGGGACTTATTTTTTAAACAAAGCGTTGCATTCTAGTGGCAATTACTGGAAGTTGTTGCAATTATTGTCAAACGTGCCATATCAAATAATAAATTCGATACGACAACGAATTTCTCTAATATAAGCATCTATTTATTTTTGTTGCGTCTGAAAATGTGATAGCACTATCTTAAAAAGTGTTCTTACAAGCTGACTGTAAGTTATTTAATGTTTATAGAACATAGACGCTTTTAATAATGTTGCATGAATAATATTATGCCGTTTAATTGCGATTTGTAACTCTTTATTGAAATGGGAAGAGTTTGTGTGTCATATTAAGATGTGTTGGTAATATGGAATAATTGAATTATTATGGAATAAAGAATAGAGAATATGATGTTTTTGTTCTTTTTATAAATAATAAAGAATATTTTTGATGTTAATGTTTATTTTAATAATTTAACGATTTAGGATTTGATTTTATTGTCCATGTTCATAATGTAATTGTTGTACAGTACTACATTGTACAGGAAATGTATGATTTTTAACAGTTTCGATTTCAATTTACATAAAAAATAAATTTGCACTTCATTTTTTATATTATTTATTATTGTTCCTCAAATTTGATTAGTATTATATCCCATTTTTTTACTCTCTTCATTTTCTCACTTTTTACTTTTTTGTAAATACTGAAGTTGGACTTAAATTTCGGAGACTTTCAATTATTGAATGTTAKAGCTAACATRYTGCTTAAAAGTTCTACATTTATTAGAAGCCTTCAAATGCATTTGTATCGGAGTAATATTAATTTAAAAATTGATATTCCATATTCGCTGCCTTTACCCTATATACAATTTAGGGATAAAAAGAGTTACTCTTTCCAAAAATCTACTCGGCGATGTGGTGGGATATCCGGAAAGAAAGATAAAGATTAAAAGTCGAAGCAAAAAATATAAGTGATCTCTACTTTTTTCTAACAAACATTTAATTAATAAATGATTTCGTTTATCTCTTTGAGTAGAATAAATTCATACAATTATTATTTAATCTACATTAAAAATTATGAATTCAAAAGAATAAAAAAATAAAAGGATGTGAAAAAAGGATAAAATTGTAAAAAGTTCTTTTCATTTCTTCGTTTCGAAAAGATTTATTGTTATAAAGCTTTTGAAACTAAAATTTATATCACCATTTAGAAATGCAAAAGTTTTAAAAAAATTTTTTCAATTTATTTATTTCGATGAAAACCTCAAGACAATTTACATGGCTAAAATTCCCTTCAATTCACTATAATGAAGGGAGATGAGAAAATATGACGTGTATCTTTTATTTTTTTGCCGTTTAAATTTATCAATTTTGCTTGTCACCATTTGGAGGTAAAAAAAGAAGTAAGAAGATAAAAGTTATCATGTCTCTTCGAATTAACTTTGATCATTATGTGATTTTGATTCGACTTTTTCGTTTATTCTCTATATAAAAAATTACCTTTTTTAAAAAAAAAGGTAAAAAAAAGGCGCCAAGTACACGCTCTTTTCACAATCAAAACAGAACAATAATTTTCGAAAAAGCTGTCATATATATACTTTTTATAAAAAAAGTATGATATTAGGAAATGGCGCCAAGTGGAATTTAAGAAAGGACTACGAATACAATATATTGAAAAAATAACTACATAAAAATATTAACTATTAAAAAAATTAAAATATTTAATAAAAAAATAACAAATTTAATCAAAATAAAAAAATATATTTAAAAAATACAAAAAAATTTTGGCGCTGCTAGTATTTTAAGGTGTAGCAGCGCCAGGTTTTTGTATTTTTTAATATATATATTTTTTTATTAAATTTGTTATTTTTTGATTAAATATTTTAATTTTTTTAATAGTTTATATTTTTATGTATTTACTTTTTCAATATATTGTATTCATATATTGTATTCAATATATATATTGTATTCATAGTCCTTTCTTAAATTCCACTTGGCACCTTTATTTTACCTTTTTAAAAAAGATAATTTTTGATAGATTTATCTTTTAACATCAAATTAATATTCAACAATCTATTATAAAACAAAAAATCCTAAATTTGAATAACATAATTAAAAAATATTTGATAAATTTTTAATAGTCCATATAAGTGATCACAATTTTGTAATTTTGATCACAATGTTGATGTAACAAATTCTATATTAATCAAATATTTTTTAACTATACTCGACATCTGAACTCTTTTTAAGGAAAATCCTAACACAAACAAACAAACAAACAAACACACACACAAAATTTTGATTGCAATAAAACTTTTATTAATTGTATGTCACATCGTAGTTAAATATAATGTGCCAAAATACATTAAAATAGCTCTTTTTGCAACTTTAATCTCAAATTTATAATTTTCTCAAAATTATAATTAGAATAATTTAATAAACGGGATTGTATTTAATGCTAAAAAAATGGAAAATTTATTTTCGTTCTTGTACTTAAAAAAAATTGATTTTTTTGTTGAACATTATCGATAAGAATCAAAGGTTGTGATAATTGAGGTTTCACTATCTCTTTCTTATAATATTGAATGTTGTATAATGATAAATAAATGAAGATGAATGATGAATAATGAAATCAGAAAGAAGTGAGTTTACAATCGCAATCGTGTAGATTAATTTTTCTTTAAATAATACAGTAATAAACAAATATACACCGAGTGGAAATGATTTAACGCAACTTTCCAGGTCTCATGCAGTACTTTGAAATTACAATATCTGCGACGAAAAATAAAATAAAAAAACAACCACAATTCCCTGTCATTTCAAAAATAATAAAAAAAGTTAAATCTATGACCAAATCTTGATTAAAGTGGTAAATTCTAAATAGCTTCAGTCATTAGATAGTTCACAGGATATACTATCTCAAAAAGAGATACAGAGATTATTTCTGCATGCGTAAACAGACTTATTTTAGATTATATGTAAAGCGAAACATAATAAAAAAAATATACATATATATATATTATATATATAAATATATATATAATATATGTAAATATATGTATAATATATATAAATATATATATAATATATATAAATATATATATTTTATATATATATATATATATATATATATAATAAAGCAAATCATTAAACAATTTGTAGTGGTAATTCCCTCCCTTTAGTGCATGTAAGACAGAGACGAGAAATTAAGAAAATTACGTGAAGATATTATTTTTAGGAGCAGTCATTTTGTGAGTGTGAATTATAGACATGTTTGTGAAGTAATTAGGTAAAGTGAATCGTCTCTAGAGAGGAATTACCTACCTGTAAATTCGTCCTCCCATTCTAAACCAGGATTTAGATTGTACTCGTCTACTCGAAGGAGGGAAAAGAAAATGTCAATCAATTTAATATCTTATTTGCCAGAATTGTTTGTAGCATTTTTTTAAATATCTCTTTAAATAAAAATTATTGATGCATAATGATACATGTACAAAATCTGAAGGTCACTTGATTCTTTCATTTCACGGCTCTAATATAAAAAAAAACTCATAAAAATTTCTGCTGTTATGTGATTTTTTTCAATAACGCAATATAAGATTCAATTAATTTTTCTTATTTTGTCATGCAAAATACATCAACAATCGCTTAAGAAACTTGAAAGTAGCAATCAAAATTGATATATCATAGTCAACATATCTATTTACATGCGTACAATATTCCCATTAGCAACGGCTCTGTATATTTCAGAGTGTTTTAAAATACTGATTACTAAAAAATTTAATGAGAGAAGTTTTTTACTTCTTAAAATATTTAAAAGTTTTTAATATCTTCGTTTAAATATTGAAAAAATGAATTCACATAAAAATCTCCATCTCTCCATCTTCAATATACAATGTGTTTCGTTTAAGTTTAAATATTCAGTTATTTTTTTTAAATAATAGTAAAAAAATGTTTTAAATAATTATTAAAAAATTATTTAAATTATTTAAATAAGTTATTTTGTTTAAGAAGATCTATACAGGATGACAAAAGTCCAAAACCAGTGAAATATCTCGGAAAGCATTTTTAAGAAAAATGTTTTATACAAAAGTTGTAGGGTATCATATGCTAACTATATAATTTTTTAATGATATGTAGTTACAAATTGCATAATATTTTTGAAAAACAACTATGTATTTTGTTTACATCAACTGATTCGTCTTACTATTCTGTGCATAAAAGTATTAAGATACAGATACCAAAAAAATTAATAGTTTATAGAGATGTTTTACATTTTATGTGTAAATGAGTGAACTTCGTCAACTCAAAGAGTATTTAACCAAAAGGAGTTTTATTGTAGTATTTTAAAAAGCTTTCGAGATCAGCTACAAGAATATGCAATAAAAAAAAGGATTTCCAGTTAAAAAATTCAAGGTGATTTTGTTCTAATTTTGTCCTGATCTTAGCGACGCCTCCCAAGGTCAAACTGATAAGATTAGTAAATAAGATAATTCACCGGTTCCGGATTTTTTTGTCATCCCGTATAAAGAATTACAAACAAAAGTTTTAAATTATTATTTTTAATGAACAATTTTTTTTACTGGAGATATTTTTCCGTTCACATTTACAAGCAACACAAGTGACAATATCTCATGAACGAATCAAAAATCACATTTTATATATTATTGCCATAAGATATTTTACAAAATTATATAACAAAATAAATATAATATTCCATTAAAAATTAAAACTGTCATTAAAAATATATAAAAAAATAATTTAAAACTTTCGTTTAAGAGCTATAGACAGGGTAAAATTTTGAAAAAATCGATTTTTTAATTTTGTAATATTTTGAAAGATATATGTAGAGAATACATATGCCAAGTTTTAAAAAGATATTGGAAAAATTGACGGAGATACAGCAGTTTTCGTACGACGGAGCGCGGTAGAGGCATGAGAGCGCAAGAATAATCCTGCGATTCTCCGAACGAGGGGTCCTTTATCAGTTGCCATCATTTTACTCGACTAACTCGGTCTGTTAATTACACGATTTCCATTATATTGAACACTTTGTAAAATTCTATTTTTATAAAGTGTAGTGTTATGAATAAGAAAGGAAAAAGGCACCAAGTTGGAAAATCGACGACGAGAGCTGATAGAAAGAGAAAAAGATCTGGTAAATCGCTATGAAGCAGAGAAGTCAAACTTGAATATCAGCACTTGGTCGAAAAAACTAAGTTTTTGTGAAACTAATGTGACTGTTTATCAACAAGTATCAGCTAATGGATTATTAATTTTATCATCGTATTTTCCGCGATAAGTAATATGTGAAATGTAAAACGTGTGAAGGAGACGTAGAGTTTTACAAGGGTAATAAACGAGGACTTGGATTTAAAATTATTATAAAGTGTAAATCCTGCGTGCCGAAAGAAAAACTGAAAGTAAAATTTCAAACGCGTTTTTCTCAAAATCATTTTTTTTCAACCTGGTTGATAGCATATCAGAAAATCTACTCGACCTATTGACATAGAACAAATTGCATTTTATTCAGAAAAATTCTCTCTATGGCCGGACGTAGCCGTTTTTTAATTAATAAAAATTTCACAATTTTATTCAACTTTTTTTTTGTAACAAAAAAGGGCAAAATTAAGAAAAAACTTCACATATCCGTCTTTTTGTTACTTTTTACAATTTTGTAATTTTCCTACGTCCGGCTATAGCTATACTCATTATCTTTCACAATCTTTTTAGTTTTTTTGTTTCAGACAGTGTATATAGTCGATTTGCTGTTAACAAGGCAAAAAAAACCTTTCCAGGTCACCAATTGTACAGCAGCCTTAATTATAGATAACGAGACAAAAAAATTTTTTTAAGCTTTAATATTTAATATTAATTGCTTTAATATTAGTAGATTAAAGACACCATAAAACGAAATTACCTGATTTTATTATATACTTTTAAAAAATTCCCAAAAACCCCCCAATTTTTCAGGCCTTCACTCTGTCTATAGCCCTTAAATTATATATAGATCTTCTTATAAACGATTTTTTTAAATAAATTTTCAAAAAATTTGTTATAACTTTATTATTTAAAAAAATAATTGAGTACATACATTCATTGATAAATCAAACGCATTGTATATCATTTCAAGATATTCCTTTCTCTTTTTCTTGTTAATTGATATAGAATATGACGAGGTAGGATATATTCGGAAAATAAATCTGATGTGAAAATTCATTATCAGTAAATTTCAGAAAAAAAAAGTTTTCATAGCAATCAAAATGAAGACAAGTAAGGGATCATGAAATTGAAATAACAAGGTTTAATATAACATACTGACATCTCCGACTATTGAAATAAAAATTTCATATTCTTTTCAATTTTTTCGATTAACGACACTCGAGATATTTATAGTAGTTATCTTTCAAAAGTTGACTAGCAGCGAAAATTAGCCTATCAACATTCATAAGATAAAAGAAACAAAGGCGATGGACATATTTTGAGAATGCTGTACGGCTATAGTTTCATGAACACATACAGGGGATAAACAAAATAATGTGAAGATCTGAGAAATACACTATTTGTTTTATTAATAAAAGGCCGACTCACTATTTGTCTTTAATATAGATTCTACCTTTGTTAGAACAGACCCATACAATGCTCGAACAATTGCCAGTGCAATGTTACATCATTTTTCTATTATAATATCTAATTGTTTAATCCTTTCAAGATCGGGTTTAAAAAAAAAATGTTATTCAAAATAATTTTAATAAATAATAGTACATTAAAAGTTTAACGATGATAGTAAATATTTGAAACAATTTTAAAGAGATGGGCTCTCGATATAATAATAACAATAATAAAGGACAAGTATAACGGGCAAATGAGAGCTCTAATACAACGCGGCCATTAGTGCGCAAATCAATCCTCATATACCTAAGACACCCACACAATGCCCGATTCCTACAGCATCGGTCGCGTTTTAACGTTTTGGCGTGCTTTCAAGCCATCATCAGCGCATTCTAGTTGTAAATTAAGTTAGATTTTCAGATTCGGCGACTTCTATCTTGAATTTGTGGACCACTGTCCCTGACAATCGGCAGCGAATCAGCGCAGATTGTGTTCATCATCATATCAATTCAAATTTTGATATGTTCTTCTAACGTTAACTTATTATTATGTTAAAATTTTGTAATTACAGCTATAAGAATCACTTAACCGACAGGCCAGAAACAACGTCGATTAAAGTTACGCGTAGTCAGCAACGACAATCATTTTTGAGCGACGTGTTATCCAATCGAAAGTTACATTACAACTAAAGTCCAGCTCAATAATGTCAAACATGTGTGTATATAGTATAGATAAACAATTGATACATAAACATTGTAAAGAATGTAGAAGGGAAAACATATGGTACATTGTTCAAATAAAAAGTCGTCGCTATGTATGAAACAAATAATTTTTCTATCTTTTTAATCTATTTAGGATTTCTACGTATTGTTGCAAAAATTCTGTGCCTGACTGTAAATTTATTGCATTGTTTTGTGATTTTACGTTAATCATCTCCGAAATCAGTCTCCTATAATATTTTTCCTCTTTATTTAATACTATTGGGTTATTCCAATCGAAATCATGATTAAATTCTAATCTATGATTTGTAATAACGGAGATTTGGAGTTTTTTTGTTTATGTCCCTTCTATGTTCTGCAACTTTTGTGTTTAATCTTTTTTTTGTCTGACCTATGTATGTCACAGTTTTTATAATTTAGCTTATAAACTATTCTTGTTAAAACGTATCGGTAACGAATCTTTTTGAGCTCTGATCACCCTCCCTAATTTATTCACACTAAAGAAAGCTAATTTGGCCTTTATCATGTTAGCTATGTTTTTAAATTTGTCAGCCAATTTCGGAATAAAAGGGATCAGGAACCATCCCTTATCGCGTCGTCTTTTGTATTGTCTAAATTTTATTTTTTTGTTCTCTTATTAAATAAATTTTTTAATTTACTGGAGATAGTGTCAAATATGAAATTGACCGATGCGACCGATGCTGCAAGAATCAAACATCATATAAATGTCCCAAATATATGAAGACTAATCCGCGCACCAACAACCGCGCTGCATCAAAGCTAATTTGCCCGTTATACTCATCCTTCATTACTATTATCATTGAAAGTTTGTTTTTGTGTGACAACCTGAAAACAATCACAGAATCCGATGTTACACTCTTTATATTAAAATCTAGATCTTTTGTTCGCAATTTTTTTGCTGTAGTACAAACATCTTTTTTGTTCTGTTGGATGATCTTTTTATCTTTTTCAATAAGAAGTATCTAGCTGTCAGACACTAAATTAGATAATCGACTATCAATTACAAATTTACTTTATGCTTTGAACCCTGTTTTTCAATGATACTTTCAATTAGTTGTGATTTGAAATAAAAAAAACAATGAATTCTCATTTGAAGATTTCTCATTTTGAATAAAATATAAATATTAAATACAGCAAGATCAATCAAGTAAAAGGCTATTTTTTTGTATCACTTTACAGATTTTCGAAGAAAAACTCATTTGCATATCAACTTGATCTTTATGAGAACTGTTGACCAAATTGTAGAGCCTAAAATCCTGATTAAAATAGTACTTTATTCACTAAAAAATATTAATCCGTTCTCGAGATATTCGAGAATTTTTTATATATAGTATTTATTATATATAGTACGCCGGTCCTGAACTTGTAAGAGATATTAGAAAAGGAAATCTGCTTCTTACTTTGCTCTTCAAAACACTTCATAATTCGATGATATTTAAATCGGGCGATTGTGTTGGCCAAGAAAGATGTTTGAAGTTTTGAAGAACAGAGAGAAAGTTTGGAAAATAAAATGAGAAGCAAATTTTTTCCAACATCATTTATATAAGTAATTGATTGTTCTGCTAAAATAATAGTACATTTCATTGATTCCAGTAACTATTCAAGCATTATATGATTCTATTGCAACAAAGATAGAATTCTACTAGCAAATGGGGCTAATTTTTTATTAATAAAACAAAAATTTTCAAGATGTTTACGTTATTTTGTTCATCTCCTGCGTATATATTTATCATTTTAACTCTGTTAATCTACTGACTTTGTTGCTACGCCCAAAGTGCTGTTAAGAAGCAATTTCCTGCGACCGAGGAACATTTTATTAAAAAAAATGTTCCTGCGCCACTAAAAGCTTAAGCGATTTTATATCTTTGTATAAAATATTAAGATATATATCAGAGGTAAATAATTTATTAAAATATAATCAAAGTGGGGTATTGGGATGTGTATAATATGTTAAACGTTATCTTCAATTGAATTCAGTTAATATCCCACAACACCTTAGCTCTATAAAAGTTGCTTCCATGTTAGTAAGCATTGATGATACGTTAGCATTCCCAAAGAGATTTCGGATAATGATCGTGAACATCGCGCCGAGAACTCTGGAAGGTGCGTTAAGTTGTGACAAGATTTGCCAATGATGATATTTCTCTCAAAAGATTTCGATGTTTTTCAAATGCCATGAAATGACAACAAGAATATCATAATAGTTGTCAGAGCTTTATAAGCTATTAAATACTACAATTCAATTTGTTTACTTTATATTCACATTCTTTTGGTGATATCAATAAAGAGAATATTTCTTTTTATAGCATGCCTAGTGTGTAAAATTAGTGATACATTGTAAGAGTCAGAGCTTGAAAATATTGCGAAAATTGTGTTTGAAGAACGAGAAACAACCATCTTCGAAATTTATGCATGCTTCCCGAAAATTAAATATATGCGGATAGATTTTTGCGATGTAGTGGATCTGATAGTAGATTTTCTTTTTTATATAGAGTCGGGATGTCAGATAAATATTTGGAAAATAAGAGATACGGTAAATAAGAATAATGCTCTCAAAAATAGACAATTTAACCAAGAAGAGAATGGGAACAAGTATAAAAGCATGTTCATAAGATAGCAAAAACCGATTATATGTATACATATATATAGGCTCCGGGTGGAGAGTTGTTTTGCATTCTTTACTGACATTTCCTATGGAAATCGTTAAATTTTGAATATTCTTCATCTATTTTCTAATCCCGGATATTTTATTCCGAATAAAGACTAGCATTATCTAGTACGTCAAAATGCAAATGTCAATTAATTTGATGTAATAAAATATACTGATAAGAACGATACTCGCTATATTTTTAGCGAGCAAATTGTAAATTCAGTAATTTTTCTTATTTTATCGCATTTGTTTTGACATAAATAATTTAGAATAGCACGTGAAATTTAATCTGAATATTGCCAAGAATCGTAGTCCTCAACTTTCGCATAATACTTTTTCTTTAGAACGATCGTTGCCTCAAGTAATATAAACTGAATACAAGCTAAACCTAACTCTGAACCTAAAAGTCGTTTTCAGAACCAAGAGAAATCATAACTTACCGTAATAGTCGAATGCATGAGCTGAGAAGGGGAGGGAAAAAAAACTGTACTTAGTTATGATATCATAAGAATGAATTACGCTAATAACACCTCTCTACACTCAGTCTCTTCACTTCGAAATAAAAAGTCTACAGCAAAATTCAAAATTGTACAAAAGAATGATAATATTTTGTAATATGTCTGTGAATTAAAGAATATTCGATTATATAATCTATGGATGACATATAAGTTTTTAAGTATTTAATTTTAATAATTTATTTGTGAAAATTTTTTCAAAAAAGCAGACATAAAATATTAACATAAAATTATAACATTTCACAGACATGATTTTTAGTTTGTACCTCAAAATAAAAAATATTGCGCTGAATGTAGTTAGGTGAATAAAATTTTGTAAATTCTTATATGTGGTGCTTCAATCCCTATACATAAGAGGAAACGTACATATTCAGAATATTTATTATTTTTAGAGTAATTAATATTTTATCTTCAACACTTTAATAATTGCAATTGTAGTGTTCATTAAACACTGATCTAATATTGACGAGAAATTTTAGTTTTTCACTTATCTCTATAAATAATAGATGTTCTTTACGAATGTGAGCTGCAATATCTCATTTTACATCCCTTGTCACACTTATGCCCACCCCCTAAGTTTCTCTCAAAATTGATGTTGCTATCATTGTTTTTGTTAATATATGAAAGTAATAAAGCAAATGATTTGAAAAGCGACACAAATATTTCTCTAATGTTAGAGTATACATATATAATTTCAACACTTTATCAAGAGAATTAAAAAGTATCACAGAAAAAGCTATTTTCATATATCTATAAAAGCTATCTTACATATATGTATAGATACTCATTAGAGATTATGATTTTTATATATCAAAAACTCTTGAAGAAATATTTTATGTAAACACAAATATCAATTCTCTATTAGCACGTATGAGTCATGATAACAATCTTGGAAGAATTTCAGTTCGTAATCACAATTCGTATGCTTTTCCAACAAACAGAATTAATGTGCTGTGTAATCTTAACTGTCTACCTATTAATTATTTCATTAAACTATTGAAGCGTGAATAAGCTTTTTTTTCATATGCAAACAATCACATCTGTATGTGGAAGTAAAATTGTAAGTTTTAAGGCAATAGCTCTAACAGTGAAACTTGCTTGCAATGTAAACATTTTCTTAGTTTGGTATATATTTATAGATATATATTGGTACATATATTTATAAATATAAATTTCCACATACAAAACTCTGTAGAACAATTTAAATGTAAAATCGTTATTATAGTGACTTGTGTGTAATCTTCATGACTCCTCGTTGTCTTCACATAACTCGAAATATATGAAGAACGAAAAATCAAAAATCTGGGGAGCAATTAAAAAGCGCGAAGCACCCTAATGATTAGGCTCTCTACATTCCTTTGTTTAGAAACACCCGTATCTCTACCTTCCGATGTGTATCTCTACCTCTATAATGTAACGTTGTACGATAATTATGGAAGGATAGTAAAAAAGTAGACAGAACATACATAGGTAGTTTGGTGCAGACCCACCTTTCCTGGGACGCCACCAGTCAGTCTCAAAGTAGCCTGCGGAGCAAGAGTGAGTTGGTGTTGTTGAACAGGAAGAGTAGATGGTGTATGCAGAGGATGATGTGGACAGTCCTTGTGTCCAACATCGGATGAATCGATCAGATTGTATCGCAAGATAAGGGAACACGCGTATGTTTAATTAACACCGCAAGATCAGTTAGGTAACAAATGTATAAAAAAAAATTATCGTATGTGTGTGTGTGTGTGTGTATGTGTGTACACGAGGTGTGAACAAGAAGTTCGTGCACTGAATTTTTTTCTATTGACACGGCAGCATTGTAAGTTTCTATGACGGCGTGGCATAAGAAGTCTAACGGACGTTTAATACAAGTTTGGTCACTAATAAATGTACATGCAATTTTTGTGTCACTAAATGTGAGAGTAATTTTTTATACCGTCGAGATGGAGCGTGATCTTCTCAGAGAATTAACATCAAATTTCTCGTGAAACTCGGGAAGAATAGGCCAGAAATTCATGAAATGTTATATATGATGATATATAGAGTCTACTATGAAGCATAGAATGGTCAAAAACAGGGCTGGAATGATTTAAATCAATTAATTAAAATCAGTGATTTAAATTGCGATTTAAATCAAATGGATTTTTTTACTAAAAAAATCATCTGATTTAAATCATGAATTTGATTAAAATTTTAATTGTTAATTTTCATTATGATTTAATTATACCCAATACTAGCTGTGCTGTACAGCAATTTTACAAAAGAAAGAAGAATATATAAACATGTATGAATATATTTTGTATATAATTATATATTGGTGTCTCCGAGATTGCAACGTTCTGCGACTTTTTTGTTTCTTTTTTCTTGTTTTTTGAAATGTAATTTAAATAAAATTTAAGAAATACGTTAGAAAACGAAAAGAGTTAAATTAGTTTTTTATATTTAAGTGTATGCGTTTATCTTCGTGAATAAAAAATTATGTATACAATTTAAGTATTCAAATATATTCATTAAAAAATAAGTTTTATTTTATTCATAAGAGTTATTGATAAAAATTAATTTAAAATTAACGTTTTTCACTTGACTATTTTGAATCCTATAGTTTGAAATCATTGATTATTTACAATAAATTAAAGTTTAGTAAGCTTAGTAAAAAAAACACGTTTATTATTTTGTAATAAAATTTAATTACTTTCTTATTACTGAAAATAATTAACTCAAACAATAAATCTAATTTAAATTAAAAAAATCTGATTTAAATTTAAAAAATCCGATTTAAATAAAAAAATCCGATTTTTTTATAAAAAAAAAAAAAATCATGATTTTTTCTAGCCTTGGTAAAAAATCAAAACATACTCATCATTTTTTTTTTTTTACATTCGTGGAGTGGAGCGCCATAAATATGCTCACAATTAATGCTGCATTTTATACAAGTTTTAAAACGTTTACATGACCGTGTATGAATTTATCATCCAAAATAATAATATTATTATTATTACCGCCTATTCGCCCGATTTAGCCCACTCTAAATTTTTTTTATTTCCTAAAATAAAAATGATCATACAAGATGAACATTTTGGGAATGTGGAAAATACAAAACGCAAAACGATAAAGCTCCTGAAGGATCTATCAAAGAACATGCATGCAATATTGCTTTGAGCAATGGAAGAAGCTTTGGGCAAAGTGTATTCTGCTAGAGGGAGAATACCTTAAGGGTAACCCCGTTTCAGCACACTGCACAAGAATTGAAAGTAAATTTTTGATGAATTAAGTGCACGGATTTTCTATCCATACCTCGTATATTTAGTAATATTTATTTGTGTCCATTCAAAATAAAAAATTGGACATACAATCTTAAAAAAAAAAATTTTCTCGGGGAATTCAAATTTTATTATATTTTTATTAACGTTGCACAATCTTTTGTTATAGTAAAGTAGGTGGTATCAGAACAAAATATATGAAAATTTGTTAAATAAACTGACATAAATTGTGATCTTGTAACTTTGTATTGTTAACAGATTGCAAAACTGATTAGCGAAACATATAATATAGATGTTTAAGAACTAACTGAATTTGCGGTTGTTGTGGAAATGAAAATGTTGTATGTAGGAAGACATTTGCCATCACCAAAAAAACTTAAACCAAACCCAAATTGATTTTGTTAGATGCTTACTACCCGTTATACTGAATATTTGTTACATACATAATCTAAGGCTCACAATAAAAATTATTATTGTTCAATAACAATAATAATTATAATATTATAATATAATGTTATTCATTCTTCTTACATATTATTTAAATGTTATTAGTGTATATATTTTTAATTTAAATATGTGCTGATTAATATTTGTGTCTATATAAACACAATATGTTATTTCCTATTGTTTGAGTAACAAAATATTTAAAAAAATTATGTAAGTGTTGAAAACTGTTAATTCTTCATAAATAATATGAAGAAAAAATGCAAAATGATAATTGCAATGTAATTATTAAATTCATGTTTTAGGAATATGTAAGTTTCCTCGCTATTTTAAAATTAATTATAAGAAACAATTTAGAAAATTAATACAATTTTAATATTATTCATCCTTCTAAAATTAAAAATAAAAAAAATTACATTTGTGTGATGAATATCTTAATTTACTTCATTTATAGTTAATACACAATATAACAAAAAATATTATTAGACTTTCTACATGATTACAGACAAATTGTAAGTGTTTTAATTTTAAAAAATATATAAAAACATATACTGTCTCTTTTTTATAAAAAAAAACCACCCACTTTACCATAGTCAATCATTTGAAAAATTTATTGATGAAAACTATGGAATATGTGTAACTTGATGAGATATTCAGTGATCTTAAAATACTGTGTAAAGATTATAAACTTATAACTTATGTTATAAAATGAATATTAATAATAATTAATATTAATAATTAATAATGAAATTATTTGGTATAAAATAGAAATAGTTAATTATTATACTTATGTAATGATTATATTCAAGATATGACGATATTTAATACACATCTTATAATCAATTGATCAAATTTCAAGAATCTTGGAAAACTAATTATATTTCAATTTCATCAATATTTATGTCCGTAAAAATGTTGTGAATTAAATATCATGTTTTTTTCTAAATGTTTAATGTCTAAATGTTTCTTTGCGAACTCAGTAAAATATGACACGTATGTGCAATATAAATAAATATATATAAAAGAAATATTAACTCACCGTCGTGGGATGTATGCGTAGTTTGAATAGTTTGTGTTTGCTTGCTGTAGACAACTGGTTCTTTTGGAGGAATGTTTGTATGTGCCACGGAAACAATTGTAAGCTCTCGATTTTTTCTTCGTCCTGCACTGCTTCATGCCACAATGCCAAATTGTATCAGTTTTAAAATGAACAAAAAGAAAATGTAAATAAATACCTTTGAGCAGAATTTATACTAGATGGCTGCAAACTGGCATCCGGTGTAGCATTAGCACTTTGTTCAGGTGTTAACGAGTTCATACTGGACAAACTAGAGAGCACATCTGTAAATAAACAGAAACCATTAGGATGTAACACAGGAAAAAGTACAATTTGTAATCAAACACATATATACCTGATACTGGTGCTACACCCAAAGAAGATAGCATCGCATCTATCTCCTTACGCTGATCTTTGTCTGTGCCAGCGGCACGAATAGTAGCTTCTTCTACCTATAATCCATAAGCAAATTGTTTTGCCATTACAATTATTGTAAGTACATCTTTATTTCAATAAAATTGAACATCTTTCATAAACTTTCTTATCCCTTACATCCTTCTGTTCTTTCTCTCTTCTGCGTCTCTCTTTCTCTTCCCTAATAGCTTGCAGCTTTGCCTTCTTCCTTTCTAGCTCAGCCTTTCGATCAGACATCATCTTGTTGGCTAATGATGGATATCTGAAAATCATATCACAAATGATACATTTAAAATAATAGCACTTTCGACTGCAGTAGATTTGAATCCAATCTGAGATGAATTATAATGACATCATATGCTTATCTTTAGATTCTATTTTGAGTTTTGTATGTGACGTCATTAACCCATCTCAGATTAGACTCAAACATAACAATAATAAACGCTGTTAAAATAAGTACATAAGCAATGCTTTTAATTGGACATCATAAACATTCTATCTTTCTTGGCATTCAATAAGTAATAAAGACAAAACACTTGTGTCACCAAATGGAAAGCACCTACTGCTTATTTCCGTTTTTTGTAACTAAATTCGTGTACTCATATTTAAAAATAGATATATATTTGAAATTTGACGAAAAAAGTTTTAGTACAATTCAGCATAGCAACAAAGAATAAGCCTAAAGTATATACATCTCAGGCTGTTTCACTTGTCACACGCAACATTCTTGAAATCATATTTGTTATCAAATGTTAAATAAGGACAAATTGTTGCTTGCGAACATTGCGAGTACCAAGTTACATATCTTCAAAGGAATATCAGCTGTAAAGGCCAAAAGGCACAAAACTTAAGCAGTAAGCAGTAAGAAAATCAACAGTTTGGATTTGTTACTGCTTACGTCTTGCTTTAAATTCTTGACTGTGATTAATTTATTCATTTCTACTTAAGTTTTTCTGTGTGCCATGACTCTACTTCTTATTTTATGGCATATGATCCCTCCACACAGTTCACAGGGATCAATTAGGTCAGGAAGTTGATGACAAGTAGAAAACAATGCACAGGGATAGGCCTCTTCAAAAAATTAGAGGATGATATAATACTCAAGCCGACGCAAAACACATCCACCCCAGCCGAGTCACCTCACGCGACTCTGTCATGGCCCTAAAACTAGTGAGGGAGTTAAGGCTGACACACAAAAAAATTTAATCAGTAAGACATAAGCAATAAGAAAATCAACAGTTTGGATTTGCTATCGTTTGTTTTGTCTTAAATTCTTGATTGATCGGCTGATTCGCTTACTGCTTAAGTTTTTTTTTTTTTTTTTTGCTATGGCCTATCGAGGCGTGAATCAATAATGAATTCGAGCCCGGATATTGCTTTTCTCCTTCCACTTATGTATATATAAGTTGTCTATTACTGGGTGAATTCGTTTATGCAGTCACTGCTGCAGAAGGTATCATTTTATCTTTGTTTACATCCAATGAACAATGAAGATAAAATGATACCCTCTGCAGCAGTGACTGCATAAACGAATTCACCCTTTATCTTTGTTTACGTCCAATGAACAATGAAGATAAAATGATACCCTCTGCAGCAGTGACTGCATAAACGAATTCACTCAGTGTGACGAGCTCGAAAAAAACGTGCATTCAGGCTTCACATCATTACCACAAATAAACCCAATGTTATTGATTTCTCAATGATGACGTTTCGGGTCAAATCATCGGCAATGTTAAATCTATTGTTCATCAATTGCAAGCAAAACTAACTCCTTTTCGTCGCTCGATTGTGATTACCCGAGTTATTCAAAACGACGAACCGATTTAAGCAAAATTAATTAACGTTGAATGTAACGAAATAATGCACCGATTTGTGTTTGATCTGAATGATGTCGACGTGTTGTGTATTGTCTACAATAGATGTACTAAGGCTGCGGTCCACTTGACGCTACGAATGCTTCGAAGCATTCGATTGACCAATCAGAAGATAGGATTTCACAACTTAACCAATCAAAAAATGCTTTGAAGCAATTGTAGTGTCAAGTGGACCGCAGCCTCAATCATAAGGGCTATCGCACACGAAATGCACAGTATAGCATAAGTATGGCATAAGGTCGTTGGACCAATGGGAATCTTACGTAAATCAATATGGCGGCTTTATGCTAGACGTTCATTGGTTCAGCGGTCTTATGTTATGCATATGCAGCTAAGAGGTTTGTTCGCGTCGCATGCCCCAACATGCTCCTACTTGCTCCAACACGCTCCAATCTATAGTATTACGTAACGTATATTATAGAATGGAACGTGTTGGAGCAAATAGGAGCATGTTGGGGCATTACGACGCGAACAAACCTTATGTCATTTTGTGTGCGATAGCCCTTATAGGCCCTAATATATTGATTGGCTGTGCTTTATGTTGGACGTTCATTGGTTCAGCGGCAGAGAGAAGCCTGAGAGCGGACATGGTCGCGATTTAGCTGTTACGCTGGATTCACACTAGCGCGATTAACGTCGCACGCGACGCGCGATATCCAATGAGCGTACAGCTTTTCCCGAAAATCTATGCGCTCATTGGATATCGCGCGTCGCGTGCGACGTTAATCGCGCTAGTCTGCAAGAGCCATTACCTAGAGACCCTCAATCAGAGTCTTGCCATAAGACGAGTGGGCAAAATCCTACGAGAGAGAAGGATATACATCCGTTCTCTTTCTTTTTCAAACCTAACCTAATTTGCAGTGTTCAAATTAARAACTWATAACAAAAAAAGTACTATACGTAAGCAAATCTATGATAGCAAATCTATGGCTATGCATACTCTATTTTTATAATTCTTTTGTGATACAAAAAGCATTTTAATGTGATATAAAAAGCATTTATTTTTA